>JAOWBL010000005.1:4371708-4437347 GCA_028564865.1 Zenarchopterus dispar
ATATATATATATATATATATATATATATATATATATATATATATATATATATATATATATATATATATATATCACATTATTATTGGTTTTTAACAGTTAATGTTCGACAAGGTATTAACCACTTTGTAACTTCGGTTACTAAAAGCAACAGATAATCTTTCAAATATAATCCTGGTGATTGTCATGGTTCCTGTGGAAAAAAAATAGAGGGTTGATAAGATTATAGGTAATGAAGAGGAATGGATTGAGGCAAAGCAGATGGAGGTAGGCGGGAGTTTTAACTCCATGACCAGCAGCTTTGTGATAGTGATTTAAGAGGTCAGAGAAGGAAGATAAAGGCTTGTGCAATATTAATGCCGAGGGGATCTAAGTGGATGTGACTGAAAGTTTCTGTTGGTGTTCCTGCACAAGAAAAATGAAAATTCACCAGAGTGTGTTATCACAGCCTCATGAAATAATATATTTGAAACCAATCCTGTTTTATAGTGTAAAAATAGAACAAATATGGGCACTTTCTTTTATAGGCTAGCTGCTGTTTTCTTAGGATGAAAGTATTCATGAAGTGAACTAAATGCACCGAAATGAATTTTTTAAACTCACTTGTGCAGAAAGTGGGTTTCATTTCTCTCCTGTGGTGGCTTCATAAATGCATTTCAGTTGCACTATGTTTGTGAAAGTAGAGAATATTCAGCTGTAGGAGGAGAAAGTTTGTTCAGAGGACACTGTTGAGTTGCCCAACACTGTCGGCTTCATGTGTTTTTGGCTTGGTTCCGCAACTGTGTGTGTTTCTTTGTATACTCTGTATTTGTACATACATATTTGTGAGCATGAGTATGTGCAGGCTTGAGGTCTGCAGTCGCCCCCAGTGCAGATTGATGGCTTTTGGACAGGTAATTTATGACCTCTCTGTGGCAGGCAGTGAGAAGGGTGATGTGTGACTTTCCCCGCAGATAAACAAGCATTACTCTCAGGACTCACATCACTTCACCCCTGCACATTTGTGAAGGGGAGAAAAAAAAAGATTTAGCCTTGACTTTTTATCATATATTTTATTATCTCAAAAGGCTCTGAGCTTCCTGGTGGCCTGCTCATTATGCTCTCCCTTATGTCATCCTTTCGATGTCCTCTCTAGAAAAATTTGGAACAATTCCTTCAAAGAGTAATCATTACAAATTGATTTAGGTATTAATTAAACAATTAATGTGTGAATTACAGCTGACATTTTCCCCTCAGCTGCAACAGAACTATAAAGATTACAAGAATTACTATAATATAAACTACAAGAAACTGGCCAGATTAAACAAATACCACTAGCTTTGTCCATTCAGAACACTGCTCCACATTGCCTGCGCACATTCAGCTTCTGGTCTGTACTGAACCACTTCTGTGCTTCTTCTGTTTAGCACACGATATCTAACTACAGCAGATATCTACCTGGCAACAGCTCAGAGAAATGCTGGTGAATTAAACAGTCAGCAGAAGTTAAGGTGATTGGAGCAGGGTGCAAACTGTAACTTGCAACACTTGTCCTCTGTATCTTGCATTGTTGATTAATATGCCATTCATTACTGAAATTATTAATGCTGATTAACTGTTAATATTCCTACAAGTCACCACAGTCAAATCACACCACGTTCTTCACTGTTTGGCTCCAACCTGATTTCTTTGTTTCAGCCATCTCTCTGTGGAAAGCAGGGACATGCCATTTGACATGCCGGCCATCATTTACAGTAATACAGTGTAAAATCGATCTCATGGAGAATCCCCTTGAAACAGTAAATTTGGAGGGTGAGTGGGTTGGGTGGGGGTGGGGGGGACCACTGCAGATTAATTTCAAGGTCTTTTTGGTGAAACATATGGCCTATGTGAAATGGGAGTACACATGAAGATGTGATATCAAATTGTTATTTATCATGTGGCTGTAGTATCTGTTACCCGTATGTCCGTACAAGAGGTTTAGTGAGAGGACAGGACAGTTTAATTTGAGCTGAAATAAACATCAAATGGTGGCCTAGCTCAATCAATCCCCTAGTCTGTCCAAGTAATTCTTCCCCAGAGAAGAAAACTGTTATGAACTAGGCATGAGTAGGAAGTCACAGGCAGAGAGATGTGTGAGCAGAGGCGGACTGATGGATGGGAAAGTTATTAGACCACTGGGAGGACATGTCATTTATTGCAAGTTGCTTCTCCTAGTTGCCTCTTGTTTCTTTTTTATGACAGTGATTACTGATACGCATGGACAAACAGCTCCCCCAGAGATTAATCCCATCAACAATATAAAATACATGCATATAGGTGCACACAAGCCAGAATATAACCTTATGGAAAAAGTCAAGCTGCCATCAGGGCAATCTGGAAGAAAAACAGGTACACAAAGGGAGATATTTGGGAAAGCTACATTTTAGTTAAACCCACAGTCAAGTAGGCCATCAAATTCTTTGTCTTTACTTGTTCATCCTTCACACATCATCAGATTAAATTGAAAAATAGTTTTGTGTATGGTAAATTTACTCCACATTAGGAGCAATGGAGAACCCTAATTTTCTTTTCTCTCATTCACATTCATGTTCTTGTCGGCTTGTGTGCTGCTCTTGTTCTCTTTGCCAACTGCTGAGAACACCACACTCAGGTTGTCAGCAGATTCAGTGACTTTATACTTCGATTTGATACTAACTTCAATGTTACTCTGCATTGACGGAGTCCCATCAGGACATTTGCACTCACTAGTTTAGCTGAAGTTTAGAATTTAACCACATGTTTAAATGCTGGGTGGTATAAGATAGTCATATGATGTGTTAAACTACTACTTTATAATGCATGCCTGTGGTTTAACCTACAGCATAGTTTTAGTCTAATCTCAATACCACTGTCCTCAAAGGGGGAAAAAAATTACAATCTGTACCAGAGGTCTCTTTCCTTGTATCTTGGCTTAAACCTGATAACCTGATTAACTTTTTACATGAGTCTAAGTTATTTCTTTAACACAAGGAGGTATGAATCACACTCTGTGCACCAGTTTTGTTAATACTTATTTTCATTTGGTTCAATGCAGAGTACAACTTCTAACTTAAAGTCTAACAGAAAAATGCACATTTAAAGTACATTCTACTCTATTTATTCAGGTGAATCACAGAATGGAAATGGACAAACAGAAGAAAAGAAAAATGATGAAAATGATTTGAAAATGATTTTTTTCTGCACAAGGTCTGCTATGGTGTGCCACAGGGTTCAGTGCTAGGTCCAATTCTGTTCAGTTTATACATGCAGGTTTTGGGAAATGTTATTCGGAACCAGAATATCAATTTTCATTGCTATGTTGATAATCCGCAGCTATATTTATCTTTGAAGTCATATAAACAGAACCATTACCCAAACCTCAAGCATGTGTTAAAAATGTCCACAAACTTTGTGCTTTTAAATACTGATAAAACCGAGGTTATTATTTTTTGGTCTCAAACACCTTAGGAATGGATTAGCAGATTTCGCTCTGGCCTATAGTTCAACTGTGAGAAACCTTGAAGTTATTTTTGACCAGGATTTGTTGTATAAACAGGGTATCAATCAGGTTTATGAGACAGCCTTTTTTCACATTCTTAATACTGAATTGTCAAAATTTGGAGCATCCTCTCCCAGGGTAATGCTGAAAAACTGATCCACATGCTTGTCACTACTAGACTTAATTACTGTAATGTATTACTAGCAGGATGTCTAAGTAATTCTCTGAACAGTCACCAGCTGGTCCAAAATGCAGCAGCGGGAGTGTTGACAGAAATCAGCAAGGGCGATCATGTCTATCCTGTGTTCGCCTCCCTCTATTGGCTCCCTGTAAAATTTAGAATCCAATTCAAAATTCTGTTACTTGTATATAAAAACTTAATTGGCCAGTTCCACAAGACTTGATAATGCCTTATGTTCCCAACAGAGCTCCACATCCTCAAAGTGCATGTTTACTTGTACTTCCTAAAATATCTCTTTCTGTTCTCCATTCTCTTTATCCTATTTCCCTCCTCTTTTTTTTTCCCTCTTCCCGGCTGCTCTTCAGCAGGCAGGTCCCCCTTCTTTGCCAGGTTCTGCTCAAGGTTTCTTCCCTCTTAAAAGGGATTTTTTTTTTCTTGCCACTGTTTGGCTTTAAGGTTTTTCTCCAGGTAGGGGAGTTCTTTACTAGCCCTTATTTCTTTAATATTTGCTTCAGGGTCATGTTCTGGGTCTCTGAAAAGTGCCTAGAAACAACTGGTATTGTAATAAACACTATATAAACAAAATTGAATTGAATTGAATAATACCTGACTAGATTTTTCCTGCTGGTTTAGGACTCACTGTGCTCTACTGACATCAGAAGATTCTCCAGGAGTATTGACATTTCCTTATTGGCTTATTGTTTCCAGGTCCAATGCAGTGTATATTTGGTAATTTAGCGTCTTTGGTGCAACTTTCACTTCACTTTTATAATGTCTTTAAATTCTTGGCTCTGCGGGGTGTGCACTGAGTAAACATACTACTACATATTGCTTTCAGCACACATCTTCCTTGAGCTTGATCATGGCTATGTTGTCTTTTCATAAAAAAAAAAGAAGTAGTCTTGGGCATTGTGTTAAATTTCTGATATAGTTGTCTTTAGCATTCATTCTTACACTGTCAAACCATCAGTAAACTGCACCTCCCCATATTCATGGAGTCTTGTACAAATGTGGGCTTTAATTATAGCCTACTAGTTGGTAGAGTGCCTACTGCTAACTAAATGTGGGTATGACATCATATTGTAAACCTTTTATGGTAAATGATGGTCTAAGTTATTTTTTTCTCAACATTTTCAAAAAACAAAATTTTCCTTTTTTTCTCAAAAATTGGAGAAAAATATGACTTAGGCCATTATTTTAAAAAGGTGACAATATGTAAGTTTCGAGCCTTTAGTGACGTTAATTTCAGCTTGATTATTATAATGTGGTGTTCCTCTTATGACTCCCTGGCTTTTGATTAAATTGCTTTGTCATGTGACAGATAATAGTCACTCATTGAGGCTATTAGGATGTCCTTCTTGTCTTGTCGGTATGTGTAACTTAAAGTGCCTCTTAAAGTGCATGTCAATAATTATGATTCCAGCACAATCTAGACTAAGTGGTTGATTAGATAAATGAGATGAAATCATCACATCAACTGCTTTTCCCAACTACTTGACATTATCAATGACATGATTCATTCATTCATAATGTCCTTTTTTCTGAAGTGTCTTGATTCCTTTAGTGAAACCTCTGTTTGGTTTATTTGCTTCTTGTTTTGGTTAGGTAGTCTGTGTTTTAAGATGTTAAGTTCTGGTTTGACTCCCTGTCTCCTAGTCTCTTCAGATTCTTCACACCTTGTGTCTCATCAGCTCCTAAGTCTAAACATTGTTGTCCTTCCCCTTTTCCTTGCCATTCTGTCTTTTTCCTACCCATTTATATTCTATATACTCTTTGTCATTAGATTTTTCTCCAGTGTCTAGTTTTGTTTGTTTCTGGATTACCTGCTCCAGCAGTTTTTTTTTTTTTTTGTTTGTTTTGTTTTGTTTTTTGTTTTCTACTAAAAGGAACTCTTTAATACTCCTGTTGCACCCAATTACAATCTTCTGTGTTGGATTCTCTTGATGTCACCCTAACAATACAAGCTGGCCATTAAAGGACCCATTAGGAGTTCATAAGTCTTTCTGAATATTTAAAACACAAGGCCAAGAAAAAACTGGGAGTACTGGACTCTGAATGAATGACTCAGAGGTTTACTGGGGAGTAAATATTATTTTTCGGAATGCACCTGGTTTTTTGGTGGCCCCAGAAGTGTTCAAGGCTGGAGTTTTTGTCTCAAGGGACAGCTCCTCATCCATTTAAATCCCAGGTTACCAGCTGTTGGCAGGAGTCAGCATAGACCTGAAAAGAAGAGATGAGGCTCTAAGCTTGGCTCTTCGGCGTTCATGTTGCCCCCAGGCTCTACATCATCCACGTTGCCCCCAGGCTCTATGGTGCCTCAGCTCAAGTCTTTGTCCTCTAGGCGGTCCCCAACACACCCTGTGCCAGTTCCCGAAGCGGTCTCTTACGCCCTTTTTACCACCTGTCCACATGAGAAGATAATACCAAGATGCCCCCTCCTATCCCTAAGCCAAGGACAGCATCCCAGCTTAGATCACCACAGTCAATGCCGAAGCCTCAGCCAAGGTCTTCAATACACCCAATGCCCACATTGTCAGAACGTCCAATGACATTCCCTAGGTCTAAGTCTCATTGAAAGCCTCAGGCCATGTCTTTGTCTCTGACTCCTTCACCTTTGCCAAGGTCATCTCTGTAGCCAGTGTCTCCCATGCCGTAAACAACATCTATCCCTGCTTTACCTTCTGCCACAAGTCCTGCCCTCCCGACTTCTCCCATTCCAGCTTCAGATTCCACATCTGAAACAATTCCAGTCATCCCAGCTCTGTCTACCTTCTGTCTGGTGCCAAAGCCAGCTTTCTGAAATGTTTTGGAAACATCTGGGAGCTGTTCCTTGGAGGGGATATAATGTTAGGATGTAGTGTCTTTTCCCGTTGTCCTCATTTTCTTTATAGCTTCTGTTTGTGTTATTTTGGTAGTGTTTTGGGGGTTATATTTATTTTTATCTTGTTTTTGTGAAGTTTCTTGATTTCTTTAGTGAATCCTGTGTTTATTTTTTTTAATTCCTATTTTAATATGAAAGTCTTATTGGTGTGTTACATTTTGGTTTGACTTCCCTTGTTGCAGTTTCTCCTGCTTGTTCATACCTGTGTCTTGTCCAAACCTGTGAGTAAGTATCTATTGGCTTTATCCCCCCCCCCCCCCCCCCCCTCCCCCTTCCAGTCTGTCTGTTTTGCTACCCGTTTGTGTTCTGTGTGCTCTTTGCTATTTGATTTTTGTAGTGTCTAGTTTTGTTTGTCTTTGGATTACCTGCACCAGCACTGCTTTTGGTTTTCTGTTAAACAGACTTGTTTGATACTCCTGCTATCTCCCAATCTCCTTCATTTGGGTTTCCTCCACCCATCATCTTAACATCGATTAGCTTTTATGTCAACATGCAGCTTTGGTTTAAACTTGAAATGTTGTGGTTTAGGTGGCACAATTATAAACTGCAACTAAGTGTGCCACATGCTTATCAAGAGTGTAGTTGACAAAAGCTTGGAGAGCACATATTGTAATAGCACTTACTTCACTTTACTTACTTCAGATTTGCAACTGTTTTGGTCTATACTTTTCATTTCATAGAGAAGCATAATACACACCTAACTTTACTTTAGTCTAATCACACAAACAAACCTGGTATTGGTGGACAAAGATAAAGATGCACAACATTTGAAGACATCTGTCTACAGCTGAAAAGCAAGTTCAGATAGATTTGTTTGTTTGACACCAATGCACAACATTTGTCATGCCAGGGCACTTTACACAGAAAGCAAATGAATTTAGCCCTGTTTAATTCAATATATTCTATTTATAGTCCAACTCATTCCAACTGAGTTCAAACTTCATATGATGCCAATTAAAAAAAACAGACAGCCTGGTAAATATTAATTATAAGCTAGTGGTGTATACTAAATGACAACTATAACTATCTGTAGCAGTGTTGACATCACTCACACCAGTTCAGAATTTTGGCTAATGACTCAGCATTTAAGATTTTATTATTAGATTATTTAGGAACATGTATAGGCATTTAAAACAGGTGTTAATTGTGTCCTGAGTTAATATCAGAATGTTTGTATGCTTACACTGGTAAATAAAATCAGCACTGGAGTCAGACCCTCCGAGTTATAGAAAGTTCTATTTATGAATATTTTTGTTATTCTCTGATGCACAACAGGTTTTGTATTTCAGTGCTTTTTTGTGGAGCAAGCTTATGCTTCAGAGTTTGGGTGTAACTAAGGAAAAGAACATAAACACACATTGATCAAATGAAATAGTCTGACAACAGCAGTTGCTTCATCTTTAGTGGATCATTAGAAATTCTTTCCTTTGACTAAATGTTGATGCAAACTAATGCCAGTATATTTCTTGATATCCATCCCTAGCCATACAGTATGTCCAGGACGTAATGATAGAATCCAAGTCTCAATAGACAGTCTTTGATGTCAGATTTTGGTTTCTTTCTTTTAGTGATTGACAACAAAAAGAAAGTTACAGTTCCTGACTATTCTTTCTTTCTTCTTTCACAGCACCAAGAAACCCCCACCAGGATAGTTGCAAACTGAATGTACAGCTTAGTCCAGTTTTACCTTTACTACTGAAGGACAACGGCAATTTAGTTGTGTCCGTTTATGACACTCTGCCAACTCTGCCATACTTTTTTTTTTTTGTACTGTTCTTCATAACACCAGTTTCTTCCAGGGCTAAACAATAACAGAAGGGAGGGACTTTAATAAGCCTCCATCTCAGCCTTGTGCAGCTCAGGGGCTTGTGGCAACAGTAACTGTGTGTATTTATTATTGATGGCTAGCACCTTGGCCCCGTGTTTGCAGTGGTGGAATGGAACAGGAGAAAAACCAGGTCATCTACTGCACTATGGAGAAAGTGCCAGAGGCCCAGCTGACTCACCCAACCAACATTATTGCATTATTATTGCATTTCTTTCATTACAGCTATCGCCTGCCTTTTCAAACATTCAGCTTGAAGTCACAGTTCCCATAGAGTTTACCTTATGGCCTTATGGAGAGCCACTCCTCACTATATATGCTGTTACACACACACACACACACACACACACACACACATGCTTTGAAGGCCATATTGTTTCTGTCTCTTCAGTCTGAAGAGCCCCCTACCCATACATTCTTTTGTTTTGTTTTTTATTTTTTTGCTCTCCTTCTTACTCTAGGATTAGTTTCCTCCACTTTGAAGAACACTGATAACGATTTGCCTTGAAAACACACACCACTTCTTTTCACTTCTGTTAAGATGCTTCAAGGTATAATTTGCCAAATCAAAAGGGGATATTTTGCTGCAAACGTTTAAACTGCATTTTCCTCTGGGGTAATATCTGTTCTTTGCCGAAGATTATTTTCTGTTTAACAGCCTGGCTTTAAATATGAGTCCATGCTGGAGGTGTAATTAGGATGGACGGGTCTTTGTTGTTAAAAATTGTGTTTTGAGGTCAGAGGTATTGTAAACACCTCACATATTAACATATTATATGGACACTATTTTTTTCTTCTTTTTTTTTTTTTTTGTATATTATGGGAAATGCATTAACTTGTGCTGTGGAAATTCTAACATACCGCATCAAACACCCACTCATTTAAGGTGAAGTAACTATAATTTGTGGGTTGGGGAGATCAGTCAGAGAGTTTGTAAACATCGAGGCTGAGTGTTTTTATCCTTGCCATATTGATATTTCTGTCTCAGAGAAAGGAGTTGTGGGTGTTGGATGTCATTAATTTTGTGATTAAGTGTTCACTGTCTCCTATTTCTCAACTTTAAAAGATTTTTTTCGCGCTCTCTATGATCTCAGTCAATTCTAAATGTAATGGTACTAAATGATACCATCATGTTCTGCATGAGCCATTGATGGATCCCAGATTGTGTTTTCCCAGAATTAGAAGTAGGTATGTAGGCCCTATGTACTTTCAGTGATCATAGGGGTGAATATTACACTGAGATGCTGCTTCTTAAATTCTCAGAAAACTGTGTACTGTAAGTGCAACTTTTTTTTTCACATCATCACCAATCTTTCTTTTTCAGTTGCTCTGGATTTGATTTTGTCATGATTGTATTAATCCCGTCAGCCTTATTTTCTTGACATGAAAGCATGAATATCAAATGCACCAGCAGACAAGACAAGTCACATATATTGCTTAGAAGATTTCGTTTAATCCAAATGTAAGCTGTTATGTTACTGATTGACAGTCCTGCTTTAGATATGTTTTCCAGGTTTTAGATGACTAACTAAGCTTCACAGATTTCTTGTTGATAGAAGTAGCAGCTCGATTTATAACAGTTCTTTTTTCCACTTGAATTTCTAACATTTGTACTTTTAGCAGTGACAGAGACCATCTGTGGGAATATGGGACTTATGACATATATTTAATAACTGAAGAAATTGTGTTTATACTCTTTCACTTGCTATGAGCTGAAGACGGGACAGATGCCCTTTAAAGAAATCTTTTTCTTTTTTATTTTTCATTCTTTTGTAAGGACAAACTTTGATGTGAAAACAGAAGCAGCCTTGTTAACCAGGATTTATGTCTTTTGTAAATAAGTAGTTGAAAATAGAGGAACATTTTTTAATATTTTAATTTTAGAAACAGACATTCACTTCATAAACCACTTGATTTTAATGTCAAGTGCTGCCACTTTCGTTGAAACATATATTTTGTGAATGGTGAATTTGTAAGTATGGAGTTTAAAGTTGGATAGCTTCACTTGTCATTCAGTTAGTTTTTTCTTTTTTACTTTAGTAATCAAGTATTTTAATAAGTCTTTCTTTTAAGGGCAAATAGCCCACTCTTGTACAACTCCACCTTCTTAAATGGTTATAAAAGCTCACAACTGCATGTATGAAAACACCTGGATAAAGTTACTTTGGTGTTTAATAGCTGATTGTCATATTCATCCAATTTATCCCTTTTCTGTACCATTATAATGGCCACTAAGTTTTCTTGAATACACGTCTCGCTAGCTCTTTATCACAAGGCACTTAAATGATCGTATCTGATGCTTTCATGTCAGCGTCTGTCTTTTAAAATGTCAAAGATTTTGTTGTCTATTTTTTTTAATCTATCTAGTGAGAAACCAGCATGTCCAGTTTGCCATGCTTTGAAACTATGTGGCAGTTCATGTTATCATTTATGAGCTATTGGTCTATTTTTTTCCCCAAAATGATTATGATTTGTTGGACTAAAGGACAAACATAATTATAGTTTATACTTATTTGTTCTAATGTCTGTTGGAGATAAATTTCCATTTTTCCTTATAAGGTGCATGCTTTATTATGTAGCTTTACGCATATCACAAATAGAAAAGAACAAAAAAATATATTAATCATAGTCACTTGTATGACTGTAAACTGTCACCTACATCATAATGTTTATGACAATTACAGTCCAACTGTATGATGTTGGATATTTTACATAGGCTAAAGTCATGACCACCTTTCATTTATTTTATCTTTTACATGCCTAGACTCTGTCTCATAAACTGTTCTTGGCATTGCTTGATGGAAGGGGCGTTAGAAACCATTCAGGGCCTGAGCTGACTGGCGGCCTCACATTCCTCAGGTCAGTCATAATTAGCTGGCCTGCAGCCTCAGGGCTCCATAAAAATGAGTTTGGTCATCTCAATCTCCCGTCTTCTCGGCCTTTGCTGAGCTAGTGTTATATGCACTCAGCGACTCCCAACAAAATACCTCCATAAACTATTATGTGTCCCTGGACTGTTGAGAGCCAGTCATTTTTTCCTCTTTTTTTTAACTACTGATATGATGCATAAAGTTGTATGAGCACGCCAAAGCAATACCATGCCTGCTCTGCTTTTTCTGAGCCACAGCCACACCCTTCATTACACCAAGATACCAGATCATCTTTATTAGAAACCTGCACCTAACTTAATAAATTATGGGGTTTTGTCAGAGGAATAGTAAATGAGCATAATGGAACAAAAGCTCTCTGACATCTTTTATGGGAAATTAAGTACTGCAAGAGACCTTGTTTTGCATTTGTGATCATTAAGACTGTGATGAGCTCTGTGCAGCAGCTGGGATGGGGTTTTTTATTGTTTTCATTTACCACAGAGTACAGTCAGGTATGTGTTGTAAAATGGTCAAGCAATTATGCCCAAAGAGAAAAATGAGGATTTTAAATTTGTTTTACATTTCAATAAAAGTTACAGTCAAAAGATAGTCATTGAATTAGAGTCAAATTCTTTAGTATTACAAAAGTGAGCACTGAAATATACAGACTATTCTTCTCTTTCAAGATTTCACATATTCAGGGAAATCACAATAGCTGTTTTTTTTCCCCCAAGTGCATCCTTTTCAAAAGCTCAACTCTTTGTTGTCCTCTATTTAACTGTTCCCCAAATTCTGTGTTCAGTTTGTCTCGCTGTGCTCATTTATATTCACACTCCCATAAAATTCAGACAATGATTTCTTTTATGACTATTTGTAAAAATGGTGCCTGTCTTCAGAATCTCACATGAAAATGTGAGCAGTCCCTTGAGCACTGTTTCATATCAAGGTTAACTTGTAGTGATTAGGATAAGCAGTCGAGTAGTTGCCATGGGGATGAAGGAAATGGCACTGGAGAGGGTGATAAGCTTGGAGTGACAGAGGTGTGATGTTTGTGTTTCACTGCATACAACAAAGCTAATCTAAATTCAGTCTTTATGTATTAATTCCTTCACAAGCTGGTTGGTTTTCTGCATCAGCTGTGAAAATGTGATGACATAACAAAAATAACCCTCTTGACTTGTTGATATATTATTAAAAACAATATTAAGATTAATAGCTTGATTTGAATATTTTTATGTCTCTGGTATTATTGCAGTCTTTCATGCTAGTGCTAATAATTATATATATGTGTGTGTGTATGAGGTTTGTTTGTCTTTCTAAGATAATTTATTTGAGATCCCATCATCTGTCATTAAAGAAACATTGTGGAGTCATTTGCACTGCACTAGTCTTAATGATCTTCCAATGTTACATTAACTTCTCAAAGAGTACAGATATTGCTGTGCTGTAAGAAGTTAAAAAGTTCTATAACCCAAACATTGTACTGGATAAAATTATATTATGCCTAACTCATTTTAATGACTAGTAAAAGTTATGTGCAGTAAATAGATGTAATGGTATTATAGATAAGTATATAAGAAATGCAGAACCACTTTTTTTTTCACTTTTACGGTGATATAAACTTTGTCAAGGTACCCATTTCTTTTATAGATCAATGGAGTGGAGCTGAAATTCTCCACAGCATATGCTTCCCCTGGCAGCGCCTTTAACACTGCCTGGATAATCCTTGGAGGAGAGGGCTAATGCCCTGAGATCACCCCCATGAGAGGTGGTATTCCTGCATCCCTCATGCAGAGCACTCTTCTCCTTAGCGCCAAACCCAGCAACACAATAATTAATGAGCTCAAGCACCCTATCACTGTAGAAACCTCCCTCCCCAATCTCAATTATCCATAGCATGCAATGATAATGTGGCTTACGTAGGTGCTAATTTTCTATAAGTTAAAAGGCAATTAGGAAAATGTGTCTTTTTGATGGGCAGAGGGATTAAGTCTAAGCTGTGATGCCACCAGTCTTCAGGGGCTGCAGGCTTATGCTGGGTACGAAGGCCCCTGCTTGGAAACATCATTATCGGTCATCACATTAATAACCCCATATTTTACATCTCCATTTGATGTGCTACATTTAATTAAAGTGCAAGGTTGTGTGACGAATTAATGCCTAATTGGAAAGCACCTTTTGAACATTTCTTTTGCCCCACACACGAGGTTTGAGAGAAGTTGCCTTATTTTTCATCCATAGTTGGAATTTATCCTTAATACTTCTTTTACAGCATACATACAGCATTGTGCCAAATATAGTGTGCAGAAAATAAAATGTGCACATCGAAACAAAGGGTGCCTTCAATAATGTAATCTGATTCGAAAATCAAGCAAGCCAAGCACTGGTGATTGGTTTAAAAAGCATGTTGCTTACAAAGTAGCAAATACCTCGATCCTGCTCACCTGTAACTAAACATAAGGGCACAAGTATTTCTGCTGCAGAAGAAAAAGAAGGTGCAACACACTCATTTAGGTAATGGCCAAAGCAGTCTACCAGGAGCAATGCACATTACTGTTGAGCTGCAAACAAGCACAGGCTATAAAATCAATGATGTGTTTAGCCGCAGTTTTTTAAGATTAACGCAAATTATGAGGGAAAAAGAGAAGAAAGTGGAAAAAAGGTGATTTTAAGTTCCAAATAGAAGGTGGTTGCATGTTGTCCACATTTTAAATGATGGGGCAGATTTACTATTGCGACGCAATCTTTTTTGACATTTAAAAAATTACTGTCTGTATTTACAATCCAGGCTGAGCAATAAATTCATGTCAGTAAGGCCTGGATGCAGAAATCTTTGTGACTGGAACTGGTAAATATGTATATAGACATTCTTTTTTTTTCAGGAATACCTGTTTAGTTGATATTATAGTTATGAACAGCAGGACTCAGTGATAAAGTTTAGTTATTATGTAATTTGGCTTCAATATAAGCCTTAATATAACTCTTCTCTTAAGGGTACTGACATATCTTACACATTGAATGGAACTAAACTAAAGTATCTTAAGACCCAATAGAGAAGTTTATTTATTAAGTTAGACTTGAAAAGCTATTCCTGAACATGAAAGCACATGATTATAAAGTCAGTCTGTCACCTCATTCTTGCCATTTAGTATCAATATATTCTTCTCCACTCAGTACTAATACCATTAGATATGTTGGCAATGGCATCCCAACTCATAATTTAATGCGTCCATTAAAATACAAAAAGCAAAAATTAAAAAAAGGACTTACACATGAGAAGTTATTTAAAAAAAATAAAAAAGATACAAACATTGTGTCACTAATTAGAATTAGGGATCCAAGGTTTTTGTAAATTTTCTTCATTCCCCATGGAGTGGCAGTAACTGATTTTATTTCTTTATTTTTATTTTTTACAACTACGATCAATTGTAAGAATTGTCAAGTGCAAGATTTAAGTAAATCCTAGCACAGCAGGCATCTAATTTCATGCACAAAATATAGTAAATCAATCTGCAGTGACTATTGTGTAAATTAACTCCCTGTTACTCCCATGCATTCCTATTCATCATGGTCAAACACAAAGATTCTCTGTATACACATTTATAAGTGTGTTACTTTACAACTGATGCCTGGATTGTAAGATCTGACACTTCTAGACACTTCTAGACAACATTTTTCACCTACTGCAACACTGTGTTGAATCTGCCTTATTATTTAATGTGGGCAACTCACTTTACCCTCCTATTTGAAATCAGCAATTCCAAATTGTACTTACAGTTTAAGTCTCATAAAAATGTAAATCTGCCATACAGGCTAGAGATTGTGAAGAAGAGGAGTTATAAAATAACCTTTGACAATCTCTATATTTCCCATGCATTGATTTCTCTCTTTGAGGAGAAATTTGGGCTAATCTGACATTTCATACACCCCAAAACTATTTTGGGAGATATTTGAAGATAAATTTTCTTTCCTACACCAGCATTTCTATCTGGGAGGGGTAATCATTTTTCAGTCCTTTACACACACTGTTTGGAGGCTAAAAAAGCAATTTTAACCTAAGCAATAACCATGACGGATATGGAAATGTTATATATGTACAGAGGAGTTTCATGATTCTATATCTTCCATTTCTTCTGCAGTTCTGTTTAGACCCAGTCTCTCCTTCCTCGATTCATTGTCTTGTGTATGTTCTGCTCCAATGGAAACCTAACAAATTAAATTTGTTTGGGAGCATCAGTCAAACTAAGTCTTATTACAAACAAGTTGCTCTCATTTATTCTCCTGCCTTGCTCCAAATTAAAACCTCAAAGTCACACTGATCTTGTTTCTGTGCGACATTTTCTCATGCTTCATGGCAGCAAGGTTTTTCTTGTGTGGCAATTGTCCCTGTCCCACACCCATGCCTGTTTTTTTTTCTTTGTTTGTTTGTTTTTCCCCCCAACACTGTAGTAATTATTCTTTTGAGTGTGATTAATTCAAGTATTGATTTAATTGTAAAATACTTGGACTTTATTTTCATTTTAGTTACAATGTGCTGGCATGTAGTTATACTGTCTGGGTTTTTTTTGTTTGTTTGTTTTTTTTGACAGTATGTAAACAGTTATTATCACAGATGATGGTATCGTGATATCATAACAAGCAAAGATTAAGTCAGGGTTGTTAAATCTGCAAACACCAAACACAAATGGTCTCAGTTTAGTCATGCTGACCTGGATTTTGGGTGCTGATGAGACCTGTTATTTGGTAGTAAAAGGGAAAAAAAAGCCCTTTATATTTATAAACATATCAATACTGCATGTAGGGGTTGTATTGAAATGTATTACCATCTTTTCAGCTGAAATGCCTCTGCTTCAGTTGCTCCTGACAATATAAAGAGTCTCAAAATAAATGTGATACTATGTATAAATAGTCCATCAATCTTTCTTGAATTATGTTGTGAAACAATAATGACAAAAATACTAAAAGAAAGAATTTCAATATTGCTGCACATTTAACAAAGCACCAATTTTAAGTAGCTTCTTTCCAATTTTACCTACATATCCTCTTGTTGTGGTGTCATGTTCATGCTTGTCAAGTTGTGCTTCTGATGTGCCTTTGTCACACCAGTTAAAACCAATCAACACAAATATGCCTCAAAAAAATAAATAAATAAATAAAATAAAATACACCTCACACTTTGAAACTGTCACACCTACATGTATAATTTCACTGGTCAGCACTTGTGTTTCTGCAATTTCATTAGCTGATGCTTGCGTTGAAAGTTGAACATTCCCTAATTTTTGAAGTAAGCATTGTTCCTTTGAGATGAATGCAAATCAATTTGGTAGTGCTTCACGGCGCTCCATTCAAAGTGAATGGATGTTAATGCTCAGGACGCTTTCATTGCATGAGTATGACCACACATAGTAGATATCTGTGTTCTGCATATTGATTTAGCCTAATTTTTACATCTGACATCCTTACAATCAAAACCCTCCCCAACTATCTGGGCTCGGGAGCAGCATATTGTAAAAACAATGAATGAACCATTAAATCAGGTGACGTGCTGGTTTCTGAAGGGCAGTTTTGAAACCTCTTTTTCTTGTATGATGTGCAGCGATGTTGCTCAAGAAGACAATGGGAATTTTGACCATATCTCAATGAAAGTTAGCTGTGGCTACCAGCTCCTTCAACCGATTCCTGCTGAAATATCTGGAGAGTTGCCAGCAGACATTTACAGCAGAAGATCCTATTTCACATGCTGATTTGATGGCAAAATCAAAAATTACTGTTGAGCCAAAACTGGATTAGTGCAACCTGCTAACTGTTATGAGAATTATGACAAAGCGATAATGACTTCCCATTGGTTGTGCTTACAGTAAATCACTCATATTATAGATAAAGTTATTGCTTTATAAAAATGTTCATTCCTCAGAGTTGTCATGAATATGAAATCAAGATATGAAGATCAAAAAGGTATTTTTAACCAGGCTGTAAATATGTTTATTTCTGCTCTAAAGTTGGACTTTTTAACATGGGAGTCAATGGAGGTTGACTCACTCTTGCACCCAGCCTCTAGTGGCCAGTCGAGGAACTGCATTAAATATTAGTTTAGCATATGCTTCAACCTGGAAGTTAGAGAGTTGGAGTTTGGATGGGCACAGTGACAATGCTGGCTTGCTATCCCTATAGGGCTGGGGCAAGGTGGGGTTCAATGACCTGCCATGGGGCACCTTATCATGTGACGGAGCTCATGATTAATCCAGTGGCATTCCTGTTGAAGGTCTATAGGTATAAGCAGAAAATCATCATATGATTAGATTTTTATAATTGAGATTCACAAAAAATAATTCTTTGTGTGTGTGATTTTTTCCCCTTTTCTTTTCAGAAAGTCTCATGAATAAATGTACATTGTTTCTGAAACTAGCACTGGAAATGAAAAGCTTTTACAATGTTTTGAAGACACAGGTACATCAATGGGACACAATTTGTATCTGACATGGCATTTTATTTTCATTCACATTAACAAAAATGTTACCTTAAAACACTAACTCACAGAATATTGTATTTTTTTCCCTTAATTAACTATAACCCATAACTTTTTGGAAAGCACCTTGTATTTAGAGCCATCTATGCTTTTATCTCCCATGAGTCACCTGATCCACTTTCTCAGTAAAGAGTAGCATCCTGTACTCGTACTACTTTGCCTCTTGTTCATAATTTCTACTATAGCTACAGGGGGGAAAAAAATGAACACCTACCCACCCCCACACTTACTACGCACACACACCATTTCTGGGTATTGGGATTATGAACTGTGTCCCAATGCATCCATATTTCAAAGAAGTATCTCTTGTGTCACTCTACATCTTGTCTATGGAGGCAACACGGAAGATCCAGCTTGTGTTTAAGCATGTTTATGTCGCTGACCCAGTTACTGGATTCTTGCTGTATTGTTGGCAGGGTGGGGCAGAGTGCAGACATCATTTGTTTCAATTTAGCTCTGCACTGTAAAGTAAGCACACACACCAAGGTGTACAAGAACACACATACTCTGGCACAAATGTATGCACATAATGAACAGACCTATAGATGCATGTGTAACATTCACCTGGCTACTTGATGGGTCCTTGAGTTTGTCATGTTGTTCTCATGATATATAGGTAAATATATGCATTATTTATGTTTTATGTGTTTTTCTTCAGATGGTATAGAGTAGCTGCATGGTTTCTTTACAAATGAGCTCATCATGGATGGATAGTTGATCTAAGCTCTGTAAAGGGTGCGGTTAGATAACTAGTCGAACACAGAACCATGTTAAATGCTTTTGTGTTTCATTTAGAACCCACAGTATTCAATAATGTAGAGAGACCTCTGAAAGCTCATTCGACTATTCAAGCATAGAGGGTGTCTACAGTGTTGGCAAAGTTAGAGGTGCAGCTTGTACCAACCTCTGTTTGTGAAGGGGTTGGTGGCTGTGTGTGACAAAAATGAATACACAGAGGTGTGTGTGTGTGTGTGCGTGTGTTTGTTTGTGGGGGGGGAGGGGGAACATGTTAATGTGTACAGCTAGACATAATGGTGTAATGATGTGAAACACTAAGGTAGTTTTTTTTTCTGTGAGAGTTCTGTTAAATTTTCTAACATTTTTGCTACAATGAAATGATGAATCATGCCCTCAGATATATTTGTTAGTTTTTCATTTTTACACCAAGGATAAAGTTGCACAGCCTCAGTTTCCAGGCTGTTATTTCATTACATTCTCTATTCTTTTATGTCACTGCCGATGTACAGAACAGAAAGAAAAAAAGTTTGAGTTTCTGTGAGATTTATTAATCATGCTCGACATTTGCGCTCCAGTATGTCATTATACTGGTGCCTCAGAACTACATGTGTCAGTTGATATGACGATAAAACTGCACATAGAGTTAAGCAGCATCACAGTCTGTTCTCTGCCATTTTTTTTTTTTTTTGTCCTTAAAGTTTTTTAGCTGATTGTTTTAGCTAAGATTGGCTTCTGGAAATATAAAATACATAATTTCATCATTGACCAAATCATCTCAGGCCAAACTATTATTGTGCTCAGGGTTGTCTAATCAAATATTTGATTACTGATTACACGGTTGATTGGAAGTTGGCTTATCATGGGAAGACACTGTCTAATAAGAGTTGAAATCACATGGTGAGAAACTATAAACTCAGTACTTATTGGCTCGTAATGCTCACAATAACTGAACTTTTAATACTCTCTTATAGCAGTGATTCTCGACTTGTGCGTCTGGTCCCAAAATTGGGTTGTGGACCCATTTTCAGTGGGTTGTGGGCCTTTGAATCAGCTAAATTTAAAACTCTAGGGTAAAGCTACATATTTTTGAGTTTTCTTAGCTATTGCACTTTTTTATTTCCTGTATTTGGCAGGAAAACACCAGCTGACTCTGGTAAAAATGGCTGTTGCTGAAATGTTTTGATTCTTCTGTCAGCTTCATGTTTTACAGCTTTACAAAGTAAGACTGAACAGTTTTACTTGTTCACATGTTTACTTGTTCAGTGCTTGTTACATATTCAGTTACTGGGTACTCAGATAACGCTGTATACTTTTTAGTCTCCTTTGAACCACTTTTCCATGGTTGCACCTTTGTACTTTACTTTTTTTTTGCATGAAAGCACTGTTGACTTTGTACAATTTGAGGTTTAAACTGCATCATCTTTTCATTAAATAAATTTGAGAACTAGAAAATTTTCCTCAATTTAGGTTGCGACTTGTCATTAAGGGTGGGTCCTAAAGCTGGTCGATGTGAGAAAGTTTTTAGCATCCTTACCATTATCACAAGATTCAGTTTCTTTAAAATGTAGACCAGGTTCTCTCACTTTCAGACATTCAGGCATCTATATCCATTTGTATTTAGTTTTGGATTGATGTCTTCTCAGTAATTCGTTTAAGGAATTCACGCACTGAACAAGGTTTATACTGCCTGATAAAAGCTGATATAAGGAATTAATCAACTATTTTATTTGAAAGAAAATTAACATTATGAGATGGGAAAATTTACCAAATACTCACTGGCAGGGGCTTGTCCTATATAAATATTTACATCCATAGACATAAAAAAAACAAAATCCAAAGTCTTATCTTAGCAATTTCAACAAGGTCCAAAACTTTATTACCAAAAACTTCTCAGAAAATAAGTGCTTCTCATTTTTCCCATGCAGATTGCTTATAACATAAGAAAGCAGAAACTTTCATGCTTGTGGATTTAGGTGTGTTTTTGACAAAACTTTATCATTTGTTTTTTTTTTTGTTTGTTTTCTTTTAAATTTCTCATTATTTATCCTCTTCAGTTTTACTTCCTGTCTACTTTTCAGTGTAGTTCTCCTGATGTGTATCTTTGATAGTTTCACTTCTTGCGTTTTCTTGTTCCTAATCTGTTCTGAGTTCTGTTGTTTTTCTCCTGTCTCTCTCCCTGTCTCTCTCTCTCTCTCTCTCTCTCTCTCTCTCTCTCTCTCTCTCTCTCGCTCTCTCTCACACACACACGCACACACACACCTGGTTCTCATCAGTTATTACTCTGAAACAATATACTGCCTGGCCCTTTTTAGAAACAGCACAATAAAAGTTTTCTGTGCGTTTGGATACTTCCCTACGACACACAGTAAAAGTACATGAATGAATAAATACTATTGGTTTAAACTGTGTATTTTGTCAAATTCTTGTGTGCCTGTATCACACAAATATCCAGATGAAAACAGCTTGTGCTCTTTATATCTCTGTTAGCAGTGGCATTTGGGTGTGTGTTATTTACAACGTGTTCACAGTTGGATGTTTCTTGTGTGAAGTGTGATACTGAGTGTTTGGACTCAAAACAGATTGCTGGGTCTCCACAGTAACGGGTGCTTTTTCAGAAGCTACTACTTGTTCAGTAGAGACATTATGTAGCACTGAACTTTGCACTGCTCCCTGATGCACAGACTCAAACACAAACATTCAATCATCAGCTCTGAAATAAAACAAAATTCAGAAGTCTGGTGAACGGATTTTAAATAAAAAGCCTTGTATGTCTACTTGATCACCCTTCTCATGCAGGTAATCCAAACCTTACTTTTATACCTACATGCCTGCACAAGTAATTATTTATCATTGAATTATGATACAAGCTGCATCATTTAGCCTGGATCTCTCTAAGAACACAACCATCCATCTGTCCTTCATAATTCAGCTGTCAGTGAATATATGTCTTGTCTATACTTTAAAGCTCTGATGGTATCGGGGGATTGATGTTTTGACAAATCTTTACTGATGTCTCCCCATGCTTCTCCTGCTAGGGCGTAGATCTCAGTCTTTACGACGTGTAAATGTTAAGAATAATGTTGTCACGACTCAGTTGTCTCTCTTAGCCAGCGTTCAGGATCCTGTTGGTCTCTGTGGTAATAGTCATGATGTTCTTGCTCTTAAACTAAGCCAGACAGCTGACATAATTGACCAACTCTGTTCTCCCCTGCTGTCAAGATGAGATCGCCCCTCTTTCCATTGTCAGCTGAGCAGAGGATAAAGCAGATACTGGCAGCACTGGTATGGAAGTAATTGCTGTACATATCTCTTATGTATTTCATATAAATGCACTGATTCACTCCATTAATCTTGTGCCCATGTAAACATGCAAAACAAGTCCTGCACCAATAATACTCTTCACACTCTAAACTCGGCAAACGCTTTGCCGATTTCCTGAGAAAGAACAGGCTGTTAGAACATAATTGAGGCTGCTAACCCAAGATATCACTATCCTATGACCATTTGCATCATAGTATCATATTTATCTATTGATTCATTAGCCAGTTAATGAATCAATAAGACTATTCCATAAGGTAACTTTGGTCAGTGGCTTCTCTGACCCCTGGGTATACAATAAGTATTAGAGAGTAGAGAGGATACTCTTTAATTGAAGAGTATCCTCTCTAGTGTGTCAGTAAGACAATTTACAGGTCGGTTGTGTCACTAGATTGAATGAGATGTATCAGTTTGTCAAAAGAACTGGAAGAAATTTGTCTGGTCAAAGGTCTGATAGCTCTAGCGGAAACAAGTGAATTTACATTTGAATATATAGACGTATGTAGTAAAGTTTATGTTTGATGACTTCATCATGGTAATGCTTAAAGTTCTGCACTGGATTATTATCACGTGAGAAAAACAATATCAAAAACTGTGTTACTACCATGTAGCCTATTGTTTTTTTTAGGGAGTTTTGCACTTTTCACATATGTACTTGCTTCACCGGCTAGACAAGGATCACTGTGTTGCTCTGATTAAAATGGATAGCCTGACAGTCGCTTTGGAAATTTTGCAGTTTGTTCTGTCTCCATTTGAACCCATATTCATAGTTCAGTAGTATATGTTTAAGTTGTCTTTGTAGGCAAGAAAAATTGCTATATAACATCAGTCAGACCAAGCACCACCTGTCCAGGTCTTTGGGATTCTCTGATGGCTGCTGTGTATCCCAGCAGCACTGTGTGTCCTGTCAAACCAAGAACTCTGCTTCCTGAAAGAGAAAAGATCCCAAAGCATCAACCAAGCAAATGTCACAGATCTTAGTCTGACATGACTTACACAACAGCTGTGGCAGGGGTTTATTTATTGTGGTTTTTCAATGTATTTTTTAAAGAAAGTGTTCAAAAACACCACAAAAACTCATACCCTTTTGGTTGGTATTGTAGCTAAAAATATAGTTTATATCCATCATCTTTGGAGACCTCAGAAGAATTTCATGTTGAATCTTTATAAATGGATATGGAAATCAAAGTAAAAAAATATAAACGTGAGAGAATAATTGTTTTTCTTATGTGTCATGTCTATTTTTACCCTCCAATTCTAGATCAATGTACCTAACACATCTATAGACTTTATTAATATTGTAGGTTTTATCTATGGTTTAATTATTATATTTCTTTCTTCTTTTGAGACTGATAAATTAAATGTTCGTGAGCAGATTAAACTTTTTCATGAAATCCTGCAGTTTTAGAAAGAGTCTTCAGCACAGTCTTTAAGGGGTTAAAAACTTTGTACACGTGTAAACCCAAGCAACCAGAAGATCTATCACTTGTTTTGCTCTTTGCAGCTGAGTCATAGCGATTTACTTCACTAGCTCCACGTTATCTCTGCACCAAGTCAGTCCACTCCGGACCACTTGCCTTTATCAGGTGTGATGCTGTTTCACTGTGCGTCGGAGAGGGAGGGGATGTTTTCTTTTTTCACTTCATGCTTTGGTAGCCACGGCTTTGTTGATCAGGGTCTGCCTGAATGTGTACTTTGGGCATGACACCACAACTCTGCTGGAACAATGGGAGAATCAATGGAACAGAACCTGACAAGAGAACATGAAAGTTCCCTCTGGAGGATGTTAGACAGAAAAAGACTTTCTCTCTGTCGGGCAACATTTCATTCAGTGTCTTTTTGATTCACTGTTAGTTTTTTGTTTACTTCAGATGAGTTCTGACGTATGAGAGCAGATGGTCTCTCCAAAGTGACTGGGACACAGTGGATGGCCAAAGCACAAGTAAAATGCCTTACTTGAAGGTATTTCAACTTGGATTTTCAAAGTCAACTTTTATGTCATGAGTCACAACATACGATATTACAATGGACTCAGTGATTTCTTTTGTTTCTTCTTGAATTGCACAGATGTAAAGGTTGTTCCATGCGTGATCTTAGTTTGGTATTATACACTTAAATTTACAAGAAAGCCTTGATTATAAATGCTAATGTAAAGTCCTTCTATCGTGTTGCATCGTGTCTTGATGAAAAAAAGATTCTGTTCAACCTCATAAAATTCTAGTACTTGTAGTGTAGGGTTCCTCCCTATTGAGTTGTTACTCTATTTCTAACTCTATATGACGAGGAGCTAAAGATGATTACTAGATTCATACTGAAATAATGTTTACCTTTCGAAAGTTTGCTAACGTGTTTGCTAACAGAGTACAGAAACACTGTGAACACTGATGTGTGTAAATATAATCAGCTTTGCAAATGCAGATTTGTCACTTGGCTGCAGGATCCCTTGCATGGCTGGCAGTGTCACTGTTTGAGATGGCTGCTGTTGTGATGGGTACATGATTGTGGCTCATGTGGTTGCCAGAACTCCCAATCAACATCCACAACCAGAGGGGATGTGGTAAAGGGATGTTTATTTGGGTCTGGATTTTGTTAAACCCAGAGTGGAGACAGAAGCTCCATGCCTTATTTCTAAGCTCAACTCTCTCTGATTTGTCTCTTCCACTCCTTTCAAACTTCATCTCATTCTCTTCTTGTCAGCTTTCAACTGCACTTCCCTGTGCTCAGTGTTTCTGCCTCAATCAGACAGAAATGTTTATAAGCCAAGCTTGAAATCGTGACCAAAGCCACCCTGTCCCATGTCTCCGTCACTCTATGTATTTTTCTCCAATCTCCCGTCTCTAAGCCAGAGTCAAATTGGCTAACCCTTAACATCTCCTGCAGCCCCACCAGACAACCTCCTCCCTCTCCTCTAGCCTGGTTCAACCCAGTCTGCCAGTCTGCTGTGCTACTCTGTGCTCTACACGCTCCAGTGCGCTGTCGGCTGGTGACAGGCTATTTGGGATTTACCCACTGCTACTGTGCCTGTCTCTTCATCTGCAGCCTTTCATGGCAGTAAAAAGCAGTCTCTCCTCCCCCTTATCCTTTTCCTCTCTTTCTTCCCCCCCCTCACCCTTCAGCTCAACTCATTCCGCCACCCCTTCTGCTCCCCCCCTCCCCTCCTGCCATCCCGGCTCCTAATCCCATCCTCCTAAAGACTGTAATTGAGCAGCACTGCATGTTGGGATTAGGACTGTTATTGGGAGTATTATCATTATAGGAGAAATTTGGGTAAAATAATATGCAACTGGAATCTGCTGCCACTGAGATCTGGGCAGATGGTTAGGGACTGGGCTGGGGCAGGGGGGTCTAGTGAGGAGATGGAGGGGCTCGGGTGAGGGAATTGCCATCTCTGGACCCCGGTTCTGACAAGGTTGATCTCCAGGTCACTGCTGATATCTAACAACTTGACAGAAAATCCATAAAACCATCACACTTAAACAATAAAACATCAGCTCCTACAGGCCAAAATGACATGAGCTCACTGAACAATGATGGACATATAGTACTCTCCATATAGTATCTAACATTTGGAATTACATTTCACAAGAACTATGAGGGCCATTTTAGTGATGGATTGCTTTAATAGCAGTCAGTATGAATCCATGGCATGCCACCTGATCTGATATGTGCTGAAAGAAACTTATGACCTGGCACAACTTGCTCTGTGATGGATATTTTCTGGTTGGTTAGAAGCATTGCCTTTGTTTTATGGGAAGTATTTGTCAATTCTTATTGGTCAAATCTAGGTCTTGATCCTGTCTTGCAAGCAGACCTTGTCTTTAAGTTTTATATTTTCAAGGCATAGACCACACAGATAAACTGATTTGCTCCTCACCCTGAGTTATTTGAGGGACCCAAATGAATATTGATTCCTAATGGAAACTAGATAACAGCTGGTAAGGTGGAAGTCGGTAGAAAGAAAAAAGAGCATCAGAGTATAAATAGTTTAATATGCAATGTGATAGAAACTGTACATCTGTAGTGAAGTATTCAAGTTTTTAATCA
Source organism: Zenarchopterus dispar (assembly GCA_028564865.1). Lineage (NCBI taxonomy): Eukaryota > Metazoa > Chordata > Actinopteri > Beloniformes > Zenarchopteridae > Zenarchopterus > Zenarchopterus dispar. Next base: position 4,397,588 of record JAOWBL010000005.1, read on the forward strand.
GTCAAGCTGTCATGTGGCCAGCATGAGGTGGGATGTGTTTTAAACTCTTTAGGATTTAAAAAGTCTTGCAAACTGCTGTGGAATCATCAAGTTTATTTCCCTGTAGTTTGTAAGCTGCTTAAGTCCTGTGCCAGCTTAGCATTGCCATATTAACATCACCCAGTGAGACAGCTCTGACAAGCTTTCTTCCTCCACAGTTGCCTACTGCTCCTACCGCCTGACTGGCACCGTAGAAAAAAAAAAAGTCTTAAAAATAATGCACCTTATGAGCCGACACACATGTTCACACGAATGCATATGAGCAGAAACCTTTTGACAAACATGCTTGCATGCACAAACCCATGCACTTTATTTTTAATCTTCACCTTTTGATACTAAACAACACTTCTGTAAACTGTACTTTTTTTTTCTTACCTAAAATATAACTGAGCTATGTAGACGCTATGATTGACTAAGCTTAATGTCATTTCACCAGATGAACAACACCATTTGCCCAGCCTTATGTTTTTGGCAGGATTTCCAGTTTTCTCTCCTCTAAGTTTGTACCCATGTGCCAGTGTCAGTGCAGGTTATGTGGTATATGCGGATTAGGAAGTCTCTCCTAGGCAAACGTGAACACAACGCAGTGTAGTGCATGAGGCGATTATTTCATGACCTGTCATGTAAGTAGCTGGTATAACATCCTCTTGTATGATGAAACCACTGCCCTGTAGATTTATGTCTGCATGTTCAAATTTTTAAACAGTTGGACAATCACCACATTAGAATATGTTTTTTTTTTTTTAAATCTCTACTTGGGCTATACTGTGAATGTACTTATATAAGCAATATATTTAGTTTTTTTTAAGGTGTAAGTGTGTTGTTGGTTTCGCAAACTAAATTAAACTCTGATTGAGAATGTAATTACAGCACAGGTTAAGTGTGTCAGTGTAAAAATTGGTAAATTGTGAACATTATGGATGAGATTGAAAGCTATTTTTGTCACTCAGTTTCCCTTGCAGTTTCAATCCAGTGAACTTTCACATTGTGGAAGTTTTTTCATTTGTTTTTACATGATTAAACATTGTTTTCCCCAGGTCTGATTTAAACTAATTCCTTTCTTTGACACATGTTGTGAACATGGGATGAGCTTTGGCTCATGACAACTTCAGCTTTTTGTCTCTCGTCCCATTTTCAGTAAATTTAAAATGTATCAGCTTTTTACGACCGCTGCCGCAAAGAAGACAGATTTTTATTAGTTTGTCCAAAACAAAAGTAATCATTTATTTCTTGAAGGAAAGTGCCCACAAATTTGTGTTTGCCTGTCAAACTGCTTTTTAGAGGCGATGCAAAACAATAAATTTGGGAAGTGAAAATGTAATTTTATTCATGACATTCTGTATTCCTCAGTATTGTTGAGTTTATATTATGCTGGTTTTCCTCTGGGGTCTCTCTCACTTCAAAGCTTTCAGTTTTCATAATAAAGACCTTATAATGGAATAGAGAATACGCTATATTTCCATACAACCTTCCATGAACAATTCTGCCCTATCAGTCTTTGCCTACATTTTAACATAAAACCAAATATTTACAACGGGCTTCATCTTTTCTCTGTGAATGATTGCTAGTCCAGTAGAACCCGGAGATAGAGAAAACTGTGTAATTTATAACATAGAATATGAGATTTATCTATGTAATGAGAACATAGCTCTTTTCTAGGTTGTTCCACCCACCATATGCTCTGATTGATTAGGCGCTGGCAAAATAAACTCGGTGAATTCATGCTTTCTTAATGCTCTCAACCTCAACTTGCAGTATTAACCTAGATACATTACAGTAAAATATTTACCTACTTGTGTCTTATAAATCACAAAGTGGGCAAAGGTTGCAGTGATGTGGTACTGGTGTGATAAGGGTCAGCCCATTTTCCTCCTTTTTCTCAGCTTCTCTGCTCTCTGTCTGCCAAAACACTGAGAGCATGTCAGAAACAGACCACAGGGTGGGGTAGGAGGACAGTTACTGCCATACATCTTCACTCTGCTGCACAGTACAGACAGAGGGAGACGTGCTGTATCGAAAGTACATCCAGTTGGAGAAGAAACGTACCAGCAGATCTTTCCTGTTAATTACTAATTTTAAAGACAGAGTTATTGAAGGGATAAATTATTAGCTTTGGGAGCTTTTGGGAGCTTTTAAAATAGTGCCTTGTATTCTAAATCAAAAAGTACATTTGTAGTAAATAGGTTTTGATATGCATTTCTTTTCTCTTCTTTTGTATTAGATAATATTAAATATTAAATATTGGGTGTAAATACTGTATAAACACAGCGTCTGGGTGCAGTTTAGTGATGGGCTCAAGGTTTAGACCTTTAATATTCAACTAAAGTTTCAGTTCGCCCAAAGCTTCCATAAAATAGACAAGAAACACATATAAAAACTGTCTTTCCCTCCAGGTTTTCCCAAGGGAAACAAAGGGGGCTGAATAATATTCAGCAACACACACACACATACATACACAGAGAGGGAGATAGTGAGACAGTTTCCCCTACGAGCGTGCCACATTAATGCAATTTAGAGATGAGTAACTGCAAGAAACAGACAGCATATTATCAACTAATGGCTTTGGTTTTGCCATCCATCTAAAAGCAAATATGCATGCTGATACAAAAAAAAACATTACTAACTGAGCTTGGATAAAAAATATACATATTGTAGCTAAAAATGATCACAGAGCTTCAAACACAAAGAAAAGGTTTACAGAATAAATGAGATGGGTTTTGTCAAAGCATATGTATGAATGATTTGTGGCAGACTTCTCTTAAAAGCTGTAAATGTGTGACATGACGTGTGCATGCATACGGCTAACATCAAAATACAACCAGCATAATAAGGTTTATTTGTGTGTCTTGACATGGTTAAATTTGTCAAATCAACCATGAATATAATATTTCCTCGCTTTGTCGGTGACAAGTTTTATTGCTCCAACGCAAGTTTCCTTTCCACTGGGATCATTTTGTGCTACTGTCAAATACACTGACATTTTAATCAAAGAGATTATCGATTGATCCATTTTGAATACAGATAATGCAATTAAAAGGTTATTATGCTGCTTAGATAGTTAGTCAGGAGTCATCATAGTTTCACCACAAAACCGTTACTTCAGTTTTGTTCTTACAGGTCAAAATATTATTTGCTGTTTTGCTCATGATGGAACTACAGCGATACCTGTAAAAGCTTTGAGTTTCTTGAGGATCTTGAGGATTCTGGGTGTAAAACTAGAAAAAAAAAACAGAAAAAGAAAAGGGAAAAACAAAAATCATCCATTGTCTGTAATGGCAGCAACATAAAATTTTTTGAAATGCTGTAAGTATTCTGTTTTTCTCTGAGTGAAGAATACAGCCATCAGCATCATCTGTTGTACTACTACTAGGAGAAGAAAATGCAAAGTTGAATATTAACAAGGAGGAATAAGAAATTTCACAGTCTGACTTTCAGCCTGCAGCACTCCTGAACATCTTTCTCTGGGTTGTAATTGTCCCCGGCCTCCCAGGATGGGAGCTGGTGGCAGGAGCTGCAGAGATGTATAGAGAAACTAACAGGATTAACAACTCCATCTCCCACTTTGGGCCTCACACTTGCATATTATTGGCCATTTCTATGGTAATGCACTGTTTAGACGAAAATATTATTTGACATTTCTGCAATAAAAAGGATGATTAATTGTGTGTTTCTTCTCCTGAAACAGATTCCGATCAGCTTTTGCTTGTGTTGTGGCTTTCCATTAGAAAATGAATTGATGTCACAGTCTTAATAAAAGTAACCCCCAGGATAGTAAATAAGTTGTGTGCAATCTCGCTCTTATCTCTACAAGCTACATCTGACTTCATAATAGTCGTTTGGTATTCATTCATGTTGTCAGATGTTCTGACAGGTCTCCCACTGTATTCGTCTGTGAAACATTACTTTTGTTTTTGAGTGCGAGCATATTTATGCGTCATATTCATGACTTTAATTATCCTGATGAGAGTGTACATAATCAGCAGCTATAGACACGTTTTACTCTGTGGTGAAGAACCTGGTATACACTGATGAGCTGCATTCATCATTGGAAAAAAAACATACCAGCAGGGTGCACACCGCTTTGTCATAAGCTGCGGTCCAAACAAAATATATTTAGTCACTGTGGCAAGTTTTAATGTTTACTTATTTCTCCACCACATGGGATAAATAACTATCTTACTCATTAATGCACAACATGCAGTGTGAACTGAGATCCTGCTTTATTCTTTGCAACTTCGAATCACGTTTTTGCTTATAATGTTGTGAAGTAGCTTGTGATGATAAGTTTCCACCCTTTTAGTTTTGCGTCTAATGAGTTGCCTCAGTTACTGTTAAGGCTGTGTTTGTGTTAGTTAAACAACCCTGAGGGTTTAACCAGCTTGGCATCGCTCCACGTGGAGGAGACACTGTTGAGTCGGCTGCTGTCATGTCTGCTAATAAAGACATCACATCCAATGGGCACGCTTGCTCACGTCTTTGGTTGGCATGACAAATAACAACATTAACCCCACCTCCCAAAGCAGCCATTTTGATTGATGTGCGGGCGAACAGGAATGATGCATGTGTGCATGTTTAAATCAACAGCGGTCTTCACTGCTGTGACCGTTCCGGTCTGTATACAGACGCTCTGTATTCCACGTTAATTTTACATATATCTGATGCTATCGATGCTCACATCATTGTGTGATGGTGTGTGATACAGGTTTACCAAGCAGCTTCATTGCATGCACATCTGATGCCTTTAATTTATCACAAGGTGGCAGCATTTATGTATGGAATAAGTAGCTGCAGCAGACTTGAATTCTTGCACTTCAGTCTATAGACCCTTTTTTTGTTGAGAAATGCATGGTGCAAGATTTTGCTTCTTTCTTATGAAAGTAAAAAACAAGTCATTTCTGAGGAGCAAATACCCCAATGTCTCATAATTAAAAAATGGAAAACATTTAATGTGAATAAAAATTTAATGGCTCATTCATAATTCACAACAGCAGATGGGCATTCTGGCACATGGGGATTGGATGAATGTTAAATGCTATCATTTTTCAGGGGAGGTTGTGTACTTTGTATGATTATAAAGTTATTGGGTCATTTTGTTTTATTTACCCTGAAAATTACCTTCTGTCTTAGTCAATGTAAGGCTTTGTTGTTTGTGAATATTTACATTTCCTAAGAATAATTGACCAATGTTGAAATTATGAATCAAATGAACAGATTCAGATGTTTCCAGTTATACAGCAGGAACAGTGTATTTTTTGATGAATTTTTCAGCCTACTTTATCGTCTCACTGTGGGGATATAGCACCAGACATTTATTTTTATATATGTATTTAACTAATGTTGAGTAAACTTCTCAGTAGTTTGAAGGATAATGTGAGTGTAGTGCCAGTTATCAGTGCAAGACTCTTGTTAGATCACATGCAAGCACTGGCAGATGCTCTCACATTTTATTTTCTTTTTTTTGCCAGCAGAATGAGTGAGTTGAGTATGCTCATGGTCCTCCCGAGCTTCGTGTGTCACCATTACAACTGTCATTAAACAGATTGCCAATTAACATCTTTCTGAATCTGACCCCGCCTCCCCCCTGGACTGTCCTTCAGTCAGTAAATGATGTGTGACCTAGGAGCTCTGAACAGGACTGGATGGCTGACTGCTTTAATAAATGAAATTGCAGTCAGAACACTCTGGACCCCAATCAGATTTTGTGATGATGATTTGACTTCCAGCAAAAGGCTCACTAAGAGGAATTTGTGCCCTGTGAAGCACGCATGTGTGCGTGGGCTCTTGTCTGCACGCCCACATAGATGAATGTGTGATTTGTTGGGTTGATTGCATTACGTACTAAAAGTTAGTCCCTGTGGAGGAGCCACATGCTTGTTGTACCCCAGCTGTAGCTGAGATCTAATATTGTTCCAACAGCACCATTATGTCCTTGATGGGCTAAACCCAATCTTCTGTTTCTTTGTGTCTGCCTGGCAGGCTGGAAAGCAGACTAAGGCATTGTATAAGGAAGCACATTACATGCAACATTCATTTGTGAAGTGGCAAACACAATATGGACTGTATGGCAAAACTGAGCTAAAGGTTTCTGCTTCCTACATTAGTATTTTGGCTTCTGTGAACCAGGAGAAGTAAAAGATCAGTCCTGGAGAGTGATCCTGCTAAGCTAGGATGTTTTCATGTCACATAAACAGACACTCCTTTGTAGGTTGCCTCTGCCAGAAGAAGTAATCCAGATCAGCTTGTAGCATTTAAAAAATATATCATTTTGTATCTGATATGTGTTTGATGTTGTTTTTTTTTCTGCTTTGACAGCACTTGTAGCAGAGAGATGGTGTCGTGGGACCAGACAGGTCATTAGGTTGTATTGAAGTTGTTCTCAATATCTCGAGTTACCTAAACACGCAGAAGCGCTGTCTTTCGTGTGCACTATTCAGTTTCACTTGGCCAATTTTGTCTCCATTTTAATATATCCCACTATGCCAGATGGCCTAAGTGCAAGCTATACTTCCCATTTAGGATTAATTGTACAGCTGTTGCATTTGTTTAGCATATAATGGAAATCGTGTCTGTTTTAAGGGACAGCACTCTTCTATTCCTCTCTATGTTTCTGTTATAGAGAAGAAATCCTCCTTTTCCAGTCTGTAATGTCACTCCATTGTCTCAGCTGATTGCCAATATTGTCATCAATTCAAATGCTGTTAGGGTGGTGCCATGTTAGATTGACAGTAGCAAGTGGAGAGGCAATTAGCACAAATAGCTTGACAGAAAAAGAGAACAAGATTGTCATTCGTGGGTGACAAAAGAAATGCTGCAAATGCTTTGTCATTTTGTGGCTGCTGATACAGCTTTAAGTACAGATGTACAACATATTCTAAAAGATATATTTGAATCTAATAGATATATTATTTATAAAGATATATTATGTGAACACAGTGGCCAAGATAGTTCAGAAAACAATATGACTTGCAGAATAATTGGCGAAATATTGGCGATCACAGAATTAAATATGAATCTCCTTAGATTATTGGTGAATTGAACTAATTCCTCTAATTGTAACTTTGTTGCCATGGTGATACTCCATTTTGCCATTAGGGCAAAAGCTATTGAAGATAAATTCCAGTTGCTAGTTTTTGACCCTTTTTTCCCAAAATGTTTTCACTTCAGACACAAGATTCACTAAAGTACTCAAATAAAAAGGAAAAGAACTGTTTTTATTGAGTATTGATCTGCAAATTTATATCCTCATTGACTTCCAGGTCTAGCAGCATTTTTTTTTTTTTTTTTTTTTTTACTTTTAGCCAATGTTACAGAAGGGCTGTTGTGATCAGTCCCCAGTTCATGACAGCTCCCAACTAGCCAGCTATGACAGCATAAACCAGTGGATCTTGTAAAAAAAGATTGATTCAAATGTGTGTGATGATTGCCCTTAGTAAATAACAAACTATATTTGAAAACCCTCACCCTGAGTCATTTAGATTCAGAGTTGGATCCAGATGTTTCATATGTTAATCACCTCAAATTACTTTTAAAAAAATCCTTACATGTTATTATTACATTTCTATTTTTTGAAGAATTATATTCCTGAGACCTGACAGCTATGATAAAGGAGCCATTAGATCATATTACAAATCTCTTATGGCTTCTAACCATGACATTATTTTTAAAAAAAAATGTCAACATGATTATTGAGAAACTGTCATTTTCAGTTTTTACTGTATTGCTCGAATTATATTGTAGTGTCAACCTCGGGCCTTAGATGAACTCATGTTGATTATAACGGAGGCAGCACTGGGAACAAAAAAGAGGAGAATAACCTTTGAAGACAATTTTCTTTGTCACTTCTTATTGCTATCGGCTACATCTCCAGTGAGGCAAAATCTAATTTCATTAAGACATGGGCGTGGTTTATGTTTGCCTCACGGTCCTGTTAGCATTATGTTTTTGTAGATGCTGTAAGTGTGTCAAAAGAAGATGAAGGGATAATCGGTGCATGATTCTGGCCATCCAGAATTGAAGGGCAACCAAAAGGTGTACACTGAGTTTGTGAACCACACCAGTTCATCAGTTCACGTGGACGGGGAAAGAAGGGATAGCCTGGACTTTCTTTAATCTGCTTTCTGCCTCATACTTCTATCACTGTGCTTCCTGTTCTTGGGTGAGCAGTGCAAGGTAGATTGGAAAAGGAAAGCACTCAGAACATGACTTTATCTCTTTTCACCAGCTGCTCTCTGCTCCTATCTGTAGAAGGAGCAGGAGAGGGTAAAATGCAGTTCTGTGGTGCTGTTGCAGGTCCAACCCTGAAAACAAGAATGAAAGCTCAGGGCTTAATACAAACTATAAAGTACAGCTCAGCTTTGCTGTGTACCATTTCTTTTACTCTATACTCCTACAAAATACCTATTTGTTCATCAAATTCATTATTTTTGAATGAAAATGTTGTTACAGTTTCATCTGAGCTGGTTTTCATATGTTGGATCATTCCAAATATTACCATCTTATAAATGCTTCTTGACTTTAGCTTAGTCTAAATTTAAAATATTTTGATTATCTGGCTTGTGCTAAAATTACAGCTTAACAGCCTGTCTTTAAAACTGTGTGCATAATGTGACTGATTGCATGTTTATCTGTGCTTGTGTGTGCAGAAGTATAAGCCTGAAGAGGGGGAGGAGAGCACTGGTGCTCTCTGCTTCTCCCAGTCAACATGTTAATTAAAGAATTATTAGCAATGTTCCACATGTAATCAGACACTGGTGATAAAATGAAAAACTATGTTCAGCTTTATTTATTCTAATCTCTGAAGCTTAGCCTCTGATATGTAATTACAGCTGTGGTATCATTTAGATTAGAATTCTGCTGTCAGATTCAAGTTTAGTTTAATGGAAAATGACTTTGTTTGAGCTTATGTGCCATTTCACGTGGATTGTAGATGGATGGTATACTCTGACATCCAAAGACTCTTTATATAGAAGAACTTGAACAATTTTAATTTGAATATTTATTTGTGAATATTTTAGTTCACCAGTTGTTGATTTGAGATTTTCACTTCTTCTTAACCACACACTGTTAAGAGTAACAGACTCAGCAGAAACAGGATTGAATGTTATTAGGTCTTTTGTATCACAGGATTTGCTGCTTACAGTAAATACTGGATTAGTGCAGAGAAATGTCAGTAGCTTGCAGAAATTTCCAGGGATGGTAACATTTAAGATGTACAAAGCTTCATGTTGTGTGCCTCTAGTTTTAAGTGTGTTCTTCTGCAGAAAGAAAGGCTCACATGTGCATGTGTGCATGCATTGATATGTGAATGCCTATATGTTTCTACTGTACCTGCATGGGCACAGGGGGGCCTTGGTGTCTTTATTTTTCTTTTGCCCCACTATGCCACTGCACCAGCAACTGCTTGACTCACACACCATCTGCTGTTAGATTTCATGAGACATTCTGACTCATTCACTTTATGCCCTTCGTTGCTCGAACACCTCCTCTGGCTTTTCACCTCTCTCATGGGTTACCAAACTGCCATTACTGAACATGAAAAGAATGAAAGAGCACACTGCACCAGAGCTGTTGCTGTATATTTACTCAGTGGTTATCAAACGTTATCAAAGTGCCAACTCCAAAACTAAAAACACCAGTCTAAGAACAAGCATTGCTACCCTCAAAAAGAGGCAAATTATTGAGAAACACCTAGTGACAGAGTACTCCTGTAATTACCTTTGATATCAGCAGCAGATCATGTGGTGTGTTTTCTTAGTGGCTGGGACATTTTAAACTTAGAAGTGGGATGACTACACACCCTTTTCTTCTTGACTTAGTGGCTGACTTAGGTGTCCATTTTTCAGCCAGTTTTGTCTTTGTAGCAAACATATGTCCAAACAGTTTGCAATTACTTTAGAACAGTAAAGAAAAAACAAGTAATTCTGTTTCTTCAAACAAGATGATGTTGCTTCAGTGTTGTCTGATTGGTCAAATATCAATAAGCTTTCAGCGAGGGATGGAGATGGTTCATGGACATTCACAGCTCCTGTTATCAATCACAAATGGAACACAGAGTTCCAAACAAAGCTACAACAAGCAAAACTGAAAAAATGTTTTTGGTTTTTAAGTACAGAAATCCAGCCATACCATATGTTTGATCCAAAACTTGATTTGGGGCATGAAAGTTGTAAAACAAAGGAACAACCAAGATTAAGCAACAAAATATTTTGCACAAAGAAGAAATTGGTCACTCCTTCCTTGGTACTTTGTCAAAAACCTTTGCTTTTAAAATTAATAAAATGTTCATGAATGTTTAAACATTGTGCTGACTACATCGCCCACTGGTTGGTTGGATGAAATCCTCATGCATGTTAAAGAAAGCTGTCCTTATCATGAACACACATTGTCTCTTTAGTCTATGATAAAAGCTGACCAAATGGCAATACCAACATTGAAAAAGTTTAACTTCCAAATAATCGCTGCAGAGTTTCTACAATTTATTTACATAGAAGTACCAAACCTCTTAAATCTTTTTTTTTTTTTAACTTTACACTGATGTCTAAGGTAATGCTTTAGAAAAGTCCAAAAACACAATCTGTGCATTATATGCATTTATCAGTCAATATTTTTCTCAGTAATTTTGCTTTTCTCTAATAATACTGCAGTTGTCCTGTTGGAAGTTTGTGACATTCATCTTTTAAATTTGTGTAGTTAGCATCACGACAATGATTTTCAGTGATTTTCACAGCTGCCACACATGAGACTAAACTATTCAAAATGAAATAAATTCAAGGTAAATTTCCATGAAGAGATGAGAAAAAGCACAATCCAGACATATATTGGCCAAGAAGCTGCAGGGATTTAGTGACAATAAGCAGATTTTATTGGTCTACCATGTTTTAAGCTCGTGCTAGAGGTTATTCAAACAAACCTCAGAACAAATCAAACATAAAGCTTTGTTTTGGTTTACTGGTGTTAAAGCTGTGTTATTTAGTGCCACAACACCGCACCACAGGGAGCAGAGTTCATCTGCAGGGTGAATATTCATTTGGGACCAACACCTGAGACACACAGACGTCTTACTGAACACAATCTCAGTCTTCAGCACTGATGTGATGGATGCACATTAACTTCATTGTTTCTGTGAAATATCACCTCAAGTCTGCATATAATAATTTAACTCATAAATCCATGCTCATGTCCACTGTTCTGTATGAGTGTGCTTGATAATTAGGCAAAGCTGTTTAAATATTTAGATACAGCAGTTCTGTTAAAGTCATACAAACTGAACTAACAAAAATTAACTTTGCATTATCACAGACATTTTGATACAACATTTAGAGTTAACAATGCAATTCCCCTTCATGATAGTACACTGTGAAGTACAGAAATGCAGCGAATAATGCCTTCCTCAGCTTCCCTGGTCTTTCCATTGTGCGCAGTATAATGAAGGCATTGAGTGCTTTATGGAATCCATTTCCCTCTAGATCAATCTGCCCTAATGTCATCTGTCTCATTCACATCTAACTGCCTAGGACTGTATTAATAATTGCATTGGCTGTATTGATTTCTATTGACTGTCAGAGCAGCCTGTGTGAAATGCTGTACTCTTCAAGCTCCCTGACCCTAAATCAAGTGACACCTCATTAGAACAGACAGTGGCTTTTAAACAGATCTTTTTGCAGCTATAAAAATGGAAATAGGGGATGACCACTAACATAAAAAGGGGATTGTTTCTTCATTCTTTGCTGATATGTCATCTCCTGAGTAAGTCAATATGTCCCATCTGAGTTTAACAAAGGCAGGCTTGTTCATTCTTTTGTTATCAATTTACATTAAATACCTCTTACTCTGGTTAAAAACTATCAAGAATTCTTGCTCTTCTTTTGCATTCTGCATACAAGACTCCCTGGCTTATGGCTGGATTTTGCAAACACCTTTGTTTTTCCAGAAGTAACATAATGACTTGTTTTGCTCTCTCTTCTCTCTTTCCAGTAGAAATTCCTGCTGGATTCAGAACTAGAGCTTTTCGAGCCTTTTGTAGTGGAATTAGAAGCTGATCTCAACAAGCACAAATGCAATTGCTTGGTTAAGTCCTTGGCAACAAGAAAGTTGTGACAGGCTTTTTGTTAACAGCAAACCATGATCTTTTCTCAAGTACTTCAAGTACACATGGTGCCCAAACCAAATTGTGAGTGAGAGCAGGGGGGGAAAGGAAAAACAATGACTTCATGTAGGTCTCCCAAGTGGAAACAACCCTGATCTACAAAGCAAAATGCCATGAAAACACAAAGGTCTCATGTGGAAGTTATGCCCAAGTCTCCATAACAACTATATGATATTACTTGCTCATAAGGTAGTGTATGCTCTTGTTATCAAGTACTGAAAATACTGAAGGGTCGTATGTGAGACAGGGAACACTTTGGAAACCTGCACTGAGCTCACCTCAACAGTGAAAAAGATATGTTTATTTGATAAATGTTTGCCATGCCTCTGGAGTGTAGGTTCTAAGATGTCTTAATAAGGTGTAAAATGAAGTTTGGAACAGAATTTCTAAAAATTTAGGTTTTCTTATTGGTCAAAGAAATTCATACATGTCTAGAGATTGAAGTAATGCTTACCTGCCCTGTAATTATTTGACAAAAAGCTGTCATGGTAATTCAGAAAAGTATATGTACCCCTTCAAAGTAACTGGCTTTCTGCACTCATTTGTTATAAAATATGATCTGCTCCATATCTAAGTCGCTATAATAGTCAAACACAATTCATTGATCACACAAACAGCTGCAATACCTTATATATCTTGCATTGTATTTATATTTGTTATAATTTCTTTATTTAACGCAACTATAATAATTTATCATGGTAGTAGAAAACATAAATGAAACCTAGTTATTTCAATGAAAGTTAATTTTAGAAGTTGGTGATTTGCACATGTGGAGTCCAGTAGTGAAATGAGTTTGGATGTTTGATTTGGTGTAACTTTGATTTGAAAAACAAACAAGATCAACTTGTGCTTTTTATGTTTACTGTTCATAAATATCTGCTGGCGTGATTGTGCCTCGCAAAAAAATGAGATCTGAAAACATGTAATGAAGAATAACTGATCTGCCGGAAAGTCTTGAAAGGAATAAAAGGTAATCTCAACTTGATTCAATGAGTCCACATTTAGACACTATAATTTGGAGACGGTTATTGGAGTTGGAGTTGGAGTTATTGGAGTGGTTATTGGAGTGGTTATTCGTCCTAGACAAGGAAGCACAGCCAAGGTGACATAATGCATAATCCTCAGTGAGGTAAAGAAAAATGCAACAGGGACAGCTAAAGGCTTCAGCAAACATCTTTGTTCATGTGTATACCTTATAAATGTGTTTCCATTAGCGTGGGTTTGAGGTAAAACTACCAGATGGGAACTTTTAATAGGGGTGACCCCCTTTCCATTCCCTTCAGCCAGCTTGTCTCTGTTACACTGTAGCACCAAACGAGCAACATTGCTTACCATGTGATGGCGCTAATGTACATTGTTTGCTGTTTGCAAACATCAAACAGCATAAAAGGAGATGACAAAGAAGAAAGAGAAGAAAAAACACACTTTGAAGGAACAGAGATGTTTGTTGTATTTTTATTTGCTTTTTTTTTTTTTAAATATACATCGCTGTGGTAGCATTTGAGATTGAAAGAGAAATCCAGAAAGAAAACTCAAACAAAGCATCATAGACAAAGTATTAAAAAAAGAGAAACCAGGGCATGGCACACTAGCAGGGAGGCTGGGAAAGACAAGGCAATATATACAGACAAACTCACAGGGGCTGGTGAGACACAGATGCAAATGATCAGGCAAAATAAGGTAAGAGAAGTAAAACAGGTCAAAGCAAACTGAAGACAGACTTTCTAAATAAGTCAGGAACTAACCAAACCCAAAACCCTGACAGGGAGCAACTTTCTGGCATCAACACATCATCCTAGCTGTAAAGTATAGTGGAAGGAGTATCACAAATTGGTCTTACTTCACTGTCTTAAGTGCCTGGACTGCTTCCCATCATTGTGGAGAAAATGAATTCCCAAGTGTAGGAAAATATTCTACATGATAAAGCCTGGGTAGCTGTCCGTTAGCTGGTGCTTAGCAGAGGTTGTGTAATGTAGCATGACAATAAGGGATGGGAGTGAATCCACAAGAGAATGGCTTCAAAAAAATAAATAAATAAAATTCCGCTTTTGGAGTGACCTAGTCAGAGCCTCCACCGTAATCTCACAGAGGCTTGGTGGAATGACCTCAAGAGAGCTGTTCACTCCAGACATCCTACAAATGTATCTGACCTCAAGCAGGTCTGTGAAGAACAGTCAGATTTTTCTCTTGAGAGTTGTGCAGATCTGATCCAGAACTACTGAAAGCACTTGCTTGAATGAATTATCAAAGGATCCACTTACTTTTTCCTCCAGGACTTAATGTTTAATGTGTTCAATGAAGATATAAGAAATTATTAGTGTTTCTGTACTACGTGCTTAAGCACAATGTGTTTATGCATTTTAGTGAATTACATGAAGATCAGATAAAGATATTAGGACAATTTAATGCAGAAAATCAGTTATTTCTAATTCACATACATCTTTCCACTACTAAATCTGTAGATTTGTAGAAGTAAAGGGTGGATGATTTACTGTAAATACCTTTTAAACAAACACACACACACACGCACACACACGCACATTTAACTTTGGCATAGTAAGACACTTGTGGAAATGTCCAGTTTTCTATAAGGGCTGTGCAGCAGAGCTTTTTGAATGAACTGTACTGGGCCTTATTAATGAAATTGGATGGACTGGAATTTAAACTTTTAAATGCCTAAAATGTCTTCACTGAACATTTTTCACCAGCTTATTTTCATTTTTGAGACTGGGGACTGCTTATTGTGTATTTCTAACTGACTGTTAAACATATTTTCTTTAAACAGCCAAGCAATCAACAGTTCAGTTGATTTGGGTGCTCATAACCTCACCCCTATTCATACTCTTCTTTTGTCCTTCTTTTTGTCTCTCAATGGCTCCTTTGGTGGATCTTTTGCCAACTAGGTAAGTGAACAAATACACTGACTGCTACATGTTCCATTGCTAAGTTAACTATCGATTCATTTAATAGAGCAAAAGAAACAAAGGACGCGAGGACCTAATATCAGAGTGTAAAAAGGGCCTGACCTGTGATTGTGAGGGCTGCTCACTTTCTTAGTTTAATGAGTACCTGCTGACTTCCTGGCACCACAGTTTACTCTTCTGCCAAGGTCTTCCTCTCCAAAGCACTGTAAAAAACAAATATAACTTTAGTTTGTGTAGTTTATGTTGAACTTTATGCCATTCATAAATCAGTACAACTCATTAAATTAAACGTATTATGTGAACTGGACTTGTTTGAAAAGGACTACTTGTATTACATTTTACAGAGAAATATAAATGATGTCCAACAAAGCATGTACCAACAAAGGGATAGTACATGCTGAACACATTTAATGATGTGAAGTCAATGTTAGTATAATGCTGTGTATTATGCATGCAACAAGACACTTCTTGCACCAAGTTTCACTGTTTTTAGTGGCTTTTGAGCAGGAGGTGAGGGATTATCTGAAACCACAAGTCAAGTTTTACAGTGCAGCCCAGGCCAATATAAAAGAAAATCTGCTCCTGGATGTGGTGCTAAATTAGTGTTTTATGATTCAGTGCTGCTCTCTCATGGCTGAGCTCTATTCTGTAATGAGTCCATAATGAAATTTGGGTTGGTGGGTGCAGGATAATGTGGCTAAGCAATGCGCTTGGGGGTCCATGGTGTATGCTCATTTGCTTGTTTCTTGCCTGGGCTTTGATGAAACCCCCACAGGTTTTAATATTACAGAAGAGGCTAGCAATGGAGAATTGGGCTAACACAGCCTTATTGCCCTCTGATAAGAGAATATTGACAAGGGACAGACAATTTTCACATCTCACCAGGGTTACATTTTAATAAATAAAGAGATAAGTAAACTATATAATTTAACATTATGTCTACTTGGTCTCATAGCCCAGCTCTGTGTCAATTACTGCTTATTTCCCAATCTTTCCATCAGACTGTTCTGCTGAAAACAGCAAAATGAGAACCGTCATTTTATACTTTATCAGTCATTAGATTTCCAACAGAGTGACAGTTTTGTGAATCCAGAAAGCTTCTTTATTGTCTCGGTGTGCTCAACCCTGTTAATTCCTGTGTGTGTCCCTGTAAAATTTAAAGCATCAATTACGCTGTGTGGTGAAGATCAGCAGTAAATCTGTCTTGTGAAAGGGAGCAGTGAGATCAGAAGGACATAGTTGTGTATATCCTAACACCAGCCATACATTTTCAAGACAATCTCAGCTCATCTTCAGTGTGTAATTGCATTTGCATCCAACTTCTTTTATTTATTTGTTTATTTATTTTTGTGATTTATTGGCAGTTTACTTTCACACTGTCCATCTTCAACACAATTTTAAGTCAGCGTTGTATGCAGCTATCAGACCAGAGAAGATTGTACTCCACAACCCTCGTCCTTCCAGGGTTACATGAAATGACTGAGTTCTTTTCTGCAGTTTCCAGTTTGCTTGCTTGTTGCTGTTTTTGAGGATAAGAAGACTCCCGCCTCCCCCTTCTTTTGAAATTGACTTGATGTACTGTATCTTCCATTTCTTCCACAATCCTGTACTTGGATATAAGCTACTCTCCTGTATTAGCCAAGTCAAACCCACCTAATCCACTGGGGGCTTGCCTGCCTGCCTTTTCAGCTAGCTGTGATAGTGGACATGTACACAATGGAGGGCCGCGTGAAGGCTACATCCACCTAAATGGAAGAGGAAACCCCTCTAATGACGTTTGAGACAGCTGGATGAAAGGAACACAGCAGAGAATAGAAACCCTCAAGCTGAGTTTGGCTGACCCAGGGATCATGCTCTGGGATGGCCTCTTGGGGTTTAGACCTCAACCAGTTGTAGCAGCCACCTCACATGCAGAATCTTCTACGAAGGGCTTTAAAAATCTTGATGCAATGTGACTTCTATCTTCTTGGATGTAGTTTCATTAGAATTAGATCCTGACTTAGATTTAGTTTAGAAAAACATCCCTTTGTGTTTTTCTTGTTGCTCGAGAATATCTTATTTTCATTTTATTTTGGTGTTTCATAAAGCTTGCTTTTGTTTGAGCATCTTGCACCACTCTATCAAAGCTCAAGCAACTCTGGGCTTCTACATTGTTCTGTGAACCTCATTTAAATGGTGATTGTAGCTTATAATTACAACCCCTGTGAAACTCTTCCACCATGATGAAAGAATTTATACTTTCTTATATATAAATTCTTTCATCATGTGTATCCTGGCAAGTGATGCTGATTTATATATTTCATTTTCTATTTTCCATAGGGAGGGTTGACTGCTTAAGTTTATTTTGCCTTTGAATGTACTTTGGCAAAGATAATGGTGGCTATCAAGCTTTTCTGTCTGTGAGGCCCACAGAGGTAATCCATGAGAGAGAGTTTTAGTAATGCCCTTTCCTGCATGACTCCAACCTTTAACTGAGCCTGTTTGGTGCAATAGCTTTACCACTCATCACAACCATCTACCATTTACCTGCCAACACAATACACCTTCTGACTTGGTAATTACTCTGTTTGCTTTCACATTGCTGCACATCCACCATGCTGTTATGTCCCAAAATGACAGCCACTGTTGCTTTTTTCCAGACTCTACAGAAATTTGCCGTATGCCGCTTTCCAGCATTGTTCTTTTCTCTAGCAAACAAAGCACCCTGTGGAGAGAAACATGCATCACATGTAGCTTTATGCTCATATATGAATGGTTCTTCCCTTTTCTCTTTATGTTCCCCCCCACCCCCTGTAAATTGAAACAGTGAAGTTGTCAGTCTTACATTTGTGCCATACATAGGTAGACAGTTGACTTCTTATGGAAATGAAGCAGTCAGAATTCTCATGGTGGGCTTCGCAATCTGTCTTCTTCCCGGCTTGACTGGAGCTACAGTCTGTTTACTTCATGCTTGTCTATAAATATAAAGTGTCTAAACTGGGCAGGATGAGCAGTGTGGAGAGGGAAGGTTGTACTCAAGGGGAAGGAAGTAGAATGTGGTTTTTTGGGGTGACAAAAACAGCTGTTTAAAGACCCTAAAAGCTTCTGTGATGTAGGTCCTTTGTACTAGATAATGATGACCCTGGATCCTATTACTTCAGAATCAGGGAGTCAGCGGCCATGCCCCTACAATTTAGTAGCAGGATTCCAGTCTTTAATGAGAGGCCTTGCTCTTAACTACATGGGACAACCACACAATGCAGGAAATCACCCCAGCTGCAGGTCAGTCAGCAAACACACAGATCTCAGCATGGCCACCTAAAAGTGACAACTAAATACTGATCATTAACTCTAAGATTTTACATTTAGACATAAAGATCTGGCATAGGCAACAGAATGTTTAATTATTGATTATAAGATTGGGCCACAGCGAGTAAACATTGTGTATAAAATTTGAATGGAGAAATAAGTGACACCACTGCCTCATGCTGACAATGTCATAAAATTACAATTTGGACAAGTTTTAGGATATAATTCATTCAAGCAAAGAAGTTTAGAATTTGTTTATGATCCACAAGTTGAAAGAAGAAAATTCTGTCTCATTAATCAATCCTATCTAATCCTGATGGCCATCTTTTTGCAATTATCAGAAGATAATTGTCTTGTCTAAGTCTAACAGTGAAATGGTGAAAGAAATCGACAGTAAAGTGGCAACAAATGTGAATGTCAAGGTATCTCAAAAAATTGTATTCCTAATATCAAACTGCATGAGAAATTTTTTTCTTTTGTATATCAGAAAGACTTGAGAGGATTAAAAAACATTTTGTTATATACTTGCAAATATACATATATTGTCCCGTTACCTTATGTGAAGTAAAAAAGCATATCGAATAGAGAATTTGTATTATATCTTTAAGTGCAATTTTAAATCCCAGCATCCCCAGGAGAAATTTTATTTTTAAAGTAACCTTTCAATAATCAAATCCTATTGGTTCAGTGTTTTCCAATGTCAGGATTTGTGGGGGACAATGGGCCTCTACTGAATTTCAAAACTCATTTAATGTCTGTTGCCAGTTTTGACAGATGGTGAAAGCTGATGTTAAGCTTCCCCAAAGACCAAACAAATGAAATGCAGTTGGGTCAATGACAAGTTCCTCTATCTAAATTAACACTACCTTCAACTTAATTGGTCTAGAACATCAGTTAAAGGTTTTAGCACAGTGCTGTTTCTCGTGCGCTCAAATTTAGCTAGACCTTGACCCCTGTAGCTGTAATTCATATCAGGATTAGATTTCACCTCATGCTTCTCCATTTTATATTTGAAATTCCATTCAGATGCAGCCAGCATTCACATTGATAACAAAGTTTATTAAACCCCACCTCCGTGGGTTTGGTGGTCATATAGGAGACTCAAACCTTTGTCATTTATAATTCATTGTCAGAATATTCTCTTCTTAGTGGGATTAAAGTTTAATAACTAGACAGGCTCTGTAAATACCCATTTGTGCAGAGCTGGTGGAGGGACTGATGCATGGACTGGATGTTGGACTGAGTGGGGGGCTGGGAGAGATTGAGAGTATCTTCAGTGTGAGAGGAGTTGCACTAAGCCTAGGTTAAGCCCTAGGAGCCCATCGTCAGCAGCTCGGTCTTCTGCATGAGGACAGGCCCAGCTGAAATTGTGTTTCTCTGCAGATAAGGTTCAGTCCAAAATCAGGATATGGATGAGATGTAGCTCCTTATCTGTTAGGTTTTCTTATTGTGTGGGCGAGTGATTAAGTTAGGGGAAATGTAATACCCATGTGAAAGATTTTTGCGTATCTACCTTCTGTAATACTCCAGGTGAGGTTAGACAGGGTTGAGGACATGTGCATTTGTTAAAATGATAGTTTTACAGTTTTATCACCATAGCAACCAATTCACCAAATCCTATCATTGTGTTCTTTGTGGAACACTGTCCTTGGCATGTATCTCTGTGGCACAACAGAGGGTAAAAAAACATACTTTTATATAATACATTGTGGGTGTTTTTAGATTTTACAGTCTCAGAGGAGTTTGGATCTCAGATTTTTGACTGTCTTTGGCAAGCCCTGCATCATTGTTGGGTCTGTCATCTTTACCCCACTTAGTTCACTTAGCATTTAGCTTGTAAATCAGGGGGTTCACAAAGAGGAAAACAATTTATTTGGCCATCACCCAGTGCTTGTTAAAACAAAATCACTGCCCTACTGTGGTACTAAAGCAAAGTCTTTCCACAGACAGAAAGTCAGTAAGTCAGAAACAGTTGGACATTCTAAAAACTCTTTAGTGTAGTAACCTTTCTCCTGTATCATTTTTCACTCAAGAAGTCTGTGTGTGTGCATGCATGTGCGTGCGTGTGTTTCTTTTTTTAATTATTAGACATTTTATCTATTGTCAACTAGCAGTGTTTTGAAATTTCTTAGAATATGGCTTCTAGTACAAGCACCGATTCAGTTTTCTTTGGGTCTGTTTGGCATCAGACCAACCAATTAACTTCCCTAAATGGCAGTGAGAATTGACTGAAATCCCTTTTGCTCCATGTAGACCCCTTGTGGCTTCAATCAGAGAAGAATGCATTCATATACACAGTTAATGCATAGTTTGTGTAACTGCTTAATATTACTTCACCATATCAGATGGTTTAAAATACATTCTTAGTTCATGGTCTTATAATTTTATCTGTTTTTAGTATAGCTTGAATTTCCTGTAAATTTAAGGCCATATTAATGTACTTCTGCCATTTTTCCCCTCAGTGGTCCCTTCCTTCCAGGTTTGTGAGGTGAATTACAATATAATTGCTGTGAATTGGATCCTGCTTGTAAAACCAAAGATGCTGTGGCACACTTGAGATCATCTCCTTAGTTCAAAGGAGAGCTTGCTATTACTCCCTTTATTTGCTGTTGTGAACTGGAGAGAGCGCTAACCCTTCAGACCCATCTCACTGATGTGGGCACTAGATTGCAATTATTCTTGATATACAGGTTAGCAAATCTGGTCTTTCTTTGTGAAACTCAATTCACCTCTATTTTGGTGTCTTTCATGCAAGTAATGTAGATTTATGTGTTCTCCTGAGCGTGTCTCTGCCTGTTGTGGTGGTCTTGTAATTCAACCACATAAAGCAACTTGTATTCCTAGTCTCTTGGGGGATGATCTCTTGACATTGAATAAATTAAACAATGGGGGAGAAGCTTTTTGTGCTCCGTTGGACAAATGGGCAAGTGGTACAACAGTCGGGTATTGGTTGTGTAATGTATTCCTGTCATACTTCTGTTACAACTCTGAATATATGGCTTACAGATGCTGGGTAGCTCTGAGCAAGTGCTTAATTCTTCCCTTGTACCTTGTCACTCACTTGTGTTGTATGCTGGGTTAGTTTTAGTTTGGTATATTCACACAGTAGCAGTAGAGAACTAAGAGAAAGTCCTGAAATACTTGAATAGTGACCACTTACAAAGATTTAAATTTAAAACATTTGAATGATTTAAAGTATCTTCTAATACATGTTTTCTTTACATGAAGGACAGACCAGTTAGTGCAAACTATTTGTTACTAGAATGAAGCTGCAATGACTTATGTTTGAATGGCGAATATGCTGATTGAATACTATATTTAGTTAATTTTTTTTCCAGAATTGCTGGGTGGTCATTTGTCTTCATTCAGTCAAGAATTGTACTGTTGTTAGGGGGTTTCATGCATCTATTGTTTAGTTCTACTCATAGACACAGACACAGGTACAGACACACACACACGCATACATTTGTGTGTGTAACATTTTGTACTGGATGAAAGTATAAGAATGCTAAAATATGGTGTTTTTGATTTTAAGTTAAATAGGGTAAGCATAGAAGATCATAGAAGCTCCTAATCACTGGACATTGAATTTTTGAGTCCCAGGTGGGTTTTCAATGCTGAACTTTAAAATCCTGACAGTATATATGGATCAGACCTATTTCAGCCATGTTTCAGGTTTCTTTTGAGATTGCTATGTTACTTCTCATAGAAGGGAAATATTACTCTGAGTTCATGCCACACAAAGTTCATGGCGCCCATTAGAGAAGATTCACTAGGCTGTTAGAGAGATAATTGTGTAGGTTGCTATGCTTCCCTGAGATGGAGTGACTTACAAGGACAAGTGCATTGTATACATTCTTTTCTGCTGAACAGCTTGCTTCGTAACAAATGTTACGAGTTCACGTAGTATTCTTTTCACAGCATTTGCAGGAAATTGGATATATGAACCACAGAAATTAGATATATTTGGTTTTTTATTAGTAGTATTTCATATATAAAAATTCTAACTGCAGTTTTTGTGAAAATCTACCAAGTCTCATATGACTTTCTCTTTATATTTGTAATGAGTAAAATCATTTCAAATTTCAGTGTCCTGCTTATGTCCTTTAGATGACTCTGTTGTGAATTGGTTCTTTGCAAGTAAAATGAACTGAGCTGAATTGAACTGAGTTGAAATGAAGCAGAGTTAACATTATCTGCTATGGCTCTGCACCTTGTGCTTTCATATAAAATACCAGGTTTTCTCTGTGTCTTCGATCAATGGATTCTTTCACATCTCGAAAATAAAAATCTAAACAGTTTCTCTTTCAGAATATACCCTAAAGTGTTATATTGGAGTAATTTTTACCTATGTAAAGTTTCTTTGTTGAAATAGTTTTTTTTTTCTTTTATAAGTAATCATTAAAAATACAGTTTTGCAATAGTTACTACTCTCTTTTAATCATGTGTTTTCTTGAACAAAACATAATATCATCAGCAGGTTTGCAGACCTCCCTAAAATGTCTTTTTTCTTTTTCTTTTTTTTTTAATTTTAAGGGGTAGAACATCCAGTTGGATGTTAATACTATGCTAAGAGGGAAGACATGAGCAATTATCTTATGAAGTAATTGTTACTGTTTCATTCATCTAGAAAAGTGGTCATAAAATAACTTCCAATTATTTGGAATCCAACATTCTGCTCTAAGAAAGATTATTTTCAAGTAGAAATCATTCAAGATAGTTACAATCTTCCAACAAGTAGAAGTCCCAGAGAATTTACCCCAAGGTCAGACTGTACAATACTCAGAGAAATACAAAATAACCCAAGATTTAGTTCTCAGACCCCACTGACCTCATTGAGCATTTTAGACAAAAAAAAATGAACAAGTAAGTTTGTTTGCAACAGTTGCCATGGGAGACAGCCTCTTCTTTTTAAAAAGAACATGTAACCAGGACTGAGGAAAGCTGCATCTGAACAAACAAAAAGACTTCAGGAACAAGGCCTGTGAATAGATGAGAGTGAAGTGGAGTTGTCTGGTATTAATGCATGATGTTTGATGAAAACCAAACACAGCCTTTCTGTAGAAACGTCTCATGTCTATCAAGCACAAAAGTGGAGTGTTGATGAATCTGAGAGTTCTTCAGTCGAGAACCTGGGCATCTTGCAGTCATGGAGGTGAACTTGAACTCATCTAAATACTCCTACTAGAATATTCTAGAACATATGACATTTTTGTGACAGTTTAACTTTAGCTGACAGTAATATGGACAATAATCTGAGCACACTAGCAAATCTATGTCAAAGTGGCTGAAAAATGAAATAAGGTTTTGGAAAGTCCAGACATCAGCCCAACTGAAATGCTGTGGTATGACTTTAGAAATATCATCATGGCCAATGTGTGGTGCTAAGATCTGAATGGGTTAATGGTTTCACTTGTATATGAGGTTTTGGAGCAGCATATGCAGTCTTTTGGGAAGAAGAGCTTTCTTTTTGTCATCAAGCCAGTGCCAAACCACATTCTACACATAACACAGCAGCATGGCGTTGCAGGTATACAGGTACAAAAATGGTCAACCTCCAGAGTAAGTACAATGATTTGTCAACCTTTGTCATGTTCTGTTAAGTTATGCATAATACTTAACATAATCCCATTTTTTTCTTTAAACTATGAAGAACTAATTATTCAGCTGATGATAATAAGTGATTTCAGTGCAATGACTTTTGTGATGATTCAAGAGTTCTTGCTAGTTAGTGAGGATTTTTATGGAATGCTTTCATTTCTACATTATATTGTTTTTCTTCTTTTCATTTATTTTAAAGTGCTTTGCGATTTTTATCTGTGAAAGAGACTTTATGAATAAGCTTAGTTGCTTGTATTTACTGGCAGGTATTTCTCAGCAGTGCAGAAGCCTCTTTTACCTGAAGAATCTGATAACAAAAAAACTCTGGACATAGCTCAAAGATCTTAATCATGTCTTATTAATGGAAGAGTTTTTAGTTCTTTTTGTTCAGAAAGGTGAAAAAGAAAAATGTTGACTTTATTGTGACAGTTTTGGCAAGCAGCTCTCTCCTTCTTCAGGAGCATCTCACTGACAGTGTGTGACGTGTCAGCTGGCAGGTTTTGATACCCAGCATGCATGGCATGCATAATAAACCTGTCACATCCTCCATGCCAGCCACGCCCACTATGTAATGGCATATCATACCAAGCCCATTGGACTCGGCTTCATGCTTTCCCATGCCCGGGACACTTTATCCCAGAGTCGTGGTGTGGTTAACGAAGTGGTTGGGTCCATTGGGCTGTTGCTCCATCGGCTTTTACTTCTTAATATATTTTGTTAAAATGTTTTTATGTGAAGCACTTTGAATTGTCTTGTGCATGAAATATGCTATACAAATACACTTGCCTTTCCTTGAATTTATTGTCCCTCTAAATGGAGTTTTGAAGGCCCTGAATCATTAGAGGCTATTCTCAGGATTTTATTTTCTCCATTTCATTCTTGACAAACCCAAGCTGATTTGTAATTTTAACATCAGTCAAAACCACCTTGCACTGCTACTGCATTTGCTGAATTTAAGAATTAAGTTATCTTTGTAGTGGTTTCAGTCTTGCTTTCCTCATCATCTTCACCAGTTTTTCAACCACTCCTCTCTGCATCATCGCCATGACTAAAGAAACATGTATCACATCATACCATTACAACCACCCTGCTCACATTACAGCTGCAATCATGCCACTTTTTAGGGCTTGATTATATCCTTAAGATGGATCCGACAGTGAACACCTTCCTGCTGCAAACTAATCAGCTCCAAAAAATTACTTATTGATCCTAGAGCAAAGCAAGGTTGGGGATTTAGTGGTGGGGTCAGTGGGAGGACCCGCAGTGCCTGATTGCCAGACAGCTTTTCTGAATCATGAAAACGCTTACAAACACATATGGTTTCCTTCAACATGTTGAGCGCTTTATTGCACCCTCAAAAATTAATCAATTTCACCCCACACATGTACTTTAACCAGTGTTTTTTCACAAGACATGCATGCATATATGGACAAGCATATATTGGAAAATGTTTCTTTAGTATAGACTGTGCGTGACATTTAGCTGGTGCCAGTACTATGACGGGTCTGGAATTGAACAGTCATGTAAGGTGGGCATGCTCTGTCTATGACCCTGGTGGGTTTTGTTCTAGCTCACCATCACCATCATCGTCAGACATGTATTCAAGCGCTGAATGGTTTTGATATTTTTTCCATCAAAGTGATATTCCATTGTAATTTGTTGTTATATGCAGTTCCCGCTCACCTTTTATTAATAATTTCATTTTCAGCCTAGTTACAGCTCTGACTGAAGCATGGTCTACATATTTTTTCCCCGTACTTGTCCCCTGGCATTGAAGCTCTTATCCCAGACAGCATTGATCGTATCTTTTAGAGATGAATGGATTAATTACAGGCAGTGAGAGGAGACGAAATACAGTTTGGCGTTGGGACGAATGAAATTGAGGGCTGGGATTGAAAAAGCCATTAAGGAAAATTGAGGGCATTAATGACTGTACCACTGCCAGGAGGCCCCAGTGGCTAACCCTATTCCATGGCACTGTGGCGCTGTGTATGTTTCTTCTGTTCTTTCCATGTGCTGGCTGAGCAGTGGCTACATCCCAGTGTGGCTGAAATGCCGTTCATAGCTTTGAGACTTTCCAAGGTTTCAAAGTGGCCACTGTCAGAAACCACAATAACCACCTGCCCCCACACTGTATCAACACAGAATAGTAAGTCCCTGGAAAATGCTTGCCATAGTTGACTCTAGAACCTCAGTAGATGTATTTAGGCCAAAACAGCAAGGATTAATATTGTGAGAATATTTAATACACCACAGAAGTGACCAGATAGGTACGCCTAAAGAAATATGTACATATAAATCATAGGTTCATTAAACCATTGGCCTGCAGCAACATGAAATATACTTGAAACAATAGTTCAATAATTAATACATTAAAAAAAAAGGAGACTCGTTTTTTTTAATATTCATATCCAGTACAAATGACTAACTGTCAAGGATTGTGTGTAGGCTTTAGACTTATCAGGGGTGTATGAGCACTGGTCCCTTTAAAGTCAAATATTTAACACATAACAAATTATCCACATTGATATAAAATGTTTTAAGTACCAGCTGCAAGTCACTGTGCATTATGCACCCATTAAAAGTGATGCACATCAGCTCCAGCGCTGTATTGATGTCCCAATCAATATTAATAATAACAATAATTATAGTAATTGTAGCCTTTGTGCTCTTCTTTGTTCTTCCCTTGTAAATTTGCTTCACCTCTTCGCAATGTCTTTGCTGTTTAAATCTAATCTAGCTGAGCACATTACTCCATTCACACGGCCCCCAGCTGAATGTAGCAACTCATAAAAGCCCAATATTTCAGCCATATTGATTCCTCTGGTAAAATTGGTTTGAGCTATGAATGTGCTGCAGCACTGTACACTGAAATGTTGTGCAGCCCTGAGGGAAAGTAGAGGATGGTGACCTTGAATGTTTTCCCCTTCTCTTACTTTCACATCATTCTTCCCCCCCTCATTATGCCTTTTAGCACTGTTTCATGGGTTTTCTGATATTCTTACACCCACTGTCACTGGACTGACCTGTGGTACCATATTCACATTCTCTCAACCTCAAGTCAAACTCTCTGTTCATTCCTTCACTGAAGAGGAAAACATTTTGATTTGTTTCTTTGATTGAGGAATTGACATGAAGCAGCTCCTGTTTGATCTCAGGTTCAGATCATTTATGTGACAGTTTTTCTATTTCCTTTCATGGTTTTAGCTCTTTCAGAAAGAGATTGCTTGGATGAGAAGTATGTTATGTGTTTGTACATGATCCCTGACCAGGATTTTAATAGTATGCTGCTGCACTTCTGTTATTTCATAGAGACTATACGCCATGGTGATGGAGAATGCAACATAGAGAGAGAGCTAATATATAAGCCTTTCAGCACTGATGAAGTCCTTGCTATGTTTTAACCAGACTAGTTTCTTTTAATTGATTATTCTCTTTTTGCAATCATTGATTATACACACTTATATGATAGTGATCACTCGAGCCAGCTCGGAGCATCATAAGTCATGGTGCATAGTTGATGTACTTTGAATCGGGAGAGTATTTGATACTACTTGTTCTTGATTGTGATATTCATTATTACCTTTTTTTGTAAAGCACCCACTTTTCATGTATATAAAGGCAGTAAATGAAAATTAACAAATTTCACACATCAGCTGTAATAGCACATTTCAATTGTGGGAAGTACCACACATATAACAGCAGAGGCGTCCTTTACGGTAAGAGCTGCAATCCCATCAGGTCACCATATCCAGTGACACTAGTGTTTGCAGTCTTATGAGCTTGAGCTCAGCACCAGGAAAAAACATGACAATTCTTTAGCTCCAATTGTGTAAAACTTCATAGTAAGCTAAATAGAAACACCTGGCAGTCCTTTAATATTTGCAACTTAAGTAGTACCAGTATCAAAAGCAGTTCTTGTGCTATTATTATTACTTTAAAAGTCCTAAAAGCAAGGGGCATCCTTTATTGTGCTCAGACTGTATGAATGATAAGCATGTTCCTTCATCAAGCTTATTGCATTGTTACCTAAATGGAAATAAACATGCATGTTGGTCCATCCAGTAAGGTGTATTAACTTTGACAGCCTCTAGTGCATAGAAATATTGTAATATTGGGATTTTTCCTCTGACATGTTGCTTCACAGTGAGCTTACCACAAAAAAAAAGAAAAAGAAAGAAGGAAGGAAAAAAGAAAGAAGGAGAAAAGAAAAGAAAAAGGAAAGGAAAGCCAGCTCATGTTTTAGTGCACATTGTGCTACCGTTGGGTCAGAGTTTTGCTGAATAATACAAGGGAGTGAAACCTAAACTCAATAGAAGCACATTGCAGGAAGTAAAAAATTGTGTGCCAGGATCTTCAGCGGTAGGTCAGTGGCAAAATTGTACAGCTCCTTTAAAAAAAAAAAAGTTCCTCCTGATGGAAATAAATTGGCTGGGGGAGTCAAAACTCAGTCTGAGTCTCTAAAGACAGTCCCAGCTTCTAAATGGCTCAATTTAGCTTTTGTTAGAGCCAGGAACCAGAGCAGGTCACTGCCCCTCAACCCGCTACAGTGAAAATCAATAAGTAGTTTCAGAACAAGAAGCCTTATTAAAACAGGTCCCTTTTTCTGTGAGGTATTCGGATGACACCGACTCACAAAAAATCATTACACTAGGCTCCAAATGCTCACCACATTTAAAATCTTCTAGCTGACCTGCACATCCTCTCTTGTTTTCTTTTATATCCCCTTTTTGATCCTGAAGATAGTAGTAGTGCATTGTGATCAACTGCAATTTGGTAGTGGACTAGAAAATAGTGATGATATTTTTTTTTCTTTAGTCTAAAGACGACGTAAGGGACAGGAAGCACATTTCAGACTATATAAAGAAAATTATACACCAAACTGAATCAAACCTCCAAATAGTCTTATGTTGATGGTCTGACCTAGGTCTTAAAATTATTAACATATCCTCAGCTGGCATAATCACATAGCATATTATCCCATATCAGTATTTATTTAGCAAAAACCAAGTCAAAATGCATAAACAGTGTGTCTGTAGGAAAAAGGTCATCCTTGCGTCTACCAAATGAACTAGGATGGCTAGTGGCAGCAAGATGGTGCTAATCAAATTCTCTTGTATAATCACCTATATCAGTGAAGATATTTTGGCATTTTTGTCTCTACAAAGACCTTTTTTCAGTATGTTAGTGACATCAAAGTCTTATATTTGTTCATATTTTCTGAATAAATGATAACTGAAACCAGGTGTTTGGTAGATTTTGGACAAACCTCCCCAACTTTTATAGGAATAAGATAATTCCTTTGTTCACTGAATTAATTTTTGGGGGGCCTTTTTGGAGCCTTTCATGTCTTGAAAGTTCTTGTTAAATTAATGCATTTGTGATATGACAAACACACTTAATCCTCTGCGTTACAATAAGATTGCTTCTTAATCTGTTCTACCACCTGAACAACTGTAGAAAATAGACTGGATATTTCTTTCTTTAAAAAAAAAAAATCAAATCTGTTGCGTGGTTTCTTTTTTAGAAGTAACAGCTTAATGCTTTCACAGCCCAGATGACCTTTTCCATTTTATGTGTGAGATATCAGTAGCACACAATAAAGTCTCAAGGCCAGCAGCAAGGCTCATCAGGGCTGGTGTAGTTAAATCCAAATCATGCTGTTGATGCACATCTGTGAGCCCACACACTTATTTTGTTTACCTCCTGGAAGCCTCAACAGCAGCCAAAGCAAGATGGGGGGTCCTGAGTCTGCAGGAACTAATTTCTTTCTCTTTTAGATTTGTGATATAATTTCTATTCTCATAATTTCTTTGTTAAAAAATTACAGTATAGTTTATGGCTTTATTGTGTGGTACCCTGTGTTTCTATACATTGGATATATAGTTTTCAACTATATAGAACAATGTATAGAACAACTATAAAGTTATATTTAGTTGTCATGCTGGTTTAAATAAAAAAGTTTAAATGATATACCGTCAAAAATGTGCCACAGGCACAATCAAGCACACCCACATAGGTTACCAGTGTAGTAAACACAAATCAGATTTGCTATATTTTCTGTATAAGAGAACAAAATCCCAGAAGGTCTCCAGGAATTTGTCATACTTGAGTATGTTATGAGTATGGTCTCGCATTAGGAAGTACTGGCCATGCTTATTACCTCAAAGCAGAAAGAGCTGATTGTTGATGTGATCAGTCATATGTGACACATGTTTGTTCCATCAGACAGTATTTACAGAAGTTATGTCCATGATATGTCCTAAGAAGCTTTTATTTTTTTTTCTAAGTTTGTTGTTTTCATAATTCTTTTTTTATTTTTATCAAACTTTATTTGTATAGCACTTTTCGCACAATAAATTGTAGCACAAAGTGCTTTAACAGTAAAAACAAAACCAGTCTCACTCCTCTATCCATTCAAGCCCCACCCCGCCCCCCAAACCAACAGTGATCTCTGTCTATGGTAAAATACAATTAAAGGTTAATACAAATCATACGTAAAACATTATTGGGCACAGAAGAACCAGTGAGGGAACACTATCACAGGGAGCCATCTGCATCAGGAGGTGGCTGCCAAATCCCAGAGCCAGACTGGATAGTAGGGGCCACAACCCACCCCTGGGCACAATAGAATATGAAACACTACCACTGTTGGATGGAGGGATAGACCCCACCACAACCCAGGGATGAGTGGACCTCAGGCCATCACCATGGTACTCAAAGTCAACAGCACTTCCAATGCAGAGGGCTCCCACTGAGACAACACTGGAGTTAAAAAAGAAAAAGCATAGAAAAAAATAAAAGTAGAAATAAAAAATATATATAAGATAGAAATAAAATAACTTAAAAAATAAATCATAATAGAAAAAGGCAAATAAATAAATAGTATATCTGAAATAAATGACAATGCACAACTTAAAAATCATTTATTGAAAAGGGAATTTTGATGTACATTCCTGTGTCTGTTTGGGTTTTTTACTGTAAATTAAAACAAGCGAATAGTCTGGAGCCAGTACAAAACACTGACATGATCAAAATGTGGCAGAGGCCTGCTGGGAACAGACACAGACACCCAAGGAGTCATGGGACCTGTTGTGTCAGTGTCATCAACACCACAAACTGATGCAACACAGAGACCCAAACTGACTAAAATGTGATACAAAATATGATACACAGATATTTTTCAAGCATTTGTGAGTTAAACACACACAATTGCACATAAAGATAAAGAAGCATAACATAGAATGACTACTCACAACAATGGAAATTATTGTAAAAAAGAAAGAAAAAGAAACATCAAAGAGCACACACACACACACACACACATACACACGCAAACTATCTTCAGGAGACACAACTGGGGTTGCACAAGTTCATGGATGTAGAAGTAGGAATCCTTTTACATTCAAGTGCTTTGGGCTTG
Source organism: Zenarchopterus dispar (assembly GCA_028564865.1). Lineage (NCBI taxonomy): Eukaryota > Metazoa > Chordata > Actinopteri > Beloniformes > Zenarchopteridae > Zenarchopterus > Zenarchopterus dispar. Next base: position 4,429,008 of record JAOWBL010000005.1, read on the forward strand.
TTGTTTAATAATCCCTCAGTGTACATTAACTTAAGTCCAAACACCATTAATTGCTTGATAAGTAGGCTAAAATCGTGTGTATGTATGAACACACAATAAGGAATTTGTCTGAGTGAGCTTGCAGTTGTGCTTAGAAGCCAGTTTTGAATGTAGCACACATTAAGGTCATCATTATATGTTTTCACTGACTCCTGCCATCGAGTAACAAGACTATGTAAATAAAGTTCAGAAAGGATGCTATTTAACTGCTGCTATCTTATGTTTGCCCCAAAAAAGTGTTTTTGTCTGCTCCTGTTATCACTGTTGTCATTGTTGGCGTCATGTCCCACTTTTAGATACAAACCTTGTCTAATTTCCGGTTTTCAACATAGCAGGACAGAGAAGATATGACCATTCAGAAAGAGGTTTAAATACTATAAGAATATGGCTATTCTACAGTCACACTCACTTGCGCTAAAGAAGGTACTTTACAGTCTCTAGCCTCTTCTTTATTCCCAGCCAGCTGGCTGCTCCTGCCACCTTTCTCTTGGAGTCCTCAATCTAAACCTTGGGTTGGTTTGCAGGACTTGCTGACATCTGTTACACTTTATGGAGCTGTTACTGCTACTTCTGTGGTGTAAATAATTTTATTTATTTATCTATTTTTTAAGTTTTCAATGTATTAATCTTCTGTGATTTGCTTCTGCAGATGTCTGTCTTACGTGACTGCATCCCATTTAGTGACCGCTTTAGTGTTTTGGATTCATACAAATGGATCATCATTGAGATTCTTTTTTTCAGCTTTTGCCATCTAAAAGGGTGATAGATCCTTTTTGGTCTTGGAGTGCAAGACATGTAGGAGGCTAATAAAAGTTGACAATGAGATAAAACTGATCTCCTTTTATTGCAATGAGCCTTATTTTGTCTTTTTTATCCCAACATTTCATGTTGTGTTAGATGGAAAACATTTTGCACTAAACATGCTTGACTGAAGTTGTGTTGTTAATACGAAGTATTACGAGGTATAAAGTCAGAAAACCTATGAAAGAGGTTCCTTTAAACTTTTTAAAATTCCAAAGCACATAAAGGATGAAGATACATGTTGTGTTTTTACACACGATAAAAGAGAATTTATAAGTTAAACAATTCTCAACTTTCAAACCCGATGTGGGGTAGGAAATTTAAACAGAGCAATGTAGTAGTCATGGAGGTGTCTTTGATGCAGCCGGTAATCAGTAGCCATGCGCAAGGCCTGTGTAAATATTTAATCATTCACTTTCTGTGTTCTTCTTGCCAAAAATCAACAGGCAGCTCAGAAGTGCTTGGAACATAGCAGTCGCGCGAAGGCGTGGGTCAGTACCATGACGGGAGGGAAGTAGTGGTTACACATAGATGGTGCCAGAAAGCAAATGGTGCTGAGTTGGACTTATGTTGTAACAACAGAGTTATCCAGCAAAATCAGCATATTATTTTATTCATTCATCCAGATGTGAGTCTTGTAGTTCTGTGCTAATACCAGATGTGCCCCCCCTCTTCCAACACACACATTTGTTTTACTCACACTCCTCACATGTTCTGCCGTCTTTTAGCTGCTGATCCATGGCCAGTGATAACCAGCAACACATTTCATCCCCTAATAAACAGGATACACTCTTGGGCATTTTTTTTTTTAAATTTTATTTCTGTTTATGGCTTTCTGATGTGAGAAAACAGATTATGCAAATGTGAGTGTGATCAGTGGAGTTGAAGAAAACAGAGCAAATATTGTAAATATTGGAACAGTGAGGCTCCAATATTTACAATAAATATCAAGTAAACTTTGAGGAAAAAAATAGTACAAGTAGGACTGTGAATAAGAGGCAAAAAATAGTGATAATCTACCATTTGTTGTAGCAGCTTATAGAGCTTGAGAAAGATGTGTTCTTTGAGGCAGATAGATTTAGAAACAGTGTGAAATGAAGGTAAACCAGATTACTGAACAAAGGCAATGAAAAGATTATATTTCCTGCTGCAATCAAACACATTGTAAAATGGTAAAAATAGGAGCTTTAAAAGCTGGTTTTGATTTTGATGTTTTCCAGCTCTTGATCATGTGCAGACAATAGCATCAGAAAAAAAAAATACAAGAAAAAAAAACATCTTTGATAGATGTTGGATCCAAAAACACACTCTTATTTTCCCTATTTGGCCTCATTCTTTCACCTTTAACTGTACTCTGCCATGCAAATACATTAGAGGAAAATGCAACATTGCCTTTTCTTTCTTTGTGGACTTTTAATATGGAAATAAGAACTCGTTTGAATAACAAGCCTGTTTCTTTCTCTATTAGGCATCCTGTTTGCTGCATATGAGACCCATTTTTAAAAAAAAAAAATACCTGTCACTATGCATTGTATATAATATGTTTAGAGATATTTACAGTATTTGAAGTACAATAAAACACCATAAGTAAAGTGAAATTATGTTTAACTTGTCATGTAGCCATAAAGCATTCTGACTACCAGAGCACCATTTTCATATTGATGACATAACAGATTTATAGGTTTCTTTACAGCTTTTGTGTATTCATAGCTTTCAGGTCTGTTTGGCTTAATGTCCCAGTCCTTCCGATAGTATTTGTGGCATGGTACGAAATCTGACTTCTTAAGTGCTTAGACTATAAGCTTGTAATGGCTCTGTTGGGACAAAGAGAAAGTGCTTCTTCAGCTCCCTTTAATGGAGCACATTGAACAGGTTTCCCTGCCTCGCTCTATAATGAGGGCCTCTCTCTTTTCTTGCCCCCCCTCAACACCTTTACCCTCATCCCTCATTCTATTGTTCACATACAGTTGGGGTCAGAGCTGCCAAACAGTAATTGTATCACTCTGACCATCTTTTGGCTTTTATTTTGTCACAGAGACCTGCTCTTTATTGGGTGCAGGCGATCTCTCAGGTTGTAAAAGCCGCAGTGTTCCTCCTCCCTTACCTAGGGACAGGGGTGCTGCCTGCCTGCCTGCCTACAATCAATATGCCACTGTCGTTAACTGGATTTGTTGCTGTGGCTCTTGCTTATGAGCCAGCAATTAGAGTGTGAAGTGGCAAGGCCAGGGTATGAGGCTGCAGCCATTTGAGGCATGGCCCTGGGGAATGGAAATCTCAGGGGCACAACGCTGGTTTTATTAAGGTCCGGGAGACTATGAAGATCCATATTGTCTATGTCTCATTCAGCCAACGGGGGGAAAGGATTATTTGTGGGAGACGGTAAACACAAAAAGAGGTCAGGTTAGGAGCAGCTTTGGGCTTGGGAGTCTGTGGAATCCACTTACATCCTGTGGAATCTACTTTCAAGCCTCCATTGTTCTGTTTGGAGATCAGTGATTTCTGTGGAACAAATGACAGACGTGAGCTACAGCTTCTTTCATGTACCAGCTCTGTCCTTCACAATTTCAAAGTGTACCTGTAGCTCATATGGTAGAATGATTGTCTTCCAGTCAAAGGGTTACAGGTTTCATCCACTGCTTCTCCAGTTCACATGTCAAAGTGTACTTGGACAACATACTGAACCCCAAATTGAAACACATGAACCTAACTTATAAACTGTTTTATAGTTTTTGCTTGAGCGTCTTCACCAGCTCTGTCTATATACTAGTTGTGAATACCTAGCTATAATTATGTGCCTTTGTGGTCATATGCACCTTCTTCTGTGTCAGGCCATCACTCAGCTCAGATTAGGGACACTGAAGCATTTGTGGCAGTTGAGGTTGCCTGGGGTGCTTATGTCTGGACATTTTTACTCTGCCCTGCCAAAAAGGTCATGTGTCCCCAGTCACGCATGTGGATGAGGAGCCCTAGCGTGTCATTTGGGATTGACTGACCCAAGGCTCTAAATCACGCTCCATTTTGGGGGAAAATTAACTTTGAACCTCTGATGTGTACAGCTTTTCATCGATTCTGCCGATAGCACTCAACATATATGGGCGGGGTAGTCTGAATAAGTGGAATACCCTTTTTAAATCAATGTGTTTTGTTCACTGTATTTACACAGACAGTCGACAAATATTGATTAGTTGTCCAATCAAAATGTCCAAACTGAAATGCAAACAACTGGAAAACAAAATGGTTTCACGATTGCATCCAAATGAGCTTGTCGTTACAATACAGCAGCTTGAAGGTTAACAAACCTTTGTCGTAGACCATTTTCAAAACCATATTACATATTACTAGTCTGTGTTGATTTTTCCAAAATGTAGTATGGCAGACGCAGTATGCAAAGGATTGCACAATCTGCATAATGCATATACAAAAAGTACCCAAGTGGTTTGCTATTTCTGGGAAAAATAGTTTATCTCTTATCTATATCTCATAATGCATTGCGATATTACAGCGGAATCCAATAGAAGCTTTCAAGTAGTATATACTAGTTCTTTTTGCAATGGCATAGTGAGTACCAATAATAACTGCAGAAAATTGTTTATGCACTTTTGAAAACATCATTAGGTTTTGGTAGCAGATGCAACAGAGTTTTCTGTCATCCACATTCTCCATCACTATTGGAAGTCTATTAAAGTAAGCATAAAGAATGCCATTGTCATGACTCTCTGACGGCAGATGAGAATCACTAATGCTGTGTAATGCAGCTTCACCCCAGAAATGCTCATTTTGATCATATCTGTTAAATGACATGTCTATCTCCAACGCATGCTTGACTCAATCAGCTTGACTGAGGTAAGCACGCATTGAAGCGGGAAATGTTGAAAATCCCCCAACTTTTGACAGAAGCAATGCAACCCATGACAACCCACAATTCATTTCGGCAACAGATGACATCACTCCATTCAAAGTTTATGGAAACGAACGCAGGCGGGGCATACCACGCTGTCTTGGGAGTCCAGCGTTAATCTTAAGAGATCAAGAGCTGTGTGTAAGAACTATGCAATGCTGACCCCTTGTATTTGGTTGAGTCATCAGAATGAAGTACAATAAACAAACAAAAAGTTTAATAGCTTTTATGTGTGCCTAAAATGCTTTTAAAAAAATAAGCGAAGTAGACTGTGTTCCTGGTCATGATTCAGGAGAAGTGACAAACTTTGTTTTGGTCTCTTCTCCTGAATCATGTTTTTCAAAGAGAGAATGTGGTATACTGTGATGTGACTCAGCCTGCAAATACAAACACTATGTCCAAGAACTTGTAATGTCTTCATAGTGTTGACTTCTGTTACCACAACTCTACCAAATATTTGTCAGTTCCCTAAAGCTCAGTTTCTTTTATGTTTCACTTTTTTTGAAGGAACTGTGCTGGGTCGCTTTCATACATCATTTCAAGTTGCATTTTAATTAGCTAGTTATTAGAGTTGTAGGATTTCTGGTACTTCTTGATATCTCTTGCAGCTTGTCTTTGGTTACAAAACAGTTCTGTTTTTCTTCTCTGCGGTGTACGGCCACTGTTTTTTTTTTTTACTGTGATGGTCAATTTTTCCCACAATTGTATATTCATTTGACATGAGATGGCCAAAATCAAACATTGTGAACCAAGCATTACACTGCACTTTTGCCACCTGTTCAAACAGAAAATTCAGTGCATGAATTAGAACAATTGGTTATCTTAGCAATCCTCAAATACTGTTGATTCATCTGGTGTGATTTGTACCTAAGAAGGTTAAATGAAATTTGCATTATCCTCGCACTGACTGTTCTTTCCAAGAAATAGCTATTGCAGATAATGCAGGGGGATGTGTTATCAACAAAAAGTAAAAATGAGTGAATTAATTGTTACAGTATAGGTTATAATAGAACATTGACATTGAAAGCAGTATTGCGTATATCTTGAATAGTATTAAGAGAGTGCAGATCTAGATAAAGAGTCGATAATGTACAATTTCTTAAGTAAATTGTCATGAACATGTGGCAAAATAAAATTTTCCATGTTCTTTCATAGCGCATCTTCTACCTCCCCATCAAGTTTCCATAAAATCAAACTATGAGTTTTTTTTGCTCAATCCTGCTGACATTAATGCAAATGTCAATAAATACATTATGTCCCAAAGGATCTGCCTCCCTGGCAGAGGTAATTAAATACATGATGTCAGTATAATCAATTATGAACGGGGATGTTAATGTGAGTAGAGCATATGTGCAGCACATCTAGCACATATGTAATTATAATGCTGGCATAAGTCGAAGTGCTCCCAATATTACCTTCTCTAAGATTTAATGTGAAAGTATTTCAAATATAATTTATCTCATCATTAAAACAAAGTCATTTAGTTATTTAGAAGATGGAATAAACACTACAATAAAAGTGGCATATTTGCAGTGGATAAAACACACAGCGTTCAATAAATTGTGAGAGAACTCAACAAGTTGAAAGTGGTATATTTGGTTTCACAGTCCATACAAAACATTTAAGTGTTGCTCTTCATTTGTTGTAAAACTTGTAAATCATTGTGGCCTATTGGAGGCTGCTCTCTGCCAAGTCTTTGAGAAACTTGGCAATTATTTGAATGAATGTTTTTTGATAAATGAGTTACGTTGATAGCTTTAATAAATCCTTGTTTTGTTTCTTTAAAGTTACATGGGTATTTAAAAGGCCAGCTGTGTCTTTTTCAGAATCCCCTACAGGGTGATGAAAGGGAAAAAAAACAACTTCTCATTTCCTCGTTTTCCTCTTTCCATTACACAGACAGATGTTTATGAGACTGATACAGTGTGTTTCCTCGCAGCAAACACGCAGCCAGCTTTATCAGTTTTTATAGTCTGGTCAGTAGAGCAGAGCAGTGGAATTTGCAATCAGAGCGAGATTTCAGAGCTTTCCTAATGATGTTTGTAGCTTTGTAGGAGGACTGGAGAGAGGAAGGACAATGTCCCAACTGATAAAGAGGGTTGAGAGATACTTTGGAGGCTCGCATTCTCCCTTCTTCTCTTTTACTCCCTTCTGACTCATCGAGGGTCAAACATTTACCTCTCACTCATTAGTGGCTGCTGCCCATCGTTTACCAGACCAAATTGTTTACCCCATCCTGTCATGACACTGACTAGCACCCTGTTATCAAGTGTTGCCCAAGGTGGGGAATGACAGTCGTGATGAGTTTCCACAGAGACAGATTAAGCAGCTGTGTTCAGGAAAAAGTAGGCCAGCTAATTAGCTGCAGCTCTCAGGACCCTGCCAGTGGGCTGTTTTTCACCTTGACAGGGAAATTCCCTAAATGACAAGAATGTAGTTGAAGAACTGGTGCTGGAATATCTAATAAGAGTGGGAGGGAAGGAGAGGCTGTCTTAAAATTTAGAAATTCTAGGAGGGAAGCAAATCACCCTGGATATCTTACTCTTTGTACACTTGGACTTGAATTAAAATTTATTTTACAGATTCTGTTTTGGCATGTGAGTTTGATAATAGCTTTCTTGAAATGGCTTTTCTGAGGATTAAACAAAGTCTTTTTATCTTGCAGAGAGGATTTCATTTCCTGAAATATTCTTGTGGAGTAAAACAATTGTAGCAGTGTTATTATGCATGATTTCAAAGATAAATCAATATCAAAGTAAATCAGTTGTTTTTTTAAAAAAATGTTTTACAGAATATTTTATCACAAGAGAAAACAATATTTAAGTGTGCTACCTGGTCTTTTTTGGTGAAATAACTAAACATGGGTTGTTGTCAGACACAAGTTGTTGAAAAAGTGCAAGATTTTTTGCATTTGGATTAGTCATGGCATTGTGCAAACAGAACAAAAATCTCTCTCATGAAATAGGTCTGGTACACTTCGTATTCACTACCATTTCCACCAGTACAGAACACATGGAACCAGCTTTAAACAAGTACTTGAGCATCCAAGAGCCACTACTCAAAACAACCAAATGGCTGCAGAGTTGCTAATAACACCTTACATCCAGAACTTTTTTAAAGGAGGAACCAATTAGAGTAATTCACCAGTGTTCCCTCTCCATGCCATTCTGGATGTCTTATGTTGATCCTTGTCCATTTTTTGAGAAAAGAACCACATAGTGGGTTGGTGGTTAGCACTGTTCCTTCACATCAAGAAGGTTCCTGGGTTAAATCACAGGCTTTCTGTGTTGAGTTTGTAGATTCTTTCTGTGCCTGTGGGGAGTCCTCAAGGTGCGATGCTTTCCTCATGCACTCCAAAAACATATATGTTAGGCCAATCCGTGGTTCTAAATTGTCCGTGGGAGTGAATGTGAGTGGGTGTCCATTTTTTAATGACTTGTCCAGGGTGTGTACCTGCCTTTTGCCCTAAGAGAGTTGGGGTAGGCTCCATCAGATTCCTGTGACCCTAAATAGGGATAAATGGGTATGGATTATGGATGGATGGATGGATGGATGGATGGATGGATGGATGGATGGATGGATGGATGGATGGATGGATGGAT
>JAOWBL010000005.1:4437447-4480207 GCA_028564865.1 Zenarchopterus dispar
GATGGATGGATGGATGGATGGATGGATGGATGGATGGATGGATGGATGGATGGATGGATGGATGGATGGATGGATTATAACCTTTTATATTGAAGAGGAAAATAGTTGGAGGAGCTGGTCTGTTAGTTTGGCTGTGGAATGAACATTGCTCAACTTTTGAAGTCATTTTGTTTTGTTTTCCAAGTCAGTGAAGCAGAGGAAGAAAAAAATACTGTTCCACTTCGCAGACATTTCCTCTGAAGATTAAGTAAATTTCACAATACCAAAAAGCAGAGAAAACAAGGTAAATTGTTACTTTTTTTCTTGAGTATTTTTTTTTTGTCAAGTTGCTGGTTTTTCGCTGGTGTATCATTTACATTATCATTCTGAAAAGATTGAAAACATACATTTTGTGTCAGTTTATGAGCTAACACATCTTTTATCTATTCCAATTCTCAACAGATACAAGTCTTAAGCTCTTTGTTTTGATTTTTTCAGCTTGTGTAATTAGAAATACTTATAGTAATCAAGAAATATAATTTAAAAAGGACTCCTGATTTTTATACATACAAATATATGTTTACATACATCTATGTAAATATGTATTCATGTATGTATGTATATATGCATACATGTGTATATATGTATACATATGTTTTTATGTATATTAAATGTTATTATGAATGTTCACTACCAAGAATGTTATAGCTGTTGCATGTCCACTTACAATTTTAAACATAACCCCATTTTCCTGGTTTTATTAAACACATAAAGCACATTAGCAAACTGGGACAACAAACAAGCAATAATAGGACTGAACTTGAGTTGAAATGCTACAATTCCAGCAATTCCCAGTTTTACAACATTTGATAGTAACCCCCATCTCTCTTCCTGTGGATGCAGAGGAAAAACAGGCGATGCATTACATACACGGTTTACGTCCTGCTGATAGAAACCTCAGTCTACACTGAGCTCAGGTGTCGTGTCCTCCATTCTCTCTTCATCTGTTTGGTCTCCTCCTTCCTCCCCTCTGCAGGAGTGTCAGAGTGTACAGATTTCAACACGTGTCATGCTGTCTTCCATTCAAGATTTTGTTGTCCTGAATGAGCACACATCTGCTTTTTTAGATCTTCAAAATAAAATGAAAGAACTGGAGGACCCATGTTGCTTTGCCTTCAACAGCATACACTGTATGGACTGCTCATGAGTCTCCTACCATATCTTTGAAAAAAAAATTACCATATCTTCTCAGTATAGGCTTTTTTGTGTCTGTGTGGATCCTATTCACTGCTGAGGCAAGTAGTTTGCATTGTTGAACAATACATCATAGTGAAAGGTATGTCACTTTTTCAGCATAATGTGATGCTGGGTTATGTGTATTAAACAGTTGAAGGAAAGGAGGAAACAGAGATATCTTATAGATCTATGGACTCTTTGTCATACTGGAATGAATTCATAAAACTTGCTAAAGAAGAAAGTAATATTTCAGTGAATGTTACCACACATCTAGTGATGTGTTAAGAGTTATGAGTGTGCAGTATGGTGCTATACTGTGTGTGTGTGTTTGCATCTGTCACTGTATTGTATAGAAATGTGTCAGTGTGTGTGCCCATGTGGGTGTTATTATTGTCGAGGCTTGTGCAGAACAGGGCTCAGCTTAATATCTATGTTTGACATAGAGGCCCATTAATAAGAGCCTGATCCGAGGCCAGTGACAGGACTGCTGACAGAGGAGGATCATGGGGAAGAATCATGCCCTGCTGAGGGAGCCTGGGCTGCAGGTAGACCCATTCTGCCTACCCCAGGTGTCATTACAGATGCTGGGGAGGGAGCTGAGGAGGGAGGGCCACTACTGACATCTACATTAATCACCCCACCACACATCACACACCACCTCCTCCCACCTCCAGTTCCTAATCATCTCCACACAGAGACCCAAACTCAGAAAGGGGATACTCAGCCATGAAAGATATCCAGCTAAGAGCTCCCTAAATACCACTCTGATCTGATCATGAGTAATGTTGCTACCCGAACCTCTGACCTGCCACACAATTAAAAACACTTTTCTTTTTCTCCCCCAGACACACAAGGGAGACATTTCTGCTGAAACTACAGGTTTTGTCACTGTCTACCTTTGATTCATACTTTGCATTTGAATTGCATTGTGGATACATGCAATTAAAATGCTGCTAAAGCCTCCATCACAGTGTGCAGTCTGCAAAGTAGAGATTGTTGCTGCTGTTGAACACACTCTGATTGGTTCGTAGATATCAAACTCTCCACTTAGGGACCACCTATTGACACTAAACTTTACTTTTAATCTACAAAACTGCAGTGCTGTAGTTAGTGTTTGAATTGCTTTGTATTTTAGAGTTACCGTAGCAGGCACTGCTTGACATAAAGCTATTCTGGGGCACATTCTGGTGATGTGTCCGGGGTGTTCACCACCTCTTGCTAGATGACAGCTGGGACAAGCTCCAGCCCTGTGTAACCCTGAACAGGATGAAGCAGATATTTATATTTTAAAAAAAAACGAATAGATGGCTGCTCTGTGTTGCTGGGGCAACTGGTTCTTCAGCCTAAATTCTGGGGCGTTGTCTCACCTTTCTTTTACCTGTCACATCTTCTCTCTTGCTTTTTCCTTAAAGCTCACACAGCTCAATTTATCTCTTCTACCCCTCTTATCCATATCAGCCAAAAAGCAGAATTTCACATTCTATGGCTGCCTTAAATTTGTACCCTCTGCAACATTGTTTTTTACGCCCTGCTTGGTCACGTGAAATCATTGTGGATTTTACTGCAGTGAATGTAGGTGGAGGAGAAGCTGCCTTGGTTTCACCCGATCTCTCTTGCTCTCCATCCATCCTCCTCTCTCCCTCTTTGTGCTGTCAACCAAGAAGCAAGCATCAAAGCACATGTGTATAGCCATCTATGAATATACAAACATTTCCAAAGAGTGCGGGTTTTGATCCAAAACTTCGACTTCATTGTCATGTGTTTAGCAGAGCCAGAGTCGACATTACCCATTCATCACCATCATCTTAGTTTGTAGCCTCAGTTTCTAAATTCAGTGGCTATGCCTTGTCATTGTGCTGCAGTCAAAGATGCTCTATCACAAACTGCATCACAGACATCTTTTTCTCTTCTTTTTCAATACAAAGTCTGCTGTGTGTGCGTCACTATACTGTACCAGCAACACCCACAAGGTACCATAATTCTCACATCATCCGTATATTGGGTTCAACTGGATTTTTGATATTGTGAATTAATAGTATTTACAATATTACTGTTACTATTACTTCATATTATCCCAAGCTGTTAGCTGATTAAAAGTCCCTTGAGAGTTACTGGGGCACCGCTGATCAATACTGTGTCAGATGCAGAGAGGAAAGGATACTGAAGCCTAAAACATGTCATCTCAACCAGTTTTAAACAGTTTAAACTTAGACTTTCTACTTATTGATTTCTCATATTTTCTTTTGCACATTATGCTTCAGTAATAGACATTGTTTAATTTTATTTTGCCACGAATGTCGGCGGGTTTCCAAGAATCTACTTGGCTGTATGTTGCTTGAATGGATGCAGATGACTACAGGTTTAAAAAAAAAAAATCTTCTAATTGACAGCTCCACCAAAGATCCATCAGCGAGCAGATCTTTGGGCAATAACTGTCTAATTGATTATTAGTTTTGATCTAATTAAAAATACATAAATACAGAAAACATTGAAAATAATTCTGGCATGGTCAGTTTATTCTAGAACAAATGATTTCAACATCTGTTCAAGTCATGTTTATGTCTCTGGGGAGAAAGGAAAAGTATGTAGTTGCAAGATTGTTTTTCCTAAGTCTTGTCCTAAACAGCTTCTGTGTTTTGGATGGGCTCGATCCAAAGCATCGCTCTCTCTTTGTTTTTATAACCCTCTGGCTACACACTTGTTTGTGTTTATGCTTCATCTGCATGCTTTGTTTTTAAAACAGAAATAATTATCAGTCCTTGTAACCGTGTGTGAAAATCATAGAAGATTTGTGACATTTTTCTCGCAGCGGAATGAAGCATAAGCTGCTGGTGTGGTGTCCATGAGTTATCAGTCCATCACTTAAAGCCCTTCCATCTCATTTTTATGTAGCATGCCATGTCCTGAGTAAACACAGGCTCTAGTGTAATTAAAATAAATCCACTTTGAGCTGATATTTAGAAACCCGGGGAATATTGCTGCCTCTGCAACAGATAAAGAGATTGAGTGTTAGGAATAACAGGCTGAGCTTGAGGGAGAATTACACTCTACTTCCTTTTCCATCAATGAAGCCACCATTGTTTATGTTTGAAGTGGGCTTTTCTTCTTAGTAAATGACCTCTCTCCAATTCTTTTTTTCCTCCTCTTTTATTTGCTTTGAACCTCCAGCAAAACTGATGACACAATAAATTTTTGTTCGGCTCCTAATGTGCGTTCATGGCTGCACACATCGTGGAGGAATCTAGGACACTATGGAAACACTAAGAAGACAGCATTTGCATGCACCTCACAAACATTTTTTAATATGAAGACAAATCACTGCATCTGGCCGGCTGACAGCATGGTTTGCAGTGAGAGCCAGCTAGCAACTTGCAACACGCCGCAGATCCTAGTGGGTACTTTGCCGGGCAAGCTTCAACATGTAGCTCAGCAAACAAACAGCAGACAGAAAAAAAAAGCTATGAGCAGTCAAAGCTCTTATTAAAAGCGATAGAAGTGTTTTCCCTCAGCCAAAGTCATTTTGTCATGGCAGCCTCTATATTTTTCAAAGACATCTTCAGAGGACATATTCTAGACTTTGTTGTATGGTTGCCTTTGATGTGAATCATAACATGAGAAAATCCAATCCGTTCACTTCATGCCCTGCTGGTGTTGACTCTACTTTGGAAAAAGGGAAAAGGTTAACTTGTTGTGTTGTTCTTAAACATACTTAAACACCCATGTTCTTAAACATGGGTGTGCTCATCCTTTAGCTCTAATTTATTATTACAGAACATTCAGTAAATGATTTGTGGGGAAATTAAAGAAAAAAAGTGCACTTTGGAATTTTTTTTTCTTAGTCAGAATGATTCCCAGAAACGTGTTTAATCATTTCAGATTAGACTTGTCTCATCCTACATACATACAGATTTACTGTTTTATAATGTGTTGACTCAGGAGTGACGTGACATTCACCAAATCTTAACTCAGCAGCTGAAAAATAGAAAAATACAGACTGCTATTTCACATTTGTCCTATAGCAAGGATATAATTATATTGCTATTGAGTTTGCATTTGCTGTCTCCTCCTTTTGTCTCCATTTACAGTTTATATTAAAAAGCTAAATCCGGCACCAGTAGGGGGCGCTCAGAGCTCATGTGTCACCCCTAAGTAAACCATGTGAGAAAACCTGTACTGTAGAGAGTTGCTGGGCAGTATCTCACAGCACATGCACAAACCTCCTCTCGGTCTCAGAACACCAACACCCTGGGTCCCGATTTCTTTTGTTCAGTCGAAGTACTTTAATTTGAACATGATAAAAAAAAAAATAGATTGCAGTGACTGTGCTCCATATTTGCTGTATTTGTGCACTGTTGACTCTAAAGAAAGACAATTATTTGTTTGTTGGTTGCATGCAGAGCTGTCAGTCCTGATCTTGGTGCATGAACTCAGTCAATCAGACATTGATTTCCAACAAAGATAATAGTTATAACTCTGCTTCTGTATCTCAACACCTAAACATCCAAACCTGACTTTACGGGAAAGATCATTTGGACTCTATTGATCAGAAATTTTGACATACTGTAAAGCAATAAATAGCATTTTGAGGTCCAAGGCATTCATTTTCCTTGTCGTAATAGGTATTCAACCTTCTGTCTGTATTGATACTGTCACTTTTTTTTACATAGCCTGCCCAAAATATGTAAAAACTGTTGTAAATAAGTTTAAATTCTGTTGATTTTTTTTATGCTTGTTGTTCTCTCGTCAGTTTAGAGCTCACGTTTCATGGTCAACAATGGCCTTATGTACTCTACATTCCATACAAAACCTGAATGACATTCAATCATGCAAATGTGTATAAATGGGTTTTTAAGGGTTTGTCCTCCAGTGAGCCCCTGTCTGGAGTGGTAGTCTTGATCATGACAACTTTAGAGAAATGTAGGCATGAGATCCAATCCCTCTTCTCATTTGTATCTCTTCAAACCGTCTCAATCCACCCTCTCGCTGCAGCCTCGGGGTCGGATCAAGCGTTTTGTGAGAGCGTGTGTAGTTTCAGTGTGATGGGCTGCGGGCTGTGCCGGTGCGCAGAGACCGTGCGCTCCTAGCGGCCGCGCTGCTGAAGCTCAGACGCAGAGAGAGAGGAGGATGTCCAACTGTACAGTGACTGTACATTTATAACGCTATAGCCGTTTCCCGCTGTAAAACAAACAAACAAAAAAAAAACAAACAAACAAAAAAACAACAACAACTTTTGGGAGACTGTTAAAAGTTTAAGTGTGTTTTACAGTTTTGGTGTCAGCTGAGCCCATTTGTTGAACTGTGGAGATGAAGATTTGAAAGCCGCCAGACACGCGAGGACCTGCGGAGAAGTACAGAGGCTGTACCTTGTGCTTTACAGTGTGGACTTTAATATCTCTCCTCACACACTCGGCGGGCTGCGGCTCGTTCAGTAGGTCATCTTGGAAAAATAGATGAGATTCCGGATGAGCTCGCGGGGCAAGTCGGGATAATTCTCAAAGACCGAGAGTTTGGATTAAAGGTCTGCTGGATGTTCACACCCCGAGCGGCTTCGGGTGAACTACTGTTCAATGGATCCTCTCAGTTTTTGGACATTTAAACTGGCTTTTGTCAGTAAGTAGGACAGTAGGACCTGTCCATTGCTCCCAGAAACGCGGAGCAGACTTGACTTGTCATTTTGGACATATTTCTCCGCTGTGAATTTGAGGATTTGCGCGCCCGCTGTGGATGTTTAATATGTGAGAATGGGTCCACTAGCCTTCATCCTTGTTAGTGGATTACTGTATTTTCAAGTTGATGGTAAGTTACGAAACACGTGTTGTTGTGGAAAAAAAAACTTTATTTTTAATGGATTAGAGATATTAAATAAGCTTATACTTTGCAGGGTCGTATCGATACTGTTCCCGTAATCTAAATACAGTTAGATGTATTTATCAAAGTCTACATTTATAAACGTAATTGTGATTATTGCACATACTGTTAACTCGTGGACAACAGATTTGATAAGTTGGCAAATCTCCTGAAGTAGTCATTTTAATTTGTTTGCTTACACCACAATAATAATTTAACATTTCCCTATATGTTTTATTTTTAAAACTCAAAGTACGCGACTAAGCAGGTGAATTCAACAGATAGCTCATCTATCCACATCCATAACAGCTGGTTATTTTCTTAAGATTGATTTTTTTTCCCTAATGCAACAGATGAACCAGCCTGTGAACCTTAAATGCCACATATTGACTGTTGATGGTCTTTGGTGTGATGGTTACAGGCTTTTTGTCTGGAAAGAGATTTTACTGTATAAAGTACTTCACCAAAATAAAAGCTAAGAAAATTTAAAACAATTTTATGTACCACAGTATGGTGTAAAACAACATAATTTAGTAAATATCTGATCTTTTGACTGATTTTTTTTTTTTTTTACATATGCATTTTAAGCTCAGCTATTCTAGTGTAAAATGGGCATTTCAGTGGTCATTATGCTTTAAAATCTCACAGCTGTGTGCATCCATTTTATTAAGAACTTAAATCAGAGGTGAAACTCTGCCTCAGTTTATTCCCTTTTTCTTAATAAGATTTAATACTGATTTAGAGAGCAAATGAGATTGATACTGATTAATTACAGCGGCCAAAAGTCTCTGCTCTGTTTATCCAGTGTGCCCCTGAAAGCCAAGTCAGTATCAGTATGATATTCCAAGGTTTCTAGGGATTTAGGGGCATAAAAGAGAATTACATTGAAGGAGGACTTTTTTTTAAAGACTTACTTACAAAGGTAGTAGGATGACTCACATCAGATAGAAAAAGGACAGTTTGGATGACAAAAACTCGTGACTAGGATGGGTTTGCCATGTGACTGGTAGGATGATAAGCAGAATTAAAATGTTAAAAACTCAGACATTAGTGGGTTTAGAGCTGATGTGGCTACTCAGCTTTTCACAGTTACATACACAAGCCTTCAAAGACAGAGTCCTGATATCATGGTTTAAGGAAACAATAGTCTTGACAAATCACATGCTGAGACGTTAAGTCTTCATCTGAGCATGATGATTCAAATGTATGTTTACTTTGTATTGTTTGTTTAGCTGAACTTCATGTAAAGAAGAGTTTTTGTTGTCACTGAATGCAAAATCTCCTCAGGTTCATTTTTTTTTGTTTGTTTTCTTTCACCTGTCAACCCATGCTTTTGTTCTTCACAGCTGCAGTTTCTGGTTCGGGGATTCTTTGTAGTTCAATGTTTAGACCCTATGCAGGCAGAAAATTAAGTTGGCCTTTTTTGTTGGATTTTGTGTGTCTTTCTTAGTGTCTCCTTCTCTGTTCACCCAAACCCACTGTTGCTAAGCAGTGGGTGATGGCATTGCAAGCTGGCCAGAGGGAAAGGTTGACCATCTCTCTGAGCACAGTGGATCTTCCCAAATCATTTGCTTGTCAACCTCCTCCACCATTTTCTTTGCTCTCCACCTACATCCCAGCAAAACTCACCCATCACCCAGCTTTTTAAGAGGTAATCCAAGGGTCCTTGGAGAGGGTGGAGCTTCTCCTAAGAGTCCACTTGGGCACACAAAAAAGCCTGGAGTTGTATTCACTGGGCAGGAGAGCCAACAAAGCCAAGTCTTCTGAATGGCGTCAGTCACTGTTTAGTGCTCTGTGATTAATGCCACCAGTGGGGAGGACAGAAGAGAAAAAGGTGATACTAAGAGACAGAAAAAGAGTAAAGGGACAAACAAAGTGATGTTGTTTAATGGGCTGAAATATAGAAATATTTTATGAAACAAGCCTTAGCAGTGGGACGTTTTTTTTTTTTTTCAGGAAACAGAGAAGCTGCCTAGTTATCCCTGCGTAAGCTCTGCATCTCTACATTTGATACTAGATTAGAACATGCTTAGCATAGTGGACATGCACTTCTGACCCTGCGCTATTCATAGGTCTTTTACATGTGAGTACGTGATGTAGGAGCTGGTGACATCACATCCATCCTGGGTGCTGAAATATGGTCCAACTTAAATCTGTTGATGACGTTGTGGAGGCCGGCTACTTGGTAATGGGCACAGAGTGCACAGTCCTCGATCTGCCAGAAGGGTTGTGGTTTCACTAATGCTGAGTCAAAAGAAACTCAAACCAAGAGTGTGGGTCGACTCGCATGTGTGTCTAAGAGAAAACAGGGAGGAGAGGAGGAGGCCAAATGAGTGTAATGAAATGTAAAAATTGAGAGAAGAGTTGTTTAACAATTCAGACTTTTCACAGGAAATGACAGTGATGATGCTTTATTATCAAAGAATGCAGGAGTCTTACAGTTTTGTTGATGGTCATGATTAAATGAGAGAGGTTTTAAGCACTGGCCTATAATGGAAAGTAAGCTCAGATTAAAATAGTCTAGGTGAGTGATGAGGCAGGCTGAGGTCATTTTGTAAGAGCCACTGTGATTTCTTACTCCAAATGTGATTGTTCTGCTTGAGCTGGCACCGTTTAAGAAATGTTATTGTAATTGTGGTTCATTTGCTAGAATGGGTTTGCTGTAATGATGAGCCTTCATCTGAGATCTATGGAAAGCTCATCTTTACTGTCTCCCATAGTCCCATCACTGTCACGGAAGCCGTTTTCTTCTGTACCAGCTAGCTCCAGTGTTTGTACTTTGATTAACATCAAAAATGAGTGAAGACTCAAAAGCAGCGTTTATAACAGGAAGTGAATGAACAGGATACAAATGAACAGAATGAGATGAAGGCTTAGAAAAACTACTTTCTATATAATCGATAAGTGTTACTTGATCAGGGAAGTAGGTCTGCCAGCTTCTACAATATCTTAACAGCAAAGTCTGGCCTCTCTGCAGATAACATTTCAGCAGCAATCACTCCAGTCCTTCAGGACACAGGAGAAGACTATAAGCTCACTGTACTTCTTTTTACTCATGTGATCACTCAAAAAGAAGGATTCACATCTGCTTTAACCCATTCAGATCTGAAGTGCCTTCATATCATGGGAACTGCAATACCCATATGTTACCTCAGGTGTTCACAGGTTAAATTCTCAGACCACACAAGCTAATGCATTTATATTTTCAAAGAGCGCATGCAGGAGAGAAAATGTCAGCATCAGACAATGCACATGGCTCATTTTGCTGTAAGACAGTAGAAGGCATTAAAAGTAATGTCTGCACCTCATTCAAGCCTACCTTCAGCATTTACAGAGCAGAAAATGCACAATGTCTCAGTATATTTGCCTCAAGAAAAAGATGCATGTGAGAGATTACACTCCAGGCAAAGAGGTTTCTACGAAATAGGTAGAAGATTAGTATCTTACATCATTTTATTTATATATTCTCAAACTTCTGAGCTTTATCTTACTTCCTGTCTAATGTACACACATATTATCTTACTGTGAATATCTCATCATTGGCAAGGTCAATGAGGGTGGAATTCAAACACTGGGTAGGGGGGTGGTTCTACACCTGTGATAGAAGTGTATAGTGGATGTGTGTGTGTAGGCAGGTGTGGGGGAGGAGTGTTGTGATGAATTGAGCATGCTGACTCTGGGTTAAAACAAATTTTAAGTGCCTTCACCTGTCTCATGCACCTGTACTCGCAGAATACACACCTGTGCTTTCCCTCGGGGTGCCTAGGCCAGGACATAATACCTTTTCTCTCCTGTTTCCAAAACAGATGATTAAGAAGCAGGCCAACTGAAAACCCTGATCTAATTACTGTTTTATAAATCCTGATGACTACCATAAATGATAGTGAATGAACCCTTGCTGATCAATTGCTAATACCCCAACAGCATTTGCAACCCTGCGTGGGAGAGATAACTCAGTGGGAGTGTGGATGTGATGAGCAATCTTATCTTTACAAAAATTGATCTCCTTAATAGCAGGGTAGAGTAACAGGAAGTCAGGATTTTTTTGTAAAACAAGCCTGATCTGTAAACTTTCTGGAAGGAATGATAAGGGATGTTTGCCTTATCAGCGTGTTTGTGCTGCATGCTGCACTCATATGTTGTCTTGGAAAGTGTCTGTTTAATGTGCATCCAGTTGCCCTCACTCTGACCTATGTTTGGTCATTTTGAAACTACGTTCAGATAAGGCAGAAAGAATGTCAAGGTTGAATGGCTCACAGAAGTGCATGCAACTAGTTAATGCATTCTCTTGGTGCAAACCTAAGCACACTGTAAATGCACAGAGAAGCATCCCAATCCTTTCTTCAAACATGAAAACTTCTAGTCTTCATCAATTGCTCAATTGCTTTTCGTTATTGTGTTTTCAGTCAGTTAATTCTCTTCTTAATCTTCATTGTCAAGAGGTTGTGTCAAAGTTGTACCAGAGCTGAGTAACTGACCCATTCCTTGAATGAGGTGAGGCCTGGTAATAAATGCATGAACTGTCTCTCAGTGTGAGTTGAGTGAAGATGGACATCCAGAGTACAACACTCCATCACACACCCTTCACACACAGCAGTGGTCCATCAGAGCGTTAACGCAGTTCAGTGTGTCAGAGCCAGTGAATTGGTATCTTGTTCAACCACCTTCAACCTCAACTCTCTCTGTGGGTCATTCAGCCATGACTGCACAATGCTGAAACTCCCCAGTAACTAACCAGGTAATCTAAGCCTGCTGAAGTACATACAGATTCCAGACTGTGTTGCACCACTGACCAAACCAGTGTCTGAGTGTGGAACTATATTCTGGAGGTCTTCCAGCACTCTCATGAACAGACTGATCTTTCTTGCTGTGTTTGCTAATGTGAGGTCCATAACTGGCTTTAATGCTGACAATATGAACACAGCATGTGTTAAATAAATGTTTTTTTTCTAGAAATGGCAAATTATGGAAACTTATTTTTATCACTACATTTATGTTTTATTCCTTTTTTGTCTATTTGTATACTTTGAGTAATTCCATGCCATTATTCTTATTTGCACATATTTGAACTTTAATTTGATAATGAACCATAGTCTTTAAATAGTAAGCCATATTATATTATAGTAGTAAGTTTCTCAGAAAAAAAATACAGTTGAATTGCTAATACTTCTATTTTATAATACATATTCTAAAACTCAAGCTTTTTTTGTAAAAAAAACAAAACAAAAAACAAACAAACAAAAAAACAAACCAGACAGCCTGACCTTACTCCTTCCTTAATCAAAGACATCTGAAGTAATATCTTAATTGAAAAATGGCACATGTGCATCAATGCTTTCAGAACCTTCTCTTGTTAAGCCCCCACTTCAAAAAAGGTGGCACCTCAGTGGGCCAAGTCACCATGACCAGGTGGGAGTTGATTTATTGTATGAAATGACTCTTGGTTAGACTGCCTTTGTGTCCAAAGTCTCGGTGTGGAACGTGGCATCAACCAAGTGTTACCGTCATTGTGACGAACAGCGAAAAAGCAATCGCACCCTTGAACATTTGAACTCCCCAGGTTAACTTCCAGCGTTGTGACAAATTTTTCCAGCTGACCTGCCCACAGTTATTTGTCACTGAGAAGCCCAGTAACTCAGAGCCAGTTGTAAAATTATGAAATGTAGTTGGCGTATGTGTGTGAATGTTTCTGAACACTATTAATAACGTCAAAGGCTTGTTTTGTGTGTGCATGGTTAGATGGGCTGGGGCAAATTGAATGAGTCCTTCAAGCATAATTGCTTGCACCCTTGACCTCATAGCCTTAAGCAAGACCAAATGAAGTGTCCCATTGTATAGAAATTTAATAAATCTCCTCATGACTCTCTATGCGGCTCTTCGAAAAACAAAAACAATAAGTTGTAAGAGCCATTTGATTACCGTGCTGTACTATGAGTCCATCATCTGGATGGATTGTAGTTAAAGCTCTTATTACCCATCTTGGCATGTGGGGCACAGGACTGCTGGAGTGACTGGAGGTGTTGACTGCTGTGAACCTTCAGTGTGGTCACTACAGGTCAACACCTATGGCACACCTTCAATTATCACCTCTCAACACAGTGAATTACAGACACCTGAGAGCTTTTTCCTGTACCCCAGCAAGAGCACATTTATTTATTTCACGCTGTTCAATCTACAGTGGCTGCAGGTAAACAGATTACAGTGCTAGAGGGAGAATCAATTGATACCATTTGCTTTTTTGTACTTCACTCTGTATGATCTACTGGGAGGTGCCCACACTTCAAAGTAATCTGGTTTTTGAGCCAGCTGTGTTTATGTTCATGTCTGCATTACACACAAACAGGTGTATCTTGGGAAGGATCAACATACACACCACAGCTCCCTTATCTAATTTTTGAGCACATTAACAGAGACTGAGACATCCAATGAAAAGCATGCTACTGTCACAGTTTCCATCAGATGATTATGCATGAATGCAACAAGAAGATTCTCTACACTGGTAGACCCATAATAGGAGGTTAATCATCGTAAAATCTCAACTAAATCACTAATTTTACATACAGCCACACATCATGTAATAGCAAGGTTCAAGTAAAAGCTAGAAATGCAAATGACTGAACCAAAAAGGATGAGTAGGAAAAGAGAGGGGGATGTAGAAGGAAGGATGCTGTAGTGAGTGCCATGGTTGAGTGGCCCTGTCATCGGGAATCATTTAATCTGCATCACTCAGTTTAGAGTCCCTACCAGTAGCCTGACAGACCCACAGAGTGGCTGCTGTACTCTACACACTAATCAGGCCATATATAAGAAGGAAGCAGCTCTCTTATCAACACTTTCCACATTCATTATATGCAGGTCTAAACTGCTCTCATGTCCTTTCCTCCCTTCAGTGTTTTGCTTCAAGTCAGCTTTTTTGACCCATCTGCTGAAAAGAGATAAAATCACCTTTTCCGCTTATTGATATTGATAGTAGGATGAAGACTGGGAATGGGAGTAGTTTGTTAGAAATGAAGTGAAAGCTGCTTGAAATGCAAGCTATGTGAATCAGTCGTTTGCAGCAAAATCAGATATTTTGTTTCCCACAGTTATCTATTTATATATTCTGTCTGTATGAGGGAGAGAGGGCAAATACACAGATGCAAAGTCAATATGACCCCCCACCTTGCCACTGCCCAAAATACACCCAAAGAGGAATTCTATCTGATATTTGTTGGAGTCAAGCATGGATGCATTGAGAGGTTGAGAGGAGCTCATAGAATTACCCCTGTGTGTGCTTTCAGAGTATAGATCTTAGTAGAAGAAAGAAAGGGGTAGTATGCAGAGCACTGAGGTGGAACAGAGCCCATCATGTGATCTTGGTAGCTAACTAGCTAAAACCCCTTGGTGTATTTCACAGCAGAGGATAAAGTGAAAGAATCTTCTCTGCACCTGTGAGCACCTTTCATTTCACTTTCCACATCTTCACTGTAAGGATTTTTGTAGCAGGGAGTGTCTAGTGGGATGAAGTGGGCTGGGATGGGCTGCAGATATTGCATATCTGTGGTGACATCTCTCTGAGAGGAGCTGAGTTTCTGGTGTCGGGGTGTAAGGGAGCTCATGCTCTGTGCAGCCACTGACAGCCTGGAGTAAAGAAGATGAATCTGGGGTGCAGAGCAAGCTGTTCAAAGGTGTCACGATAGGCCAGTGCTGAGGCGTAGACGACCAGTAACATAATTTTTTTCACCACCCTTAGTTTCCACTGCTGCTCTCTCATATTTTCACTCCAGTGACATGACGGATATGACTCTGTCACCCTAACACTGAGGTTAGAATGTAACTGGACAGGGAGCAAGAGAAATAGATACAGCGATACCAGGCATTAAAGTGGGAGACACACTTGGAAAAGCATATGTGTAAGAAGGCTTAGGAGAAGCTGACAGAACAAGAAAAATGCATATTAGAATAAAAAAGAAACATAAACAAAACATGTCTCAAATGGATTTGTTGTCCTATGTAAAAAGTCTTGAGATTTTTGTTTGTTGAACAGCTTTATTGTAAGTCTTGTTGTTAGTTTCCATCACTTTCTAGCTCCGGTATATTTTTCTAAATCTTGACCTGGATTGTGGTTTTCATGTTTGATTTTTATTTAAAGAGCCTCAGTAACTGGAACTTCTTTCCACGCTCTAAGGTTGCCGTTGGTTACCTGTGATCAGCACACGCCTGTTAGCAGAATAACTAATATCTCTTTGGGGAGCCTTTTCTTTTATGCTCTGCTTCAGACTGGTGTGGGTATTGATTTGGTTGGTGGGCTAGAATTTCTCCTGGGAGCTAATAAAAATAATTACAAAAAGATCATCAAAGGCCTGACCTTCTGTTGCGCACATGAATAAATACGTGATAAAGATAATAGAAAAGACCACTTCTAGGTGTGTGGCCAATGGAGCAAGTATGTCTTGTAGAGACAATTAAAGTTGTGTTTTATCTTGAATTTAGGCAACATATGTAAGCTTTTTTATGTCAAAGTTGTAGATGATTTTCAACTCTTTTTTAGTTCTAAATGTGATGTACAAAATTTTGTTTGGAACATAGAAAAGAGAAAAATAGTATGTTCAAGTGCTGTGCATTTTTTTGGGTAACAGTGCAGTAAAATAGCATCCATTTCAGTGATGATGACATAAGTAGACAGAAAGAAAAGGCAGAAAAGAATCAGCTTCAGGCTCAGTAATCCCTCTCTGATTTCATCCATGTATTTGTGCTTGTTTGTTTGTTCTCCGATTACTGCTTTTCGCGAAGAGTGGATGACTGCACAGCAGTGGTGAAAAGTAATGATGGTGTTATTGCAGGCAGGGGGAAACACAGCATTTTGATTGGAGCATGTGCCCTGAGACCCAGTGAAGTGCACTCGCCTCAGCTCAGAGAGCACTTGATTGCACAGCACCAATGATCACATTAAAAGGGCAACAGAAAGCCCATTTACCGTAAAGAGAGTGGGAAAGGGGGCCCAATAGGAAACTGAAAATTGACTTTGACTCCTGTGAGGAACTGAGACTGACAGCTGAAGGTTTGGGACAGGACACATTCAGGGAACATACTTGACCATTGCAGCCATATGAGGATACGCTTAAGGAATAGGACAAAGATACATTTGCTTTGTGTTCTCTCCTACGATGAAACAGGCTAAATTTGTATGTTAATTACATCAACTATTGACATAAATCATACAATTTTGTATTCCATCACATATGGATGGGCTTTTAACCTTTGCTACATCCAGACCTGGCTTTTTCCACTCTAAAACGACACTGACCAGTCATGTTTAATCCTCTATGCACCAAGCTGAACTTTTTCTGGCAGTAAAAGGACAATTGTAGAGGCATCTGCTGGTTTCATTTCCACAGGAAAGGGGAGAGCAGATGGAGACTCGAGGTTTAAGTGATTAGAAGGCAGTATATTGGAATACAAATTGGATTTAAAGAAATTAGACTGATATAAATCGAATGGAGTCACCACAGTTTAGTGCTGTGCATACGCATTGGCCCTAGTGGAGAGCCACCACGGGGATTGGGGATTATGGGGGAAGCAGATGCTTCAGTGAGATAAGAATAAATGTGCGTTTGACACTCCATCTAGGGAGACCAGGGTCTCCATGTCTGTCCTTTATCTCACCCTCCATTTATCAATGTCACTGTGTTAATTACCGCTTCATTTATTAAGTCACTTACCGCCAGACTAAAAATTTGCTCTTACAGGAAACTGACTGCTGGCCAGATTTGCATTACTTACCACTGGTGAAAGAGTTTGGCTAAATGTGTGGAAGCAACATAGTTTAGGTTCTAGTTCCATCACCAATAGCACATCTTCAGTTTCCCACATAATACCACTGAGATTAGACCATAAACTAAGAAAACATGTTATTGCCGCCCACTCAAACAGACTCTTGTTTGTGGCCCCAGTTAGCATGAGACACTGGGCCTGATCACTAATCAATGACAGGGAAATGGAGGGAATTAGCCCAAATTAGGAGGAGGAGAGAGCAGGCTACCTCCTGTTCAGAGGTCAATATGCTGCTGTCTAATTCTTGATCCCTGACAGTTGGTGGTCCAGTGCACTTTTGTGTAGAAAAAATGCATGTACACACACACACACACACACACACACACACACACACACACACACACACACACACACACACACACACACCTCATGGTTCCTTAAGGTGTATTTTGTGCTGATCAGTGAGTTTCTACTTGCTCCTGTCCTTTTGCTCAGAGACTTGTGAGTAGAAATGACCGGGGCACAGCTTGCCCTCGTTTCCCCTGGGAGATTCAAATATAAGGGGTGGTGGAACATGTGCAAAGCCAGCTAAACAAAGAGCTGGAGCCTCAACTGTTTTGCCTCCATCCCAAGTTGAAATTAGGTCGCATCAAAGCACAAAGACTCATGTGGTACACTAGGTTTCTGTACAGCAAGCGTTGTCCTGTGAGTTTCATGCACTGCCATGGGGAAGGTCATAATCATCAACTTACACATGCACACACATTCATCAACTCATTTTAAAGCAGAGACTCAATTTGATAGAATATTGACCACATTTATTGTTTGGATAATTATTGTGGTTCAAATGGAAAACAGTGAAGAAAAGTTTTCCTTTTTTCTCCTTCCCTAATGGGTTTTTTTGATCGTTCAGTATTGGATCAAGCTTTTTGATTGTTGCATGGTTCCCGTGGCTTGTATCATGTAAATGAGAATGGCCTACAGCATTTTATCTCTATGTGTGAGACCTGGTCACAGGCAGACAGAGCAGTCTGACTCAGGCCACATTATCTTTGCCAGCAGACTCCAAGAGCTCACCCCACTGTAACCCAAATGAAAAGCAGGGGTTGTGCTTTTCAGCCGTGGGGGATTAGCTTTTGACATTAGTCTGATACCCAACATTTACACATGTAAACTCTTGCACAGTATACTTAACTGCTTTGTGTGTTTGTCAAATGTAAGATGACCATGGCTCATATTTACTTGTCACCCGTGAGTCAAATTACTCACAAGGCTCTCCATATAAGCAGAACAGATGGATGTGTTTTGTCTAGTCTAAAATATATGTTCATTATGTTTTTCTTCCATGATTCAACACTGAGATTGGTTTTAGTAACCAATTATTAGTTATAGTCATTCATCTATTTCTCACTGTTTATCCTGCTTGGATAGCCATGACATCGATCCAGGAAAAATACCTAACCTATCACTGTCACCAGCACTGCTGGCATATTCTTTATTGTGGTTTAGATTTATTTCCATACTTATGGAAAAATGTCAATATAAACCTCAAGTTTTAGCAGCACCCTGATTTTTTTTTTTTTTTTACAGTTTCTCTTGCACTTTTATCCTTTCATTTTTAGTAGTTGTACTACTACATGAATAAGTATTACTCTTAATAGCACAACTCACTGTAAATTCTATCGACATCATTCAATGAAAGGAGTGTTTGTATATGTGTTTACAGCCACTTCCTGCTCTGGAATAAGGTGCTCCCAAACTAGACAGCTTATTCAGTTTGTAGCTATTAGTCATGTTTCTTAATTCTTCCCACTAAATCTTCCCACTCTTTGTCGGGCAGTTTCACCTTTGGCAGTTACATCTGTGAAAGTGGTTTTTGCATATTTAATAAAACCATTGAGTTGAAGCCAGAGTTAAAATCATTGTGCTGTGGCGGTCTATGATTAATTGCACTTTTTCTTTTTTCCTTCAGGATCCCGTCTGCGCCAGGAGGACTCCCCACCTCGGATTGTGGAGCACCCCTCTGACCTGATTGTGTCCAAAGGGGAGCCTGCCACACTCAACTGTAAAGCAGAGGGGCGACCAAGCCCGACAGTGGAGTGGTACAAGGATGGAGAGCGGGTAGAAACAGACAAAGATGACCCACGTTCTCACCGCATGCTGCTTCCCAGCGGCTCGCTTTTCTTCCTTCGCATTGTTCACGGACGAAGGAGCAAACCGGATGAAGGCTCCTACATCTGCGTGGCCCGTAACTACCTGGGAGAAGCTGTCAGCCGCAATGCATCTTTGGAAGTAGCATGTGAGTCAAATCTCTGTTAAGTTGTTTTGCTTAAATAATGAGATAAGACTTTGGTTTGACAAGGTAAATACTCAGTCTTTCTGCAGATGAGGTAAGAAAAGAATTTGTATTCAGCATAGTAAAATTCTGTTATTTTTTTTATGAATATCAGTTGTAGTAGAAAATAGCGCTTTGTATACTGGTGGGATCAACAATAAACAAATCAAAATTTAACTTGAGGCAACTGTAATTACACTATTTTTAGAACTGATTTCATTCTGCTTCCAGTTTTGTCTATTTGCCAGCACATCTATAATTTCCTGTGGCTTGAAAGGGGGGCTTGTTATGTGGCATAATGATTTGTAGAGAGCTTTTCAGCCATGAAGTTGGTGAATTTGATCTAGTCTTTGCTTGGGGGAGTTTTTTTGAAGTTGTCTGCAGACCTTTGAGTTGGACATAAAGCTGCTGTCAGTCTATAAGAGGGACATGATGGCATGGCAGACATGGGTCCCTCACAGGTGAGTGGGGGTAGAATGACAGACACGGCTCCTGACGGACATTTAGTTCAAGCTGTCGGGACTGTGTTGCCGAATGCTGACAGGCAGAACCTGAGCTGCAGATCAAATTACCTTTGAAGATGAGCCTCCCTCCCAGCAGGCTCAGGCTGGGCTTTCCACAGTGGCTCCCAGGCATCTCAAAGTGCCCATAAGGTGGAGTGGAAAGTCTACATGGTCTTTTGTTGTTTTGGCTTGTTGGGTCATGGAAAGATCTTTATGATATCATATCATGAAAGTAGCAAACCTCAAAACTCTAGTGTTTGCCAAATCCACCAGCAATTTAGCAAAATGGCAAGCGTGGCTCTTTCACTAATACAAAGGCAAACAATTTTCTAACTAAGAGTCTAACATTTTTCTGAACAATACAAAAGTAATTCCTTCAATGTGATTTCACATTGTAAATGTATTTTTTATGTGATTACAATGACAGCAGGAGTTTGTGATCCTTGGCAAATGGAAATGGAGGGGGTTGTTCTTTACCTCTGCTCTGTACTCCAGAGGGCCTCCCAGCAACCTCTAGGTGCTAACTGTGTGACAGCAGCTTGATCTATCGATTGCTGTCAGAGGGCTCTCCCCAGCCTAAATGAAAATTCATGAAAAATTGATGAAGTCTCCAGATGATTTTATTTTTTCCCATCTCACACCATTTCTTGGCCTTTCTTTTCGATACTCGATCCTTCTTTATCATATAACATGGGATGAGTAGCAGAGAGGGTCAAATGGAGGCATTTCCTTCTCAAATGGCTTAAAGGTGAGGGGTGAGAGGTCAGCAGAGAAGGGGATAGATAGATGTGGAAGAAAGATCACACATTTGAAAGGGAAGTTCTGGAGTGAACATATAATAAAAATACAGAATGTAGGCTCATTTGCTTATCATCATCGACCATTTTGGCTTAATCCCTCTCGGTGGGGTCGCCACAGTGGATCAAAGTCCGCACATCGATTTGACACAGTTTTATACTGCATCCCCTTTTTGCTCCAAGTACCAGAAAGAAAGATTGCTGGTGGACACAGGAATCAAACCAGGAGCATTCTTAATGTGAGGCAACTGTTCTAACCCCTAAGCCACTGTGCTGCCGTAGGTTCATTTACTAATAATCTTTTAAACTGTACCTGGGACACTGAACCTAAGCTCCACAATCTGAGCAATCAATACAGAGACACCAAATAATTCTAAAATTTACTGTTCACTAAATGCTGTTCATTCAGTTCATTAAAGAAATGCAACTTATATCATTTTTACAACAGTCCTAACCCCCTAACTCAGTGTTATCCGGTACCGGTCCTCAAGAGCCACTGCCCTGCATGGTTTAGATATTTCCTGCCACAACACACCACATTCAAATGAATTCATCACTATCAGCTTGTCACCAAGATTATCACAAGTCTGTTGATGGCCCATTCATTTTAATCAGTTGTGTTGGAGCAAAACACAACAAAATATGTCTAAAAAAGCTGAAATGAGGGACTGTCTCCTTTGCCACTGACAGCTTTTGTTTTGCTTTTCTAGTTCTAGCTTGTTTCGAGACCTATGTTACTATGGTGACTCTTTATATCTATACTTTGTGTTTTCAGACTCAACACTGAGTCATTTAAGTTTGACTAGTTTCAAGCGATGATGAGGAAATTTGTGGCTGGATGAAAAAGGTGAAAAAGCTATTGTATTATTATTATTATATCATAGAAAAAAAACTTCTTTCAACATTTTTTAGAACTATAATATAAAACATTCCTTCATTACAAAAGTAGCATTTGGTGCTTAACTATAAGTCTGTACTTCATTTTATTAAAGTAGAAGAATTTAAACATAGGTTATATCATTATGACTAGATGAAAACCGTCTTGAAGCATTTTGTAGAAATCTGAGAGGATGAGAAGGAAGAAAGGAAGACCAAGTTATGAAGGTGACATGTTTATAAAAAGACATTAATGACATGTTTCAGATTTAATGCTTAGCAATCCAGAGAATATTGTGCAGAAATGTCCTGAAAATGGATCGATAGGATTGGTATCTGAGCCAATCTGACCGAGAGCAACAAAATGGTCAGAATCAGGGCAATATTCTTTTAACATGACTCAGCTGCTGTTCTGCCATTATGTCATTTAATTCTCCAGGTACATTGTATGCACAATAATATTTTTCTCTCTTTTACATGTAGTTTGCACATCATAGTCTTGTTTCACTTTGTTGTAAAAATTTATATTAGAAAAATAACATAACCTGACAAAAGCTATTTTTTCTACATTGTGACATACATTTATTTTGTCACAAAGTAGAAATTTTACCTATCCCCATATATTTGGTTTGTGTACTCTCATTTTGGCAGAAAAAGACTCCCAGAGATCATCCAAAAAGACGAAGGGCTGTTTGAGTTGTCCGTGTGCGATTTGTTTTTGACCCTGGGCTTTCTGAGCTTTCTCTTTCAGCCAGATCTTCGTGGGGGTTGGTGGAGCAGGGGGGCTTGCGGGGGCTAAATCCCACTGCATTGGCTTTACTGCAGTGATTAGCTTTATCAGCTCCTGACATCCGTCTAGTGATTGTAAAGCCAGAGCTAATCGCACAAGTAGAAGCAGTATTTAAATCCATATCCATGTTGAACTGGATTTATGGTGTGTTTTGCAGCCCCTCCCTTTTTCTCAGTTTCTTCTGCTTTCCTTTCGCACTCAGTTGTATCGAACACACCTTGGCCCCCCCACTGTTCACGAGTGGTTGAACAGGACCCTGGTGAGATAATTGAATTGCAGCTCTGAAACAGATTGAACTCGGTGTCCACTGAGCAGAGTGGCGCTGCTGCATGCTGGACCCCAAGCTGGGCAGCACTCACTGCTCTTGCTAAGGTGGAGGGAAAAAAATGAGGGGGAAGAGGTCTAAGAGAGGAGCTTCTGCATTATTAATAGAGGCCAGATTGCACAGACTTGACTGAGCCTTGACGAGACTTAATCCTCCACCCATGTCTCCTTAAAGTGTTAGATGTTGAGCACACATTGCTGACAAATTAATATACAAGATCATGAACTGTGTCAGCTGTCTTGTGTTATTTAGGTCCACACGTGCCGGATATTACTAAGAAATAATTTTGCTGCATTGGGAAAAAGAATTATTTACAACTATTGTTTAATTACCCATAGTTCAAAAAAGAAAACACTGCCACGTGTTGCCAAGTGGATATCTGGGAAGTCAGCTTCATAATCTTATCCTCTTCAAAACTGACTGCAGGCTAGCTGTGTGGGATGGATGCTTCTGTACTTCATATAAGTGAATGTGTCCCCTTTTCCTCTTTCAGAATGGACTAGGTCAATGAGCAGCTTCATAAATCATTGTGAAAACTGTGTCAGAAATTGTAGCTGCAGTCAACGCTGCTGATTAAATTGCTTCAACTGCGGATATCTGTGTATGTAACTGTGACAAGGCACACCTGGGGCGACAGGATCCCAAGGAAAATGTTAATTAGCCCTATCTTTGCAGGTGGATGAGTAGCACAGATACATAGTGCTCCAGATATGATCATGAACTGTGGAGTGAACAGGTACAGTTTTAATTGCGTGTCAACAGTGATTCAGGCCCAATGACGTCTACTCTATGTGACTGGATTAAAACTGTATGAAAAGCATGTAATCATCAGAGGGAGGGGCTTTTTAAATGAATGAAGACATAGGATCTTGACGTTTTATATCCATACCCTTGCAGCTTTGTTCAGTTTGTAACCTTTAAAAATGCAAATGACTGAAATGAAACAGATGTCTTGGGTTAGTTCTAAATGCTGCTTGGAATGGGATTGGATGACTTTTAAAAAGGTCCTTTGATATCATCTAATGTACCACTTTTGCAATTAAGTGAATCGTTAGGTAGCATTTGGTACTCGTACAACTAGATAATTAGCAGGAAAATAGGGTTGGGAAAGGTGTGACTAGTGAAGAGAGGAGGAGGGTACCAAGCTGTTCCTGTTGTGTCCAGCACAAGGAAAAAGCTAATAAAGGGAGAAGCCAGAAGTAGAGGGCCAGGTGGAGAGTGAGGCTGAGCTACATTGCAGAGCCTTTCACAACACCCTGGACTCATTATTCCAGTTCAGAAATGAGAAAATAGAGTGACAAGTGCACACAAACAACAGACACTCGCATTTTCTCAGACAGATGTACACAAACACCTGCCCTCATGCTTGTATAAACCCCGGTGGGCTGAGTTTTAATCTGCACTGAAGTCCTTGAGAAATAATGAAGGGTAATGAAGGAAGCAGCAACAATGCAGTCATTACGGCATATTAATGATGCATACTGCAGTTAGGATATGAAACACAATCTCAAAAACTGAGATTTGTCCATGTACAACCTTTGAAGAAGTGCATCATATTACATTTTATACCATTTTACTATTGGCTTAACAACAACTAAGTCAAAATACAGAAATAGTGCTTGAAAAACTAAGAACACATCATGATTAATTGCTGTAATTGATTAAGTAGTCACCTTTTGCAGCAATAACTTGTATTTTGTCTAAATGATCATAAATATTCTCACTTCATGGAGGGATTTTGGCCCACTCTTCTTTATTATGTTGTGTGAGTTCATTGTGGTTTGTGAACATTTGTTAAGACACATGTCCTTCCAGAACATTTCAGTTGAGTTAATATTTTTTCTCCCCATCCATTCTGTTGGAGATCTGCTGATGTGCTTGGGATCATTGTTAACATTTGGCTTTAGCTGTCAGACAAATGGCAAAACATTTGATTCTAGAACACTTTGGTTTAGAAAGGAGTTACAAAGACTTAAATGTGTCTGTATCCTGTAGCAGCAAAACAAGGCTAAATCATCATCCCTTCACCATCTTCTGCTTGACAGCTGGTGGTGCTGGTTACGAGTGGCTTGAGTGGTTTGTGCTGGCTATGTTGCCTTCATGCCAAACATGGTACAGTGTATCATGCCAAAATATCTCCATTTTCTTCCCATTTTTCAAAATGATATTGTTCCAGAACTATTGTGGTTTGGTCAGATGAAACTTTGCAAGCCATGCTGTCATGTTCTTTTTGCAGAGAAGAGCCTTTCTCCTGGCAGCTCATCCAAAGAAACCATAACTGTTCATTGTGTGACTGTACTCTCACAAACTTTCACATTTAACATACTAACTGAGGGCTGGGCCTTAAAGCTTTTTTTTTTTTCTTTTTCTTTTTTTCAATTTGTATGAGCATTGCATAATCTGACCTTGTGGGAAGATCATCAACTCTCTTTCCAATTGTGAATACTATCACCCATTCTCCATTGATAAGCAGATTTTTTTTTTGATCAGTGCTCATGTTTTTCCTTGTTGACAATGTGTTAACACAAACCTTAAGGCTCCAGCACCACCAATCTGTCCAACTTGCTGATGATCAGTGAATGGAGTGCATTGATTAGCTACATCTGCCTATGATTTAGCACATATTTACATATGGGAGTAGAAGGGACATACTGCTACATAGTCTTACATTCTGTTAAATAACTAATCATTTTGTTGTTGATCTGAGAAAAGACCAGATTGTCATTATTTTTCTTTTTTTTACTGTAATCCATATGACCTTTCACTGTCTCTCACACACTTAAATCCCACACACACTCATGTTATGTCCTGAGACTGCATTTTTTTTCCTTTTTCTGTTTTTTTTTTTACATTTTTTTTCATCCCAGATGTGACCTACCCAGCTCTACCTAGGGACGTAGATGGTCTTAGTTGCATCTATCAGAGGAAGCAAATATTTTGCTCTAAAAGGGAAATGCAGTAGACCTTTACTCTGACACTTTGAGGCTGAATAATAGCACCAGTAATGGAGAGAGGTAGAAAGAGCTGAGGGGAAAGATGGAAAATTTGCTGAGAAAGTTCTTGAAGGTGGCAAAGAGATGGAGTACTTGAAATGACCCATGTTTGGGATAACCTTTGACTGTCTTTCTCAGCCCATTAGCCATCATTTTGTCTCATTTTCTTTGATACCTTACCTCTCTACCTATGCCACTGTGTCACTTTTAATTGCTCAAACTGCATTAAACAAGAATGTGGCGCTCTGCTGTAGATGCCATGGGCTAGCACTGGAGGAGTGAGCCGTCAAGCAAAGAATGCTGAACCAGCCACTTCTCACGTCCATTAGTGCCCAGCAAGATGAAGCACCCGTCTCACCGGGTTGTGTTGTTTCTTTTATACACCCAACTCTCGCTCCTTCACACTCTCCCTCTTTCTCTCTTTATAGTGACACTTTTATTGATGGCCTCTCCTCTCTGACAATGCAGGTCTATTGCTTTGTCTCCACAGCCTTCCTCTGTTTTTCCTCATCTACGCTCCCTTCACATCCATGTATCTCATCACCCATGCTGTACAGTGTTGAAGATTGGTCCGTAGGGATTGAAAAAATAAATCTGCATTACCACTGGGTCTATAAATTGTACAAGCTTGGTATCATTGTTTTAAAAAGTGAGTTCTGTCAGATAAGCAGATTAAAAAAAAGAAGAAAAATCCTACCTTTGCTTGCTGCTTTCTCAGCTCTCATCAGACATCTGAGGATGTACACTGAGCTGTGTAAATTATTAAAATCTGTCTGCAGGCTGATTATTGATTAACTTTAATGCAAATACTTGGGAGAGAGTTTCGCTTTCATGCGTGGATTGCACTTTGATTTCTTTTTTAATGTTGACTTACACAAATGGATGAAATGTATTCAAGTCCTGTGCAGATTTCAGTTATTCAATAAAGAGATTTAATATGATGAAATTATACCGTTTGTCACTGATCCATTTGGTTCTTAATCTGTTCTTCAATCTGTTCTTTCTAAAAAATAAACCTAAAGTTTTAAACTCAATTTTGAATGGGTGTACATATGTGCTTTTCACCAGGATTTAGACTAATATGTTTGTTACCACTCTCTTTGACAAGGGAGAAAAAGGACAAGTGAGTGATAATAATATTAATCAAAAATGTGACCCAAAGTTAAATGCCTCTAGATGGCTGCAAACTGAAGGGGGCTTGCGTGAGTCCAGCTGGGATTGGCTCCTCTGACCCCTCAAGCACCCTTTGCCCTTTCCTATCCACCCCAGATCTCTGTCATACCATAATTCCTTAACCGAACTCTCCCTTCCAATGAATGTGTCCCTGTTGTGACTGACCTCCCCCCACCCATCTTACCCTCTCCCAGACCCTCTGAGACTGCTAGGGACGGTAATCCATCATACAGAGCTAGGGAGGAGGTGACAGGGTGGAGGGCTGAAGTTCAGGCACGAGCTGATGTGCGTTTGAATCAAATGTCACTGAAATTGATTCACCCTCTGATGTGTGGAATGCTGGTGCTATTTCTGCACCATGTTCTTGGTTCTAATGCCCATTATTTCCTTGGTTACTTTCTCACACACCCTTAAACACACATTCATTCACACGCGTACATGCCTTTGCTCAACGCTTTGCGGTGTTTGGGATCGATCTTTTGAAAGGGTCAGAACTCAGCCAGGCCAACAATTCAGCCTCTTTATTTTGGGTTACAACTGTCACGTTGCACACTGGCACTGTGATGGATTTATCCCATTGAATGGTGTTGTGCAAACAGACATTTACACAAGGGCACCAACACACTCAAAAGTGCTTAAGGTAAATGGCTTTTGTGGCTGTTTTTCTAGTTGTACAAACATTAAGGACAATCCCTCCTCAAAGTAACCTTTGGGTAATGCAGGAGATGTTGCATTTCAGCTTCATTAGATTCTGAACTCAACTGTGAGAGGAGGAAGGAAGCTGGGGAAAGGGAGGAGAACAAAACATGGAAGGCAAACTGCAAACGGACCATAGGAAATAGTGAGGGTTCATCATAAATAAATGTGCTAGCAAAA
Source organism: Zenarchopterus dispar (assembly GCA_028564865.1). Lineage (NCBI taxonomy): Eukaryota > Metazoa > Chordata > Actinopteri > Beloniformes > Zenarchopteridae > Zenarchopterus > Zenarchopterus dispar. Next base: position 4,464,931 of record JAOWBL010000005.1, read on the forward strand.
TCAGTTGGACATTCCTATTCACTGCATAGCTGGTTTTGCATGGATTCCTTTAATAACAATTCTGACCCTCTTTTATTATCATTAGTTTTTGGGGTTTTTTTCTTTCTTTTTTTTTTTGCTGCCATAACCAGGCTTTAATTTTCTCACCCCTATATCATGGTGGGGTTGCTTTGGGTCCAGATGTGTTATGATTTCATAATCTTTCCTTGGCGTAGACAGATATTGTGTTTTGCTTGGATGGCTTTTGCTGAAACGGACACCTATCAGTGACTGGAGCCCTCAACAGCTGCAAACCAGAGTTGAAACCCAATCATATTGTCTGTGCTGTCTCCCTCTCTTTCCGTCTCCTGCCTTCTCTCTTCCGCTCACTTTTCTTCTTCCCTTTTTCCACCGCTCTCCCCTCTCTCATTTCCTTTCCTGCTGTTTGAAAGTGATACTCAAAGTATTTTGGTCCCTTTCAAAAGTGAGGGGAGGTAAGATCAAATGTTTAAGAGAGCACTTTGTGAGACAGCTGTGGTTCCCTTCCATTTTACAGCTTGACCTTTACATGACTACATTGCTGCATCCTGTGGGTATGTCAGTAGAAGACGTTGTGTCCCTAGATCTGTCTAGTTGAGGGTGACCTTGCATGTTTCACAGATAATAGATTCCTATTTCATTGTGTGGTGTTTCCTCACTGTTGCATCTGCCTGTGATACTACTCTGAGGTCACTCCCTAGTTTGGCTAAGATGGAAGACGGAGCACCGAGTTTGGATGTTGGTTATTTACCTCCACACTGCAGGATCTGTGGCATCCACTCCACTGACAAACAAGTGTCAAAGGTCTCTAGTTTTTGACTATGGGAAAACAGTCCACAATTTCAGAGACAGGAATTACTTATTTCTTTTATATCTTATACAGTGTGGCCAGGTGCAGTGAGATGACATCACATTCTGAATGAAACTTGGAGCTTTGGTATGTGTGGCCACCTGCTTCTACAGCTGGGAGGATAATTAGCAGCCAGCCACACTGATTATTAACCAGCCAGACAGACAGACCGGGACACTGACAGACACTGTGCACTGCCAGATATGAGCCTTCACATTGGTTGGCACAGTAGAAGACCAGACCGACTTGCCCAGACCACTTAAGCACTAGCTCGGCTAAAGGCCAGATGAATAGAAATCAGGAGTCCCTATTCAAATGCTAAGCAGAATCTTATCTCAGTGCCACTCTCACGGCCTTCATGCTTTACACTGTACAGGGCAATACTATTAACAAAAAATAGGAGCTGCCTGTTTCTCACTTTGTGTTTCGATTGTTGCATACTAGGTTTATTTGACTGCCTTCGCCTGCTATTTTAGTCAAACTATTGAGGAGATGGTGTTAAGGAAAATACTGCTTGAGTAGCATGATTATGAAAAGTGTTGTGTGTTTTCAATGAATCCGCTTAATGCCCCAGTCTTAGCTCAGTAATACTAGACACACAAGTATACAACACCCAGTGAGGCAGAAATGAAGGCAATAAATCATTTTAAGTATTTCTGTAATTGCAGGTATTTGTCTTGGATCTCAAGATCTCCTTATTCCACAGGAAATGAAATCCAATGACACTAAGTCATCCCCACGTGATGGCTGTCTAACTGATGGGTCTGCTCATTTGACTCCACTGATCTCTAAAAGCCATTAATGTTCTCCTGTTTCATGCACAAATCAGAGCATAACACACAACAAAACACACACGCAGCAGCACAGAGATGTCTGGATTTTGTACACAAAGAAAGGCTCTTAAAGGCACATATGTGCTAACACATACATGCCTGCACTCATGGTCTGAAGCAGACTCCAAATTCCCTCTTTGTTGTCCAACTGGCAAGGAGAGTGTTTACCCATTTCAGGCCTAAATGGGCATAGTAAGAAGAAAATGAACCCCGAGACACCGTATTGTAATAGAGCTGAAAGAACAGCTTCATTTGCCAAGGTAAGCTAGACATAAACTATGTAATTTACATGCTAGCTTTACTGCATCTTTCATTTAAAGTCCCCCATCATGTTCATCTGGAACACACATATGAACTGAAAATTTGGCACTTTGAGGAAGTCATTATGATTGTTTGTGTTGCTCAAAAAGAGTGATATCTAAATCATTTCGAGTGGAATCGATCTTTAGTTATATGGCAATGCTAATCTCTCATTAGTTTAATTGGCCGCTTTGATAATTCATTTATCCTCTTTTAAGACCACTTAAAACAAATCCTCTGTAATACATAATTTATTTATTGACTATGTTGGCTGTTTTCATTACCAACTTTTTTGAAAGTAGTGAATTAGAGGGTGTGGTAAACATTTTTTTTTTCAGAATCTCTGACTCCTACTAGAAGGAACTTGTCCGCACAATTTAGTTTTATTCATTGTAGTTCATGGGTTCATAGTCCAGTTGGACTTTGGGTCCTGATAGGTTGACCTTTTGCCAGCTCTGGAAGTGACCTCCCATTGATTGACCATCATCTGACCCTGTGGCTTGAAAACGGAGCTGTACACAGGTCCATTTGGCAGTCTTGAGAGTATTGCAAGCATACACTGCTAATATAGTTATGCCGGTTTTATTGGAAGATGTATGAAAGGAGCCATAGCCAGGGATGGCAGGGTTATTCTTGTGTCAGAGGAAGAAGAACACAGATAATTTAATTACAAATTAAGGGATATGAACATCTGTCAGTTTATTCTATTTTTCAACTTCTGTTGTTTTTGCTACAGTTAAACTTCAAAACTAGATTGTTGTCAGATTCAACACATTTCCTGCTTCATAACTGACTGAGCTCAGATCGTAGCTGTCTTTTATTTACTTTGTATTTAATCTTTTTATAAAAGAAAAAAAATATTCTGGAAAGATATCTTGAGAAACTAAACCTGAACAGCCCTACATTTTGCTTTTTTATATCACTATTTTTTTATTTTCTTTTCTTCATCATCTTTCTGCTCTTCATCACACACACTTTTCCCCCTCAGTTTTCTTTCATCTCCCTAAATTTTTGTTTCCTAATTGTTAGCTATTTTTGTCAAAACACCAAGTCCCAAGTTCTAATATTACTTAATTAGTGATTGATATGAAAGATGCAGATGATGGCTGGACATAGTGTAATTGTAAAGAAAAATATCATATAAAAGTACCTTACTGTGATATGATGAAGCAGACTGACAAGTATGATTGAATCCTAGAATTTCATCCATAAATCAGCCCGCTACCTCACCTTACAAGAACGTCTTTCTTTTTCAAAGTCTTTTCTCACAAGCAGGAGGTGGGTGGTTGGCTCAAGAATGTGACATCATTAACTTCACTTGACTGGCAGATGTTAGACGTGTTCTAACCCCCAGCTGGGTGTCCCTCACTCCCCATCACGCCTCCTTGTCATGCCACATCTCTGGATTTTTTGTCCCTTCTGCCCTAAAAAAGCTGTCCACAGATGATCACACACTTAAAACTCAGCCTAGTGTGAACTGGAGCATGCCTGGGGTGTGTATATGTATACCAAATGATTGTTTATATTTTCTAACAAATTTTCAGTTCTTTGAATGAGTGTGTGTATGTGGTTTTGGAAGTCTTGTGACTGTCTCTTTCCATGTCCACTACCACACATTGTCAAGGGTTTTTGTTGTTATCATCAGTGTGGCACGTGCTGGTGAGCTCCTTGTGGCGCAGTGCCCTCTCTCATTAATCACAAGACCCACACTGCCTGAAGCCCTGACAACCCAGAACCTTGTGCGTAGTGCCTCCCCCCATTTACACGGGGAAGGCTACACCATTATTAGCTCACAGGAAGAAGGCAACTCAGCAATGACAGCTGGTGATAGCCAATGGAACGATCCCCCTGCTTCAGTTGAAACTCCTCCCTTCTTTAATCCTTCACCATGTTGTTGTTTTTTTTCTCCTTTTGGTTGTCTCGGGTTCACAAGTTTTGAAGCACCAGGGCAAAGGTCAGTGGATATGCCAGGTTGTCACGGCAACTCTCAGCAACATCAGATGTCAAGAGAGTTGGCCGACCATGACGGAGGCAGGCGGAAGGCTGTGCTTGGACAGCCACTTCCTTCTGGAGAGCAGAGGAAGCAGGACAGAAGGGGGGAGAATCATCTTTTGTGAAGCATACTCCAATGCTTCCTTGGCATCAGTCTGTGTCTGGAATGATGGGGGTGGTGGTAGAAGGATATGTCTGCTTTTGTGCACCCAGTGATAAGAGCTTGTTGGGGTCCAAGTCAGGCTTGTATGATGGGGTGCTGGGGCTCGAAGTTGTGCTGGTCTAGTTGTGTCATGACCATGCAGCTGAGCTGTCACTTGTCTCTAATTGGCTTCGACCACCCCACAAGGGGCTCAAAGCTCACTGACCCACCCTTTTTTTTCTTTCTGTCTCTCCTTCTATCCATCCCTTGTTAGCCTTTTTTTTAATGCAGAGCCAAGACATCAGTCTCCACATTGTAGATTAATCCTCTGGGCCATCCTAAAACAATCTCAGCTTCAGAAGGTCTAACTTTGTGTTCCTACATGTGTGCACCATAATAAGGCAAGTGCCTTGTTAGGAATAGGCTCTAAAATGATGAGTAAGGCTGCAGTGGACAGCTTGATCTAATCCTGATTGGAGATCTGATTGATCTGGACCCTCAGGTCATCGCACGGTCAATAAATGGACTGATGATAACATGATAACACGGTTCATCTTTGGGGAATAAAGGAATCAACCTATCACAGCATATTCACATGCCATTACACCTCATATATGTTCCAACAACAACCTATATATGTCATCTTGGCCAAGATGCACCCTAGAATCTCATTTACCAGTGCCACATTCATTTCTGAACCTTCCAGACTGCTTATTCTTTCTTGGACATTGTAGGATTTATGATGTGTCACAAAGGTTCAGAGAGTCACCCTCTTGTGTGCATCCCTGATGATGTTCTAATTGGATAGTTTGACCTTTTTTCACTGTAATTTTGATGTGTCCTTGGTCCTTCGGGGTGGAAACAGATTAAAAAGCAGTAGGGGTGGGCTGATTGATGTGTGCCATGCTTCATGTGGCTGTGGAAAGACAGTAGTAGGTGGTCAGACAGTTACATATGAGTCTGCATGTGCTGAAGCCTGGTACATTTGTTTTTAACCTACTTTAAACTTGATTAGTCCCACACATGGCTGTGTGAACACATAACTGCATGTACAGTGAATATCAGCATTATTATTTTCATACAGAGAAACTGAAGAAATACATATTGATGAGATGAATACAGTGTTTTTGTACCCATTTTTGGGATCTCTTTTTTCTGTTTTGCATTCATATGATTATGTGTGTACATATATATATTTGTGTGTGTGCATTTGAGTCAGGATGACATTTAGTTTCTCTATTTTGTCACCAGAATGAATTGCAGTGTGGTGAACGGGGTTGTTTTGATCCACTGACTGCTGGATCCCATTTTAACCGTGTATGATGCTGGAACTAATTTCTGCATATTTATTTGGCTTGGTCTAAGACAGGAAAGCACTAACCCTACTTAAAATTCCAGAGGATACTAACAGGAATAGACTATGAGAGATATCAAAAGAGCTTCATACTGCTTGTGGAAGATTTGGTAGAGGAGAGAGTAGAAAAAAAATAAGGACCACCAGGATATCAGAATAATTTTCTTGGAGTAAGCACTGAAGCATGTAACAATTTCAAGTATTAGAATTTGCTTCTCCATCCCTCTTTGATTATTTTATGCCATTTAATCCCACAGTAAACTGAAAACTGAGGTTAAATGTAGAGATAATGCACTCAATAAGAGATTATGGACAATACTTTAGTGCTGTGGCCTCATCAACTCGCTCTAATTATTTTCAAATCTTTATGAACTGAGTTTGGTTTCAAGAAAAAGTAAGTTATCCATTGTAAAATAGTGGCTTAGTAAGAGTGTGCTAATGTCTGTCCAAATATTTACAGTGTGTGCTAATTCGTGATAGATCCATCGTCTGCTGTGGTCAGACTTAAAACTTTATTGATAAGGCCACCCAAAATATCCAGGTTTAGGTAAGCCTTTTATCTTTCTTTTTCCTGCATTTCATTCATCACAGACTGGAAAAGGTTAAAAAGATAAGTCTGTGAGGAAAGCGAGGTTTTTTCCCCCCAGCCACCTCCAGCTGGCTTGAAACCCTTTTGTTGTGGGCTGCATTTGAAAAGATCATCTTTAACAACCCAAGCAAATATCCATGTGAACGAAGGACCTTGAACTCTCTGTATAACAGGTGTGTTTTATAGCACTATATTTCTCCTCTGGCCTTTAACGCTTGACGGTCCCACATTGCCTTTGTGTGTTTGTGTGTGTGTGAGTGCATGTGTGTGTGTGTGTTGGTCTGTGGTTGAAGCTCCACTGTAACGATGAGCCAGCCGCAGCAGGGGGCTGCAGTCAACCCTGTACCATGTGAGAGCTGCAGGGAGCGGGCTAACGAGGTGTCCAGGCAGCTGAAGGCTTTGTCCTGCCGCCTGCGAGTGGTGATGGCACAAAGAGGGTCCTGCAGAGAGTGCTGTCTGTTCTTTGTGTCTGCCTTTCTCCTTTGCCCATGACTGTAGGCTACAAAAGGAAGCTGTGCGAGGAGGCATTATGGCATCAGGTGGATGAGCCACAGTGCCTGTCCTCCACTTCCTCCCTCCCTATCCCTACCCTCAAGACTCAAAAAAGAATGTTTTTGAATAGGTTTCAAGTTTCATCTTCTACTGTTATTTGATGTATGTGCTATTTTTATCAAAGCTTAAACAAATAGTTGTATTATCGGCCCAATTTTTCTTCTGTCATGCCCTCCTCTTCTTTTTTTGTCACGTTATTCTGAGCTGAGTGATGATCCAGAGGGCAGTCAGCTCTCTGTCATGTGTTTGCTGCTTGTATTTGCTCAGTCTACCATCTTCTTTTCTTTGCTCTTGTCTTTAATTTATGAACTGCCACACTTGAGTGAGCCTTGTGCCTATTAAGGCCAGCACACTGCTTGTGTTTGTCCTGGCCTTTCCTGCTCCACAGGAAGCTCGTCTAGGGCCTTCAGTACTTAATGCCACTGCAGGAGGTGAGCAAGAAACATAGACACAGCTTTGGATCCTCTGCCCACTGGAGAAAGGGTTTGATTTCTCCTTTAAAAGGCCAAAGTCATTTGTCTTGTTTTTTTCTCTTTCATGGATTGTTAAGTGAGAAGTATGGAGCAACAGAGATAAAAACGGAAGGAGCTAAAGATCAAACATAAAAACATGATTTTTCTCAGACATTTTTTTGTAAATCGTGTGAATATTTTTTTCTTTCAATATATTCAGGGAATTCTGTGGAGCAGTAAATGTTCTCTTTCGAATATCAGTTGTCTAATCCTCCTACTGTAAAAAAAATGCAAATTTTTTTAATGTGTTTGTGCATTTAATTTTTCACCTTATAGTGTTATTTATAATTGTAAGTTAAACATTGCCAACACCACGTGTTTCTAGTCCTGTAAATCCCCATTAATATTTAATTGTGTAGACAGCAAGTCTGAATAATGGGCTTAGATTACCACAGAACAAAGACTTTGATCCTTTGAAATGTTTCACATTCTTCTTCAGTGGTCAGTGAAGTTTTGTTTACTCTGGTGAGTCAGCATCCTGAGCTGAATATCCAGGTGAAACCCAGAGATATCTGCCGAAGCACATACCAGTTCAGACAAACAAACCACATGTTTGGCATCAACAAGTAACTCTAGAAGAACAGCATTACCACAATGTGAATGTGAATACTACTAACTGAGCTCAACTGTTCAACTCAGTGTGTCCATATTGTTAAAGTAATCAGATTTAAAACACAGACACACAGGGGCAGCTAACCAAGAGAGAAGCAAAGAATCAGAGAAAGGTTAAGATGGAATCCCCGAGGACTGCAAATCCCTTCTCTGAAATCTCATTGTTTTGAAACCATGAAACTGGATTCCTGTAACAAGTCTCTGATCAGTGGAGTTTCTGCCCAAAGGACTCAATTAGACCAGAACAGACCCATCCTGACCAGATTTTTATTTTGCACCCTCCCCTCTCCCAACATGCTGCAACCTCTACATAGGGGCCATCCTAATGCCCCAGATTGGGAGAACGGCTATGCAGCATACTGAGCAATCACGTCACGGAGCCTTTTCCCCTCTCATTACACACCACCATCGTAAATCTACACCAGAATGTGTGCATGCATGCATGCGTGTTCGTTGGTTCCCAGCAGATCTGTGGCACTCCCCTTAACTTAGTGTCTTAATTGTCGGCACAAGTGGAGTAAGCATATATTAAAAACACTCACAGAAAATAGCAGTTACTGAAACATCCCTGCAGTCAGAGGCAGTAATCCAGAATTTAATTTCAGTCATTTTGCCCTCCTTCACTTATGATTAGAGTGAATTATCATAATTTCTTGATTATGGTTTGGGCCTTGCCTGTGAGGACACCGTTTGTCTGAGCTCAGCAGAAGATGGCAATGGGGAGCATGTGCAACCCAGTGGATCTGCGGTGTTAAATGCTTCCCGCTGAGATCGCATAAACAGATGCTGCACTTGGTGCTGTGTTTGTCTTCCCTGCTGTTGCTTAAGCCCATGTAGGTGATGTTGCAACTACATGCTTTCCTTCAGATCAATGTTTCTAGGAAAAAAAAGTGGTCTTCATCTGTAGTTGACCTTAAGATACATTCAAAACTTTTTAACAATGAATGAGATGAAAGTAGCAGAAGGAGTTTAGCTGATAATATGGGTGCTTGAATTAATGTATGTATGATAATGAGTTCGGGCATGTGTGACACAAAGGAACATCAGCACTCAGATCAGCAATCTCCCTCATTCAGTTTCCATGGTCTGCAAAACACAATGCCACATCACAAATTCAGTCAATCAGTGATTCACATATTACAGGCTGGATCAGCCACATTGCTTTCACCACACAAAAGTCAATTAAAGGTTCATTTAAAAAGCAAAATTAGTTGTTATAGATTTAATAGGTGACCTAGGCTGTGGCAGACTGGGCAAAGACTGGGAAGCAATGTTCGGAGGTCCGTAGGGAAATGAGTGCCACATCACCAAAGCCAAGTCGTAATGACTTCTGTTGAGTCTTGATAATGTCTACTAATTAGTTAATCAAAGACAATGGCCCTCTACATACACCTCCCACCTTAGCAGCTTCTGTCTGCTTCACTGAACAACAGCTCAGAATGTAAAACCTTGAATACCCCATTCACTCTCATCACTGGTGGACACACCTGGTTGGGGTTTGTGCATGCCTGCAACAAGCTGTACAACACATTAATTTACTGAATTTAATGTAAATTCATGCCTGCTCAAAAATTATGCAACATTCAGTGTTATTAAACATATCAGGGTAATAAAATATTATACGAGTAATACTCTTCATCGCATGTGTGGTGTCTATACTGGTCAGAAGGTCGATATAAAGACCCTCTGGGCTGGACAGACTGGGAAAACAGAGCATTGACAAAGTGTCTCAGCACCCCTTGGAGCTGCCTTCATAGGGTGAGTAATACTCTGTTTTCTCCATAATCAATTAGTAAGCCTTCATTAGCTTGGCCATTCATTATGTTGGCGTGTCAGGGACGAGACATGGTGCGGCGGTCGCCCCTGGGATGGGCGCGTCTGTGGGTGCTGATACATGATGAGGCTTTCACAATCGCTCTTGCATCTAAAGAGGACACAGCCATTTGCTCTGTTGCATACTCAAGCAAGTGTCTACTCTGCACAACAATATCACACCTTTGCTGTTACACAGCCAGCCAACTATATGTTATTCACTTTAGTTGAATAGCTAAGAAAAAAGAATGCAATGTTCTTACACAACTAAATACTCATTTAAACTATTTAGTACTAATTTAGTTTTGAAAAATATATTTTTTCCCTCCAGCATTAGTTTTTTTTACATCTACAGTCCAGACTGGAAGACTGTTAAGACTGGAAAGTGAAAGCTGCTCTACTGTTAGATTTTAGCTCAGCAGTACACAGTTACACATCCTAAACACATCCCAATTACTTTGGTTTCTCATGGCCCTTGTGAATATTGCAGTAGCTTGGAAGCTGTGCTGGGAGCCATTCATATAAAACAGATGTTAGGTGCATTCCCCGTTACCACAAATCTCATTGCATCAGCTGCCCTTGTTTAGATGCATATTTTTCAGAAGCGCTCAAGATTACTAGAGGAAATAAAGATATTTATGCATGTAAAACTTTTTACTTGTAGTCTGTACTTTATGTGAGACTGTGTGTATGAGTGCACTGTGGAATAAAGATGCCCATAGCACAGTGTCAACCTTTTCTTCATGTCTAATGGCCTGTGCTACTGCAAGATGATGAGGGGCAGACAAAGATTAAAGGAGTATGATATTGAGTGGCCATATGATGGATGAGAGCTGTTTGGAGATCAATTAAATAGTAAGAAATTAATTCTGCCAGCGACATGTTCATTAGGGACTTAGTGAAAAGAAGGCAAGGGGGAGAAAGTAATGCATCATCACTTACTCTATTAATTGTGAACCAGAATTTTTTTTCTGTACCTGTATTTTTTATTCTGTGACATTAAACTTGATTTTATATTTACCCACAATAGGTCATGTGTTTGATAGCGAGTTTGCTGCTTGCTTTGTGTCTTTCTCAAGAGCTTTCTTTTGTGTCTCCTCTTAAGTTGGAAAAAAAAGCTGTTACAAAGTGTGGTCTCCACAGTGCAGATGTGCCCTTGTGTTTCCCCTCTGCAATAAGATTTGTTAGAGAACAGAAACAGAAAAAAAAATCAACTAATTATGGCCATAGTTCATATCAAGGGGCCACTAAGCACTGCAGATATGGGGGCCGACAGATGTGAGTAACAGCTGCCATGTTTACTGTGGACCTTTTCACTACTGTCATTATCTATTTGCCCTGTCCATGGGTAAATAACGTGTTGTCCTAATTCATTTGCCTTCCCTTGCAAGAGCCAGAGTGTAATAGATTCTAATATTAAACACAATCCCTTTCCAGTCCGCAATTAGTATATGGCTGTGCCTATTAACACTTACATATTAATGATGTCTCCCAGGGTTCGCTGAATTGTAGTTGTGGCCCTCGTCTTCATGGGAATGGAACACATCGATTGGCAGGCGCCAGCGGTCAGGGACCCATCACTCTGAATGCCAGTAGAAGCTCTATGTAAATTCTGTGGTGTTGTGGCAGAGCCAACCTGCTTTCCCTCCTTGGGGAAACCTATCCTGATGTGCTGGCTCAGGGGGTGTACACACAGACAGACAGACAGAGATCATTGCCAGGTGGGGCCAGGCCTGCTCAGTGCATGGTCTGTTTGCGTGTGGAAGTGTCTATGTAGGGGGGCTTTTATGTGAATAGACTGCTAAATCGAGGGATGGTGTACGGGTGTGGCTGCTAAGTGGTGGAAGGTTCACTGTGCACAGATGGGGTTTGCTTGCTGAACAGATGTTTTAGGGGTGTATGTTTATCTTGGGGGTTTTACATGGTCAGTAAAGGACAGTCAAGGGACTGCAAAGAAGCGTGCTACTCTTCACAGGCTGCTCATGCAAGAATGGTTAATCTGAGATTGGCTACTTTATGTCTGGAAGACATAGCTCATCAATGCCTCTCAGTAGAGGCATTGATGGGATATATGCATAACAGTGCTTCTTTCAACCCAGCCTGTCCGTCTCAGTCAAGTGCCTCTTTCTTTGGTGCACAGCAACAAAAATGGATTGGAGTTTTTATTTTTGCTAAAAAACTGTCAGAGTCTTGACAACTGATAATCTAGACATATGTTATGTTTAGTGGAAGCAAAAAAAGCTAGAACTAATCTAGTAAATCTATCCTTATCTCTATCAGTTCTTTTTTCATTTGCAGTGTAGGTGAATTTTCCTATCGGCTCAGAGATATTTTTCATATTTGGTGGAGCTTTTTTTATTATTATTTTTTCTTTTTTGTAAATGGTAGACGAGATCTTTGAGTATGGATCATAGCTCTCTAATGACTCTCAGTGTGCATGGGTGTGAGTGTGGGGTGTAGACCAGCGTTGAATGGGAATGAGATGAATGCTTGGTGGAAATGAATTTCTAAAGGCCATGGTGCTTCATCACTAACCCAGCACTGCCCGTCCCACTCCTGACTGAATAACACAGGAATTATCACTCAGAGGGAGGAGAGAGAGAGATGAATACTTCCAGCTACTACACCCTGGGGACTTTGGTACCCCCCTGCCCACCCCCATTGCTTTCTCTTCTACTCACGCACACACATGCATGTGTTGCACAGTCACACAGGTAGCAATAGGGAGGGGGACCAACATTATGCGCTAATGGTGTGGTCCATTAATCATACAATGATGAAGGCCATTTCCTTTATTTAATTGGCTCCCAGTATCTCTGAGTTTTTGTTGCATGTCATTTCAGACTCTCATTGCCACTACACTCATGTATGCACCGCTCTTGTAGCTAGCAGAGTGCAGTATCAGGCCATGGCTGAGAGCTCTACAGAGACGCATCAAACAAGTGTCTTTTGTATCCGTTCATTTGGTATCACTAATAGACTGAACAAAATCACAAAAACAAACCCCTATTTTTTTCAAGCAACATTTCCTCAAAATTTGCTATCAGTCAGCTTGACTCATATGACTACATACAAAATGATTCAATATTTACTGAAAAGAAATTTGTTAATTTCCAATAGCTTTTGTTGATGTCATATTGTAACATAATAGCAAGTGCAGGGTAGGTGTTTAAACTATTATTTGTGATTTTAAAAAAAATCCTCAGGAAGATATTTGATCAAACCTAAGTTTATTTTGTAGCATCACAACAGCTCCAAACAAAGACAGACAGCATCACAAAGACTTATTTTCAGTGAAAGAAATCCTGCAAAGGCAGATAGGATACCCACAGAACCACAATACATATTCAGTCAAGATTTATAAATAGAAGCAGCTGAAACATAAAGTTTCAGTGCTAATGTTTGTAAAATAATCACTATGCAAATGTACAACCATTAATTTGATTTATGACGTTTTAAAACTTGATTTACAATTAGACACATTAAAGAGACCATTTAGAAGGAGGTATGTTTCTGATTCCAGTAGCAGAAAAGGAGGACACGCTGGCATAATCCGCGATGGACTGCTATAAATAAATCAAACATTTGTTTAGTGACGTCAAACAGAGAGATATTAAATGAAAGGGTTATGTAAGTTTTCCATCATTGGCATACTGCAAACACAGTAGGTGACCAGTATTTATGAAGTAATTACCCACTGTAATCAACCCATAATTGTTTATATTTTTAATGAAGGCCTTCAGGAACGGATGTCTGTGCAAATTTGCAGACTGTCCGCTTATTTGTTATTTACTTAGGAGTAGAAATAAAATTTGTATGTGTTATTCTGATTTTGTTTTTGAATTTTTAATATTTATTTTTTCCATTTATGTCTCAATAGACTTTAGTTTTCTTCTTTGAGCTTTAACCATTCAGTTAAAAATTATGTTAACTGGAATTGCAGTTTTTGCACATAACTTCAAGTTGTTGACTTGCCCACTAACTGAATCTTGCGCTTTGCTTAGCACATCTCACACTTTGATTCTAGTTCTATAACTTTTCATTTGTTTGCAGAATAGCTGCTGTATTGATCTTACTTCTATATTCTTTATATGTCTTGGAGAAGTCATGGTGTATCGCTTCTTGTTGGTTGCACAGCAGTGTATTTTTATTCAGCTGCTGTAGAACTTTAGCCTCCAAAAAATTCCCCTATGAGGAAAATAAATTATTTGACTTGATTTGAATGAAAAGACCAGTAAGAAAAAAGAATTCTGAGTAAAATATATTTTATAGAGGAAAGTTCTATGAGATTTCTTTTTTTGTGTGTGTATGTGTGTGAATGTCTTAAAAATATTGTCCACATAGTCTTTTGTGTCATCACTAATTAGATGAGACAGCTATCTCACTGCAGCAACTGCAGACAAAAAAGTATGTATCTGCAAAGAGCTTTTTGATTCACAAAATACAGCAGTTTTACACAGCCATATCCCTCACCATAATGCACGTTGCCTGTTCATGGTGCAGAGACTAGAGCATGAGACGCAGAATGCTGTGGTTGGCTTGTTTTTCTCTTTGAAGGCTGAAGGAGGGCATGGCAGTATTTACTGAGAGTGCCTAGCCCCCCTTCACCCCATGCCCCCACCCTATTGGTCCCTCCCTGCTAGGCTGGCGTTTGTGCTTCACAGCCAGGGGATGTGTTTTGCACCAGTACGTCTCATCTCCGTTCCCCTCCCCCGCGGCCTCCCCGACTGCAAAGCCCTCCGTGGACATGGTGCACAGGGACACCCACTTCCTCATTAAAAAACCAACAGCCATTAATGTTAGATGAGGGCAAGAGGAGCTGGAGGAGGGAGAAAAAGGGAGGTGTTTTCCCCTTGATCGACTCCTAAGGATGCATGATGAATCCTCACATACGCACACACCAACATGTTGAGAGAAGGGAGATGAGAGGCTGCAGACACTTTTGCCAAAGACAGACTGGCACAATCAAGATCATATAAAGTGACTACAGTTTCTCCTATAGTCGTAATTTTACTTGCTCATAAATTCATCAAGATCCTGAGTAATATGATGATTTGTTTAAACTCTTGTTGCCTCCATACATCCCTCTCTCTTACACAGTTAATGAATATGGAAGCAGCTAGTACGCCTTATAGAAGGACCGTTAATTCCCAATATATCCCTGTTGTGAGGTTTTAAATTGTTTGGGACCCTTGAGTAGAAATAAGTGGCAGGGAAGGGAGGGAGTAGCAACATCACATTCAGAAGTCTGGATCAGCCTGTAAGAGGTGGCTTAGAGCTTTAGCATAAACAAACAGGCAAAGTCGATTAGAATTTTAAAAAAGAAAAAAAAAAACTAAAATGTCTCTCCGTGAAAGTGTTGTGTCATGAAAGTGCTGACAGCTTGTCACACTTGAAGCAATTCAGTTCTTTCTGCCCATTGAGTAATCGTCTGCTTAGACCCTCCTCTCAGCTCTTCATCTACCTTTCCAATTGTCATAGACTGTTTGATCCAGGAATCAATCCAATCAATTTTAGGATTGACCCATTCGTCATAGTCTGTAAAGGGCATGAGGACAAAAGTAGATGCTTACAAGCCAGAGAAGTTTATGCATGGCATGGGGCTTTTTCTTTGCCTGGGTCATGAGGATCACGCCCTGCCTTATGTCTCTCTCTCTCTCTCTCTCTCTCTCTCTCTCTCTCTCTCTCTCTCTCTCTCTCTCTCTCTCTCT
>JAOWBL010000005.1:4483540-4512033 GCA_028564865.1 Zenarchopterus dispar
TATATGGAATTTATTATGAAGGCAGAGGAAAATAGTTGATTCTTTGATTTTAGCTTGTGAAACAAAGAAATGTCATAACTGTAAGTGAGATTTTAAATGTGTAATGAAGCCTGCAGTAAGGTTTAATTGTAAACAAGACCTTTTGCAATGAAATCACCTCCACAGAGAAATGTTTACTTATCTTTTGTACACTTGGGCTGCTTTCTGCTCTTAAACCTTTGTTTAATCACAATTTAACTCATCTGATTCATTAATCATTGAGAAAAATGGTGTTTATCTTTGTTTTAGGTGCTATCATGAAACAATTGATTTATTGGCTAATGGTGTAACCATTCTCTGTTGTAAAGTTTTTTTCTAAACCAATTTCTTTAAAATCACATTTTGTATGGTTTTTAATATGGTACTGTAATGATAAAGAAAAGGCCAGTATAGCAAATATGAAGTGCCACGGCCACACTTAATTAATCTTAATTGCTTTGAAAAAAGCCAACTGATAGTTACTTTGTTTTTTTAAACAACTCTTGCCTGGACAATACTGCATACAACCATTTTTCGCCATCTCTCCTGGCATGATGAAATGTGCTTTTCCTTGCTATCTATTCCTTATCCACTCTATTCCGCCATACACTCCTCTCTCCAGCAGAGGAAAAGCTTTCGGAGGCTGCCAGAGCAAACCCGTCATCTGCTGGCAGTCTATTTGCTGTTGTTGGTTGGGGATGAGTAATGGCAATACCACTGTCCTTATCACCAGTCCACACACCTGCACTCCTGCCTGCGCCACACACTTAATTGCGCCCCCTCCGCTTCATTCCCCCACCCCTGCTTCAGACCCGGATATCTGCTCGTGCTCAACATTCCTGGATAGAGGCCTTATGTCCATTAGCTTCATGGGTGCATGGAATTTATGGCTGTGCTAGAGCCAGAAAGCCAGAAATCGGACATTTCTGGCTTGATAGGGCAGGGAATGCTGTCATCAGGATGAGGAAGGTCTTGTTTTTTAGAGCAGTGGAAGGGGACAATAGTAGCCTCTTGGCTGAGGAAAAAAAAAAAGTGGTGACATTTGTCTGTGATTTTCGGGCCTGACAGATCCAGAGTGCTCAGGGTCAAACCTGACAAAGCAGTGAAGAAAACAATGAGGCGGGGAAAAGCTAAAACAAATAATAATAAATACTCTGAAGGTGCACCGAAGTGATGTCCACATAGAATCAGAAAGACAGTCTCAGACAGAGGGTCATGACAAGGTGTAATACGAATAAAATAAGTGACCCTGATACACGAGGCATACAGAGGATTTGCAGTGATTTCTTTGATGCTCTGAGATCTTTTTATTTGCATACAAAAACACTTGATATTTATCCATAGGCAAACAAGCCGCAAACATTTTATTACACATTTTATTTAGCTCATCTTTTTTTTGATAATTAATATTCACATAAGGGGAAATGGAGCTAAATCATAGAACGATGGTATGATTGGCCTGATAATCTAAGACCAGCGAGCAGAAATTGCTGTCAAATTGTGTTGAGATACCTCCAAGGCAGCATCCCTTTGGGCTGTTGAAAGGTAATTGGGGAGCCATTTGAAGTCTTCCAGTAGTAGATTCCTCAGGCCCACTCCTCCTGCGACAGGACTGTAATAGTCTTGTCTCTCAGTCACCATGAGACGTGAGGAGTGTTTCCAATCCATCCTCAAGGCTTTGTGGAAGAACTCTCTCAGGAGACTGTGATTGTACCCTAAGATATTGTGTCTCTGTATTATCTCTATTTCTAATAAAAGAAGACTTGTATGAGCTTATTGGCCCAGATGGGCTTTTTTTCTCTCCTTATGATGAACCTGAAAGTATTCATTCTTATTTTCCTTGCTGTTTCTCTATTAAACTGCACATTATGCATTTGGGAGAAATGAACTTCACAGTGCACCCACTGCAGCTTACTCTTTGCATGTCTCCTATTATTCCTCTGTCTTCTGTTACTCAAAAAGGTGGAGGAAAAACCAGAGACAGGCAAACAATTCCTGGCTGTGCAACTGATTGCAGACAGTTCGTTCAAGCAAGGTGCAGTCTCAAATAGAAGCATTGTCAGCTTCAGTGATGGCCCTGGCCTATAAAAATCAGCAATAGCGGCTCAAGTATCTGTTGAAGACTATCCATTCCGCTCTTGGCGATTACCCCTGAGAGAATCTCCATTAGGGCTCCAGCTGGCAGTACTTGCAGCTACAGTTACTCTGTTGTCTTGCCACAAGCCTCCCTGGTCAGTAAGGTGCTAGGAGGCTCCTACTGGCAACCCCTATCCCACTCCTGCCTCCCCAGTGATAAATATCCACCAGCCTACTGGATGACACCAAATTTTTCATCATTAATCTGGGCTATTATGTGGCTGTTTCCCCAGCATTGATCTCCAGACCAGTCCAGCTGACGCAGCCCCTCTAGGTTGAATGGGAAGTGGGGGGTGGGGGTGTCTGTCATCGGCAGAACTGGGACATAGCCAGACTACCCAGTCAAGTGCAGATTGACAAGGCCAGTATAAGCACAAATGTGAAGTATTGCTCATGCATACTAATCACCATATGCTACACAGAATAGTTAGCATGTTCTCACTGGAACACCTATGAATACTTTCCAGGATGCAAAGATATAAGAACAAGATGCTGTATTTCTGTGAGGAATACAATATTAGGAGTCAGGGTCGGATACTCAACTGTTTGCTGAAAGGAAAGCCTTAATTATATTCACATGGGTCACAGAAAGCATGCTGACTCTCGTTATGGTTTATAAACACACACTGTACATGTACACACTAGTGAGCTGAGGGGGACAGATGCACAGCTTTTCTCTTAATTTCATTGCTGACTTTTCCTCGATTTGCTCTCCTTTACTCTTCCCGTCTGGCTCAATTGAGATTGGCCTGCTGTTGCACACTCCCAGTATTCCAGAAAATTAGATGAACAGAATGCATTATATCCCACTGGGGAGAGATGTAGAGCAGGGAGATTTACCTTCTTTTCTTACAAATGATATCAAATCAGGGAAAGGAAAGTCTTTCAGCTGTGAAATTACTCATCATCCGGGTCTTTCTTGTTTCTGCTCACTGAGAGACTGTTACAGGAAAAGAATATGGGACATATTTGGCTCAGCATGTGTTCCCCCAGCTCTCATTTCTCTCTTTCCTGTCATCAGGTGTTGAGGGCAGTCTTTCCAGGGCTGATTGTGTGTCCACTGATTTTGATGAGCAGGCATCGAGGCTGCCATTGGGGCACATGGAGGCAATGAACTTTTACCTGCAAGCTAAGAGTAGGAGTAATTGTGTACTGTCCTCTTTAAATTTACCTCTTCCCTGCTGTTTCACAAATAACCTCATGAGTATCATGATAGTCTTTTATTGAGTATTGTTTCTCAGTTGCTATACTATCAGCCGTCATCATTGGATTATGTTTAAAAACAAAGGTTTAAAGATGATCTAAGAGTAAATGTTTAATAAAGCTGTGTGTAACTATATTGTCCATGTAGCTCTTGCAGACTAGTCATCACTGTTGCCGTGACAGCCAGCCCTGGTGGTGGTGTTGGGGTAATGGTAGTGGTGGTGGTGGTGGGTGGGGGGGGGGTCAGATGGACGAGGTAATTACTCGGATCAGTGAGCATGAAGGTGGGGCCATGGACCGCTGTCATCACCAGGTTAACAGCTGGAGGCAAAAGCCCCTTCAACAGCTGTGTGATTACATACACACTCATGCGCAGGCACACACAGAAATGTGTGCGCACAGTCCACAAGAATTACCTTCACCTCTGTTGAAAAGAAACAAGTCTTCAGTGTGGCAATAATTAATGCTAGAGCCAGCCAACTCCTGCACTCTCTTACTGCACTGCGAACTGCGTGATCAAAACGGTGAACTTACAAGATCCCCTCACTGTCATCCTCTTCATACTGTCATTAAGCTTGTATGAGAATGCGACATGGTCCTTCTCCCAATGTCTTCCACTGTGTTTTGAGCTGTTGACATCCCTTTCTTGCCCCTTTATTCTGCTACATGAAGGAAATAGAGACATTAATGGAGCGGGGAATCCTACTGCGTGAGTTATTACTCTGCTCTTTCCCTAATGGAGAAAAATTTAATTATCAGCTAATTTGCTGTGTTGTCTCTGGTGACATGAAGTCCCCCATAGTGTCGACTTCTATTAAATGCTATTCTTTGACTCCTTTATTCAGACAGTGCGAGTGAATAACCTAGGTTGACACACACACAAAAATCCTGAGCCTTTTGTTTTTGTGTGTCTGAGTGTGTGTGAGGCACATCAGTGCACACAAAATTTGCACATATAGGCATTCTTAGATAAAGACACTCCAGAAAGTTTGGCACCTCCATATAAGTCTTGACTTCATATCATCTGACTGGAGGCAAGAGTCAAATAATGTCAAGAGTTTCCTTTTTTGTTGTTCTCTGTTTAGACAATGATTTTTTTTTTTATTGTTCTTTCCCATTGTTGTATGACTGATAAACTCAGAGAATCACTAAATTGGTTAACTAAATAATTCAATCCTTTCTCCCTCTCTCTGAAAACTAAACACAGTAGATGTCTTTTGAATATAGGGGTCCGATATTAAACCTTTACATACTCTTATTATCCACAAAGTGTGTTCCTCATTTATCCGTCTGGCATTACTTGTAACGACTGTGTATAATAATAGTCAACGGAAACGCCGTCTTCCCTCCTCATATTATTGTGCATATCATCCACAGGGACCATTAAAACAATGTGTTACGATTGGGTGTCTTGTGCAGTGAAAGGGATTGATTTCCATTTACCCCCCATTAAATCCTCAGACATCTGGCATGCCTTTGCCATCATGTTTCCAGCTCCTCCTTTTTGTTTTCTGCTGAAATATTAAGAAGTACCTTTTGCTTCCATGCTCTTACCGCCTCTCTGTCAAAATACACCCAGCCTAAATCATGTATTTATTTGTTTTAGGGTGTGTTCACACTTTGTGGGCTTTGTGCTTAATCCTTTGGCAGCTGAACTAAAATCAACTGATATTATGTGATGAGACTCAATGATTGCTTTACCCTTCACTGTGAAAATGTAGTTTTGTATATCTGCATGCATGAGCTCTCTGTTAATAGGTGAATCTCTGCACAGAATCTTTTGTGTTTGTGTGTATGCAGTAGTGAGACTGTGTGAATGATTGTGTTGTACTGTGTATGTCAGACCTGCAGGCCAAGCGTAAAGACTGAGGAGGCACATAAAAAATACATTATAATCATCTCACCACAGTGCACACAAAAGCCGACTTAAAGAGAGGGACTCCTTATCTGTGTACAGAGAGGTGCCAAGAAAAAAAAAACTGACATCAGTTCATTAGGATGATGTTTTGTCTTTACCCTCAGATATTTGACTTAGTCTTTTGTTGTGCAACAGAAAGAAAGGAAAATTAACAAATTTATCATGAGTTCAGAGGTGATACACACACATACACACACACGATTTTTATTTATTTATTTTTTTTGTCTGTGTGTGCACCCTTGCTCTTACCAAAGCCTTGTGTTCCACTTTCACCATATTCCTTCTGAATATTCTAGTGTTGTTTATTGAATTTGGCCAGAGGCTCTGTCAAAAGGGTTATAAATATATGGGTCAGAAGTGAGAAGTGTTTGGCCACCTCAGTTTTTGCTCTCTCAACCATTACAAACAAACATCCCATAACTGTTTATCTGTTCATACCCCAACTGCATCCCAATATTTTATCAGCAGAAAATCTACAGCAGCCAAATCAATTAGAGCCTGTGAATATCTATGGATCTGCAGTGTGAAAGCATCAACACCCACCCCTCCCCCCACCCCCCCATCTCCTCCGGAGAACAGCCAAATTAATAACTCTAAGTGGATAATGCCCTTGCTCCTATCGACATCAAAATTGAATTTTTCCAAACAGCTGAAATATAGTCAGGGCATGATGCACAATTATAGTCAGAAATGCAGGCATTTGCTTTGATAGCTCAGTATCCTAGGGTCCTGCTCTACACATTGAAATTCAAAATGCATATTCATCACAAAATCTAATTGGCAGGGAGTGTTTAATGTGAAAGTATTCCTGGAGCCATTTCTTCCCAAATACCTACTGTTCAGCAGTTCTTGTTGTTTTGTTCTTTTAACTTTTATTTAACCAGGAAAATACAGTAACCTCTTTTACAAGAATTTCTGCAACAAGTTCATGACCTACCTCCCAACATAATGCACCTAATGTACTCTTAATGATATATAACATGTTCTGATTGTCAAGATAAACTACAGTGAGAGCAGCCATCATACAAATCAAAACCTAGAGGACATAAAAATGTCAGAACTTATCATCAGTAATTGCAGGTGGAAGTGGGATTGTGTTACAGTGAACCATAACGTTTGGAGCCAGATGTTTCTGTTTCCAAATTATTAACAACATCTATGAATTTGTTTAGAGAACCAGGAGAGGAGCAATATCTTTAAATATCATCGTTCCAAGTTCTATACAGCTTTTATGGATCATTAAAAAAAAAAAAAAAACATGGAAAGAACATGATTTTAAGTTGTAGCTTTTTTTTTCTCTCTGTCTGCATATTGAAGTGAAAGACAATAAGTCATCATGTGCTTCTACAGAGAAAGTTGTGAAGGTTTCTTTTTGCTTTGTACAACATCATGGAGTTCATTTTGCCGACATTCACAACAAGTATGAAGCTACACAAGGTATGTTGGATGGGATTAAAAGCCTTTTGTTGCAATGATTCTCCACTTAGTGGCTCTGTTGAACAAAAAGACTAAAGGCAATATGGAAAAACAGGATAAATGGGTCAAGCAGAAGTCAGCTCCACTAGTTTACTATGTGTAACTCTCAAGGAGGGTAACCACCTTATGCTGTCCTTTCCACTTGAGATATCGGGAAAGGACAGTATAAGTGCTTTTACATAATACATAGTAACACGAGTGCCAGAGGACCCCCTTCTCTTTTTTTGAATGGCCACTGACTGTCAAGATCTCATTGCAATCTCTTATCTGTGCTGTTTTATCCACCATGGGCCATCTATAGTGCCAAGAGCACCATAACCCACTCACTCAGAGAGTCCTTATGCTGGCATCACTTTTCTCATTCATGTTGGCTGAGCTGGCCTGTTGGGGAAAGATGTATTTAAATAATCAGGAAGATGGAGTTATTTTTTTTCTGTGTTCTCTGGACCAGCAATATGTCAGAATGGACTCATTCATCCATTTGCCTCTGGAGTTTGTTAAAGTTCATCTGACTCTGATTAGTTCTTTTAATATAATAAACCTGTTCTCTATATAGTGGTTTATTCTTTCCAGGGAAGAGTCTTCTATGAGTTGTCCATTTATTTTTTCCAAGCCTTTTAATGTCGTAATTTACTTTCTATCATAAATCTAACTAAGCTATGATGTGTGTTGATGTTCCTCAAATTTGGCTCTCATTTCTAGGTCATAGACTTCCGGATTTGCTCGTCCTGCCTTTTTTCCCTTTTATTTCTCAGTCTTTCAGTCATTTTATTACTTTTAATGTCCCTTTTGTCCTTCTTCATTTGATTCATCGTTTGACTCCTCTCCATCATAAGTGGATAGTCAGATTAAGTAGTTCTTGTCTTTGTGTATCTTGAGTACATCATCCACCATGGCACTTGAAAGTGCCAAGATAGATCCACAAAGTGTTTGTTTTCTACTCTCCAAAGCAGCAACATAGTCACAAAGGCCATTGCCCTCTCCTTTGAGTCAAACGAGGAGTTAGTGACAAGACTGAAATGGAAAAAAACTGCAAATGTACATTAATATGAGAAAATAGCTGTAAACGATACAAGTAGTTCATTTTGAATTTTTCAGGCATTTTTGTTCAAGGATGGCACTTGAAAGTCTTTTCCAAGTTGTCTTTTGAAATGTTTCTGACAATCTTTGAACTATGCAGTTTAGGTGTACTGATTTTGCTAGTAATTACTACAGCAGCATTTCCAAAGTGGCAAATGAGGGCAATAAGGGGTTAAAAAAAGCCTCTGTCCATCCTTTTCTTTGTCCTCCTCTCTGAGCAATGTGTTGTAAAGTTATTGGAGTCCACCATGGTTTGATACAAGGGGAGATGGGGTCAGGTAATCCACTGGCCTGCTTGCAAACACTCTTTCATGCTAGACTGATTTTCAATAAATAAGAAATTTTGTCTCGCTCTCGAATGTAATATTAACCTGATCTCTCCTGTGGAGAGTAGTGGGTGGGTGGGGGATGAGGGGGGTACCTGCTGGGTTAGTGGTGGCAGAAAGGCCTCCAGGCCGTACTGCTAATGGATACACACGTACACAGTGTTTGAGGATTAGATGAAAATCCATCTAGAGGGAATAAGGCCCACAAAAGCAAATGGGAGGGAGTAAAGGCATCTATTTATTTTATTTTATTTTATAATTGTAACAAGTCTGCATCACAATTCTGCCTGATGATCATATAGCTTACTATGGATAATTTACAGTAATGGCATGTCCTTAGAAATTACATTTGTGACATAAAAATGTGATTTAATCAAAAATAGCTTAGAGAATGTGGCTGAATAAATGGCATGAGAGTATTGGATCAAAAGCAGAGACAGTTGAAGCAGAGGTGGGGAGCAGGCTGCATTTTCCTTAGTAGCCTTTCACTCATCCTATATTCATTTTTCTTTTTGGAGACAATCTATTGGTCACAGTCTGGGGGTAAAGTAGCAAGGCTTAGGCTTTAGAGGTTGAGCTCTATTCCAAACAGTCTTCACTGGACCCATTTTCTCTCAAAGTCAGCCTTCCAGACGAACACTCCAGCTCAGATGATTCAAATCATTCTGAGGATTATACAAGATAAAATATTGTTCTGGAGACACAAAGAGTAATTGGTAATGGTGGCATTAGAATGGCCTCATTCTGGAAATGAGAATATGGATGACAGAGACTATTTCAATTCTTTATCTTGAGCTTTCATTAACACAAGTTTAATGGAAGGGATGCTCAGAGAGGAATGTTAATTACCACCATTCATTTTTCCCTGAGCAGAAATCCGAGGACAGTTCCCCACAGAAGAAAGATGATTCAGACTTGTCTGTCACATACCCTGTGCTTTCCTACAGACAGATTCAATATGTCTTGTTGTATGGTAATGCTGGCCTCTATTGTTTCTTTTTCTTTATTAACAAAGGTCCTTGTTGATCCATTATTTTCTTATTTTGTGTGTAAATTAAATAATTTTTTTTTTTTTTTTTTTTTTTTTTTTTTTTTTTTTTACATCATCCAGCAGTAGTTACATAGAATTTGGAAATTGTTTTTTGGAGCAATAAGGCTGAAAAACCTTAACCATGCATCTTTTATTTATGTCTCCACTGGGTTCTGATGTTTAAGAAAGCTGTCTGAAAGGTTGAGTTTGTCTCTTGGTCTGTAGAGGAATGCAGATGTAGTGTTGAATGCAGAGTGGATACACTATTGTTCACAGTCTGGAACTCGTCTATAATTTACAGGGTCTCTCTATGTCTCTGTCACTAATGGATAGGGGTGTCTGCTCAGAGATTGGGGGGAGGTTGTTGAGACAAGCTAGAGGATTGCCTCTTGAAGATGCTCCTCCACCACAGCAGCAAATAAAGTTCCATTCAATTTGCCGCACATGTGG
Organism: Zenarchopterus dispar; assembly: GCA_028564865.1. Taxonomy (NCBI): domain Eukaryota; kingdom Metazoa; phylum Chordata; class Actinopteri; order Beloniformes; family Zenarchopteridae; genus Zenarchopterus; species Zenarchopterus dispar. The sequence goes on from JAOWBL010000005.1 coordinate 4,493,178, forward strand.
TCAGTTCAGCGGGCTACCAAAGATACCAATACAATTCCTGAATCCAGCTCGATAGTTTTGAGGTGGGACATATCTCATGAGAGTAGATATTTGTGGGAGGAATGATGGAGGTAAAGAGGGTAAGGGTGCACAATGTTGGCGTGTACACAGATCATTACCATACCCTGTAGCTCCAGGGCTTGTCATGCTGAAGGCAGGCAGATTGAAAGGACTAATGGGAACTGGGGTGATGCTGTGTGGAGTAATTTACTGCAGAAAGAGGCGTGGAGGGTGAAAGAAAGGCAGGGGGAGAAGTCTGTAATCCTCACCATAAAAAGAGAGATATGCCGTTTCACCTCAGTGTGCAGGAGCACCTTTGATACATTTAGGATCGGTGCTCAGCTAAGAGAATGATGGAGGTCACTGTGGCCCCAAGGCTACACTGAAATGACAGTACACCAAAAGCTTCCAATGATTTATTTATGCAGCGTGAGCTCAAAAGGGGGCAGCCTTGGTTGTTGGCCTGTTCAGAGCCTTGACACCAGATGTGAGTATCAACCACAAGTTGAAAACACTGCAGAAGCATTCAGATGGAATGGCCTGGATACTTATTCTATGTTAACCTTAATGACCATGGTGATGAAGCCTCTTACAAGAGGTTTGGTACATGCTGGACAGGCACTCAGTCCAACCCAATGCAAAACAAATAGCCATACTCTCTCACACCTACACTCATTTTAAAATTAATAAATAACTCAAAATACATGACTTTGGATGTGGGATAGCACAAACAGAAACCAGTACTATGGCCCCAAACATTGGAAACTTTCTATCCTACAGTAATTTACATATTACATCTCACATTTGCTTTTATTCTTCGTTAATTTGCTCTGCTCTTTGATGCCTTAACGCAACTGGTCATTTATTTATACGGAGGATTAAAGGCTTTTTTTGTCTCCTGCTAGGAGAGGACGGATCTAGAACCAGGGGTTCTATCCACATAGCTTTGGGCAGAGGGATGTGGTGAGAACCTGACGAAATCATTGCTTGAATCTGAAGGACACTGAGAAAGCTGTCAGAAACAATTCAACTCAATTTAATTTGAGCTTTGGGATCAAAGGCAGGCCTGTGGGCTGCTTAGTATTTTTAGTGCTGCCTTTAAAGTCATCAGTCATTTTCAAACCTGATTAACTTATGGAAAACATGAGCTATTTTTGAGCTGTTAATTCTCATTAGACTATTGATGGATAAATGATGACTGATGCTTAACCACACTGATGTTGACTGAGGCTTGCTTGAAGTTTCCAGCTATAGTTTTTATATGTAATATGTTGAATAATATGCCTGACACTGGTACCAGTCTGAAAAAGGCTCTTCTGTACTTGCTCAGTGATTCATAATTCATTGGCAGTAGAAGCATACACTCTCAAACACTCAATACAAGCTTTCCTTTTTTATGTGTAATATTCTATACATTGTAGGTAGTATTTTTAGAATGTCAGGTGTAATGTCTGACCTATAGGAGGAGGCCTGAGGGCTCTGGATGATACAATCTACGGCTCCTTTGAGAGAAACAGAAGTGTCACATGTACCTGAAGCCAAAAGACGTGGAAGTGTAATAGTGTTTATGAAAGGGAGCCGAATACACTTCATTGCACCAGAATTAGCTTATAGGGCCTTGTGGGCAACCTGCTGTTTTCTGCATCATTTCCAGCCGTGTGTTTTCAGAGGAAGATTAGGACAAGGCCAGATTGTTGAATAATTGGTGGAGAGGGGCCTCGGCTCCTTATGATCCTATCACACTCTTCACACCTCAGTGGAAATCCCTCGAGACCAATGACATAGAGATAGGAGTAGAAACGATATGTGTCCATGTATGAGAGTGAGAGTGTGCGTTTTCATTTGAGTTTGTGTGTGTGTTTTTGCATTACAACACTGTTATGGACTCAAACAGAATAGATTCTGAGAAACAAGGTGGAGACAAAGGCTGAAAATGCAAAAAACAAAAGTAAAACAAAAAAGTATATTTTCCTTTTTTACTGGCAGGATTTCTTTTTTTCATTTTAAGTAAAAGCATATGTTGATCTTTTTGCCAGCATTGAATACAGGAGTTGAAAGTGTGTAGTGTGAATGATGGAAGTCTATTGACCTGGGTGCCTGTGCTAGGGTTCATGCCTGGATATGCAATCTTTCCTCAGATCGCTCCTCTTGGATTTTTTTTCTTCTTCTTCTTTTCCCTTTTGATCTCAGACGGATAAATTCTGCTTGACTGCTTCTCTGTCAGAGAAAAACCCAGTGGTGGGTGAGGCAAGGTCGTGTGGAGAGAGGGACACACTGCGGATAAGACACAAGGATAGAGTGCAACGAGACAGAAATAGGCTGTAAGGCAATGGAAAATAAAGCGAAAAAGGCAACGCATATGGTTTCATGTCATTTCTGCAAATTGAAAAAACAAAGTAGAGGGAATGCATCACAAGTTTAAAGTTAAGATTTAGTTGCAGATAAACAGAAATTCCTAGTTAGGTCAATCACAGAGATCTGCGGGGATAGTGCCAATAATGGAGCAAATCAGCATGCATACTGATACCATCTACCTCAGTTTCTTTATCTGGACCTTTCCCTTCTCTACCTGCTAGCCAACATTGCTCGCCCTTATGTATATTTGCTCTGAAGTTAAAAAGACAATGAGGGCACTGTCATGTTATCATGTAGCAGGGCTCTGTATTTATTTTCCCATCTATCCATTCTGATTCTGCTCATGCTTTGCCTCTGTCTCTGCTCAATTTCTTTTGAAGTAGGTCATTTTATAGATTGGGAAAGGTCATTCTCTTTGCCTCCCTTGTCCTCTTGTCCATTTTGTTGCCTATATGTATGTCTTTCTTTCCATATAAAAACAACTAATTAGAGACAGTGAAGCAGGAAGACATATTCATAGTGAGTACTTGTAATATGCAGACAGTGCTGTCAGCGTTAAGTCGTCCCCGTGGTGAGTGAGAGACTCGCAGGGCTCCTCTGCGCTGACAGCACTGTCGACAGAGTCTGTACACATACGTGTATATGTGTGTAAAACAGGAGGGGAGCTCAGCTCTGTCAATCTCTCAGCACCCAGGCTCGTATGTTGGACACACAGCCACGTTCCTGCAGTTAGCACCATGCAGGCACACAAATGTATTTTAATCCCCTGTGTGCATGAAGAGGTGCACATGCAAGCCATGCTTGTGTGTAGACAATTAAATGAACGCCCAATTTTCCATGCTTTTGTAATAATGTCACTTTCATAGGGAACCTACACAAGCACAGATGGACTGTGTTTTATTTTCTTTCTTTAACTTAAAGCCAGTGAGCTCAGTGAAACATCACTCTAAGAAAATTTTTTTGAAAAGGTGTTGGTTTTCATGAGTCTTGTGCACTTTTGTTCTGACTTCTGAAGGCAGGGTAGACGTTATTTTCATTGACAACTTATCTTTGAACATGTCCTGATTTTATTGTTGCTCTCTGGCATAAGTCAACAGATGTGAAGACAGAAACCAAATTTTGTCTTCTGTCCACAATAGTGGTCTAATGCACAGCCACAAGCAGACGGGAAAGCCCGGTAGAGCAAGCCTAGTCATCATCTATCCAGCAGCATTTCCATGTCAACTTCATCCCACCAGCCCCCCGCCCAGTTCAACTCTTCTTCCAATTCTCTCTCCATGGACCTGTACCCCCAGCAGCAATGGTCAATAAATCCCTACCTGATCCAACACTTCAAAAACATCCAGCCTCAGTCCCTGTGCAGGCCAACAGCATCATGAATAACAATTAACACCCTCCAAAAACAGCAGTAACCTTTGATAACTCCGCTCTCTCTGGCATCTGGGGTACATTTGCATTAATGATTTCTCTGAGTTCCTCATACTTTCTCTGAGGCTTCTCTTTTTAACCCCTCTACCATTTTCTTTTTTTTTTTAAATCTGTATCATGAACTAGCTGCTCTGTGTTGTATTTTAAGCATATAGTCAGTGATCACACAGTTAGAAACATGATTGATGTAGTTATACAAATAAAGAAAAAACTGTTCTTTACAACATTCTTTTGGATGGAGATTTCCAGTGTTATTTCCGGAACCTGCTGAATCCACTCTTCCAGTTTGGAGGTCACAGTCCCAAGTTCTCCAGTTACCACTGGCACCATGGTTACCCAAGAAGGAACAGCAGAAGCTTTAAAATATCAATGTAAAGGGGGGGCCCTTTACATTGATATTCTGCTGTTCCTTCTTCTTGAAATTGGTTTGCTAGTGATTGCTTTATCTGTCAGCACCAACCACAGTGATTCCAAACTGTATGGCTACAATTGATCACCAGTTTTTCAGTCTGATTTGGAAGTCCCTCAAGATCTTGGTTGTTTCTTTCTCCACTATTTTTGGAGTTATCTTCCATTTTTCTTTTGGGACTTTGAAATCAAACTCAACAAGGATGTTCCTGCAGAACATTTTGTTCATTTATAGAGAGTCTTAATGTTAAGAAATGAACCCTCTTTTAGCTCTAAAGGTTTTCTTTCTCAAAAATAATAATAATAAATCTCAGATAAGAAAAACAACATGAAAAACTGTGTCAGAATTCAGAATGCAGTCATCTATTATAATACAGTGCATAGCTTGTAAAACGACCTTTAATAGTATTAGTTTTTTGTTCTTTTTTTGCTATGGCAGTAAGAATCACTCATTGTTTTTTGGGAAATATGGTGTATTCTGCTTTATAATAGACACCATATATATTAAGAGAAAACGTTTGCAGAAATGGCATCAGTTTTAATGCAAACTACTTCAGTTTTCATATCAATACACCCTGCTACATTGTTTGATTTCTCCTTTTTTGTCTCTCCTTTTTCCTTCCTGCCACTCTTTCCTGATTATGCTGTTCTATCCAAAATCTCATCACTCAGGTGAGTCATTTTCTTAATCCTGTTAAGTCATTTAATCCTTGTTCTCCAAAGGAAAACCTCTTAGAGATAATTGTCTTCAAAGATTCCTCATATAAAATCTCAGTAATGTGCTGAGCAGGGTTCGGTTTCTTCTGCACTCAGTCATGAATAGTTTGAGTGCAGTTTATTTGTTTCCACTGCAGTTTAGTAACCACTCAGTCACACAGCTTTACTGATACCAACTGTGATCATGCCGACACGTACTCCTCAGTGACACCTACACCTGTTAATGCTTTCTGAATGAGCAGTTTGAATCGTCTCAGGGGATCTGGCTGAAATAACTGTGATATTCCTTTCACCGCTTCTTTACAGCAAAAAGTAATGAACACATTGAGCACAAAGTTCACATTCTGTGCTGTGAAACTGTCATGATGCGAAATCAACAAGATTTGATTTGGAGTGGCTTTTTGAGTAACCCACTCGGCACACTTTACTTGTTTTACCAACTTTGCTCATCTGTCTCTGGCATCTGTCCAGCTCTCCTCTGCTTCCTCTTTTTTTTCTTTCTATCCCCCTGCCTGTAGCATTTCATTTCTTTTTCCTTGGTCTTGTTTCCATGTTTTTTTTTCTTTCTTTTTTTTTTACTTGCACTTCTCCCTTGCTCAGTCTTCCTCCACTGCTCCTCCTCCTCTCTATTCTTGCCTCCATATGCTGTGTCTGGATTCATTTACATGGCTGGAGGAAAGGAAAGGAGAGCATAGGGCTAGTTTGAATTATACATGCGGCAGCACTAGTGCACCAATCCAGTTGGGACCCACCAGATGCTTGCCCTCCAGATTCTCTGCTTTTGTCTCCATTTCATGCACTCTGTCTTCTGTGTTGTCAGTTTATGTTTTATATGTATTCTTACTGAATAATTTTAGCATATTCACATTATGTATAGCAAAAGTGCCTCAGTTCTTAGATAACAGTGCAGCTTTTAAACATTTTAGTCAACAGCAATGCAAAGGATGGATCTGTGCTTGCTTATAATCATTTCCTGTCATGAAATTTCCCCATTCATGTTTATTAGATGCATGAACTCAGCCTTTCTTCTGTGGGGGTTACCTGGGGTTAGTGACTCATATTTTTCAGGTGGATGTGATTTAGATACCCCCTCCATCTCAGAGGCGTATGTCTCTACCATAAGTGTGTATGTGTACCTGTATGTGTGACAGGGAGATTTACATGCTCTAATGATGAGGGATCAGGGTGAGGACAGGGCCTGTCAGCACCCCTAATGAGAGAAGGCCTGCCTGTAGCCTAGGGCTGGAGTAAAGAATTGGAAAGGGATACGGATGGGGGCTGGGGGTCGCGATATGCAGAGAGAGGGGGACCTGGGAGATACAGGCTGACATCTGTCTTTGGTGGCTCTGGCCTCATCTGTAATTCACAGCATCCGTCTTGAATTCCTCTGTATATAGCTGATGTGTACAGAGGAAAGAAGTGTCTCAGCCCTGTTGAAGAGAGCTGCTGATTAAGGCAGTCTTAGAATGCAAGGGTTGAAGGCTTTTCACTCAGCAGCACAGTGTCATCCTGTAACTCTGATAAATTATGCTGCTTATTGATTCAGAATCCAGCCAGATAACTGGGTTCAGGCTGAAAGAAATGAAAATGAATAAAATCATGTATCTACAATGACTTCCAAAGTGGTTAATTTATTGCTATAAAGCAGTGGTTGTTTACTGATTGCAAACCGATGTAGACAACCCATCTTTTTTTTTTTGGTCAAGATATTTCTTTAATTATCAGGATAAGAGTTCATGCATAGAATTGGCTGAGCTTTATGTTAAGCCTCTTAAAAGGTCTCTGTCTAGCTAAGCAGTTTCTTTACACCATGCCCACACCTGAGGGACTTTTGCAGGTTTCTAGCTCTGCATTAGTGCTAGATAGTGGTGTCACATCACACCTATTTCTGTTACTCAGGCACTGAGGCCAAATGTGTTCAAACCAGAAATCGCAAGACTGAACTTCCCAATTGCTTCTTTTCCAGATGAACTCCAACATCCACAGTCATAGAGTGCAAATGCTCACAATAATGCTGCTGCTATTCTTTCTTTAGTTTTCTTTCTCTTTTGTCATTTCTGTGTCAGCAGAATCTTCTTAATACCTTCAATGATATAGTTGACAATAAATAAGTGAATTAATGCAAGCCACTGACTTGACCTCTGACATCAGGAGCATCCTCGGGGCATTCTCTGGCTATTTTGAGACCTCCCATGACACACTGACGCCGCTCTGTGTCCACGCATTTTTCAGCATGGCTTTCCTAAGTCCATTGATGATTCAGCTAATGAGTGTGAGTGGATGAGCAGGATTAACCCTCTTTAGCACCCCACTGTATACTCGCCTGTCTGGATCTGCCTCACAGAGGTGCAGAAAAAAGTCAATCAATAGGGCAAGAAATGTCACAGCAACAGATTTGGTCCACTGCAAGAGCTATTTTCAGTTAAAGACATAACGTATGACAAATTTAATTCATGCAGTATTTGTGGATTGCCAGTAATGCTGCATGTAGGATACTGTATAGCCCTCCCCATGGTGGTCTCAGTTTAAAGATAAAGATTAGAGGTTTATGCAGAGATCAGCCCAGTGTTTCCACATGCAGTAGGCACAGCCCTGTTCAGGGGTATGCTCTTTGCCTGGCTTTACCACATCAGTAGAGGAGGCCTTCTGCAGCAGCCGTGCCTCCGTAGCTCCTCTCCACCTCCTAACCCAAAGACCAAACCCAGGCCCAGCCTCCACAGCTCTAATTATAACGGGAGCTCCACAATCTGTAATTTATAAGTCTAAAACACTGTAATTAGCTACAGCTTTTATAGGGAGTCATAAATAATGCCAGGCTATTTTTTTAAGCTAACTTCTCCACTTTGCTCTTTCCTGGCCCACTGAAGGTTTGTTTGAGGGTAACATAGGGGACCTAATTATTCAAGCCACCCACCTCATGCAGCCCTATAACATCCCACTCATGCAGGAAACCTCAAAGGTTTTTGTGACCAGTCTGGGGTATTTTGAGGGGTAACCCACCAACATTACAGCAAAACATCTTGTCAAGTTCTGTCAGTTTTTGGTTGTTTAACTCTGGAGCTTTGGGGGGGTTGGAGGACATCTTAATGTTCCTTTGGTGTTCCTGGAAATGTTCCTAAATGTGGTAAAGGATCCCTCTGAATGATCATGATATACTTGTCTTTAGAATAGTGATGTAATTAATGACTCTAACAGAGCAAGACAGAAAACCACAGAAGGCTGGAAAAATGTTACCATATGGCTGAAGTAAAGACAGATTTCACAATAATAAAGAATATAGGACTTAGTGACAGTACAGGCAAACACATAGTTAAAGGGTATATTTTGTGTGTCTCAGCGTGCCCTTCAGTAGTTTTAAAATGAGAAGGATTTAAAAAAAAAAAAACACCTTCATGTGGGTGTTGATACCATGGAATAGAAGATTTTAAGATAATCAGATATACAGAGGAGATGATCTTGCACATGGATGATGCTTCCTGCTGTAATCAGCCACATTGTCTGACAGCTGTTTTCTTCCTTGCTTGTTTAGGTGGCTGGTGATTTATGTGGTGGGCTTTACATTCAGTCCTCAGGGAGGGACAGCCACCAAACAGCCTGGCAGACTAGACTGCATTCTTCTCCTATCACAACCATCCTTCTAACATGTTCTTGAGAACCAAAAAAAAAAAAAAAAAAAAGTAGTCCAGGCAGAAAAAGATTGCCCCTATCCCACTATTTTCAAAATAAAAAAAAGAAAGAAAAATGCAAATGTTGAGAAAAGTGAGATACACAGTGAGGCACGACACAGCAGCAAATAAAACAGGGAGCAACAAAGCAAAAGGCTGAGGGGACACAGAGAGGTGAAGTGTAGTATAAAAAATGGGCCACCCTGTGCACAAGCAAAGCTCTCAGCACCCACTCTTCAGGACTCCAAAGACAATAGTCCATCTGCTGGAGACACACAGGCGCTTTTACTCTGCAGAAAAGCCCCCTCGTTTGAATTCATCCTGCGAGCATCTCTCACTCCCCTCCCTTTCGACCACCCAGACATTGCCGCCACCCATCTCCCCACTGTTGCACATTGCACATATGCAGGAGATGATTATAGTTCTCCCTGTCTTACGGCCCAGCCTCCAGTTTTTTTAGTATCCACTGGAGACAGATCCTACTGATAGTTCAAGGCAGGCAGAGGCTCTGTTCTGTGGCTGCTTAAACCCTTCTCTTTAGCAGACTATACAGCTTGGAATCAATTAATCTCAAGCCTGCCTGGTAAAAAGCCTGCAGGAGGGATTTTCAATGTAACAAGCATTTTGTTTTGTTTTTTCAAGAAAATTCAATGCAGAGTATATGGCTTTAGCTGTTATGAGGAGGTAAATAGAACACTGATCTAGTCTGCTGTCTCTCTCAAGAGATTAAAAAAACAACATAAAAACATGTTTTTTTTACTCAACTTTTGAAGATCCACAATAATGAATGCACACACACACACACACACACACACACACACACACAGACTACCATTGTGTGGTAGTCTGTGATTCTGTTTGTTTGTTTGGACCTTTGTTTGAGCAATGCTCTGGCTGGAACTGAGTGCTGTCCTCAGCGGAGCAGTTGAGCCTCCAGAGATGTGGCTCTGGGGTTTCCTCTGTTCCCTTGCTATGCCATGGTCTTTAATGACAATATGGTGGCCCAGGCAGTGGCACGTCCTCTGAGACAGAAAAAGGGAGGAGGTGGAACACAGCAGGGGCTGATTAGCAAAGAAGCCAAAGATGTTTACCAGGCTTTGCCACTCTGTATTTTAACCCCTATCAGCCACTCTACAGAGATTAGGCTTTCATTTTAACTCCACCAGAGAGCATCTGCTTATCTTAGCCTATCTTATGCAACTTCACTGATTCCCACTCTATTTGTTTTTTTTGTCAATGTACATACCAAATGCGATTCAAACTAACAGTAGTCAGTGCTTCTAACCTTATTTGCTCACAGTGCCATCCGCCAGGCTCCAAAGGAATCTTAGGATGTTGTGGCCTGGCTTTAGTGGGTTTATAAAATGGGTTCTAGTCTTAACATGATTGGCAGTTTGCCGCTGGGTCCACATTGATTCTCTGGAGGATAACTGAAGTAATTGTGTGTGTGTGGGTGGGTTTGTGTGTGTCTTTTTTCTGTTCCTGTGGATGTTGCAGTCTCAAAACTCTTGATGTCAAGTAGATTTTAATCCTCCCTCTAACTAAGCTGCCAGCTCTTGGGTATAATTTGAACCCATCCAATGTAAATCTCAGCATGCCTCTTCACTAAGTGGTATGTTTGGCAGCTGCAGTTTCTGTCTGTGCATGGCAGCTTTCCGCTGATGACATAATGTGTTGACCCTGCTTCTTGTTTTCCATGCATCGGGCTTTTGGTTGTAGAATCACATAATCCGGAAATGAGTAAGTGGCAGGGAGTAGGGATGTTCTCTTTAGAGCTTAGCTATCTGCCTAGCAGTGATGAGAGGTTTCAGTGTGAGGATGAGAGACGCTCAGTGCATCCCTGTGGTCTTATTCATGCCACAGCCACTTTTCGGGGGCAGGCAGCATGAGTGTTTGCAGGAGTCTTTCTGTCCCCACTTCACACACAATCACTACACTCTCAGTGGCAACATGCACACCTGCAGGCTGCCTGTATGAATAATATTATTGTGGTATGCAAACATTAAGAAAAAGCCCACAACACTACATTATATAGTTTATATTTCAAATGGCAATTCAAATGCACTATTACCATTTTTTCTGTGCTCATTTTATTAAAACCATAGTACTCAGAATGCAGTGACATCTACCTTTGGAGATGTGTTGGTCACATTCTCTTAAAGTGGTTGCATGTATAATAATTATAATCAGAGAAATCAGTAAATATGTCTCTTTTGTTGAGCAGGTTGGGCATTAATGACGGAAGTATTGAGACAGAGCAGCAAGGAGAAAAATGAAACTCAATGATTTATTTGCTGAGGAAATTGCTGTCACAGCAGCCCTGCTCTTAACGCTTTCCGTGGTGCCCAGTAGGCCAATTAGACTAGCCTCTAATCCGAGGTACACCACCTAACTATGCCACCGGAGGATAGAAGCACACAAAACACACACCAGCTGCTGTCATACACATTTCAGTCATTGGAACTCGTTTGTCTACTTTGCATTCCCATTGTCTCACTTTGTCTTCCTTGCTCTCTCTTCCCTGAGGAAGCGACTGCACTCTGGGCCAGTCAGGCAGGTTGGCTGCATGGCCATAGCCGTATGGTCGCTGCCATGCTCAGGTGATTAGGCCTCATTATGAAGACATTTGTGCTACATTAATTAACGGCCTGTTGTGTTGTCTTTCAAGCACCTTGCTTCTTCCCTCTTCTGTCCCTTTTTAAATTCAGACTCTGGTACCTCACCTGCTCTGCAGCCTGACGTTTGCCCTTGCACTGTAGCTGTGAGCTGATTGCACTCATCACACTGTGGTTGCACTCCCCCAGCAAGGTGTTGAGTTTATTTGACTTCACCTTCATCAAGAGCAACAATAAATGAAAGACGCTGGCTGTGACACTTAACAGTGCCTATTGGTAGTGTATTAAATATACATGATGATTGTGTCCACCTCTATACTAACCTCCCAGTGTGCATTTCTGATGAAATAGTGTAGAAAGTAGTAGAAAAGGGACAGGCGTTGAATCATTTTACTATAATGCTACATCCTTTAAGGGCATAACCTCCAAAAGATGGTCAACAGAAAGGCCTTAGTGTTTTGCTGTTGCTACAGGCCTTCATTGACAGCAACACCATTAGCAACTGGTGTCAAGGCGAGGGCAAATCTGGGCAGGAACAGATGACCCTCAGGGGGAAAAGCAAGGAGCTATGGTGGCTGAAGACAAGGGGGATGGGTGTCATATTGCAAGTCATCAAACAAAGCAATGAGATTACCGCCAGTCACTGGTTTTAATATCAGAGCTCAGATATTGCCAGAATCCCCTCTGTGCCAACTTAAAAATGTCAAACATGATTTAAAAGGTTATTACAGTGTCTGGTGGGGGAAGAAGAGACATTTGCTCCTTTTCCTTTTCACATTTCTTTTTATCTGTTTTAATTTTACAATACATTTGTCAGTATTATCTATAATTTAGCCATTCAGTATAGTTTCTACACTAGATGTACCTGCACTAACATGAAAAAATGGTCTTTGAGAAAAGAACAAAAACTAACATATTATTGTCATAAAAATCAATTTAACAGCTAATATGCTTTTAGCTCTGCAATCATGTATTAGCATGCGCTGATCTCATGGAGGGGGTCTTTGTAGTCTCATTTTGGCTCTTGTCATCATAGCAACCCATTGTGTGGCTTGTGTGACTGTGCTGTGATCGAAATTCATAGGGAACCCCCAATCCTGTTGTCTCCCCATGTTGTTGCCGAGGGGGGCCCTGTTGGAGTCGGCCTTTCCAGGGGCAAGCCTTTGATACTTGCAGGAGCCAATAGATGTCTTCTTCAAGCACATTAGTTCCAGTGTTGACTGGGGACGACTCAACAGAACTGGGGCACATTTTACCTTGATGCTGGTTTTAGAAAAATCTTAGTTAAGCTGTAGAGCAAGACAGACTGTTTGTAAAGCCTGAGCTAAAGTCAAAAAGGCTACAATTTTGCCTTTCTTTCTATCCCTCATATCCCCTACTTGTTGTGCCAAAAGGCTGTTTTTTTTCCTCAAGCTTTTCTTTGCAGTATAAGTCTGAGTATCATGCATAAGCAATGATTCTGAATTCCCATGCACCTGCTCTTCTTCCCCACTGCTTCCACATATCTCATCCCCTCAGGGGAAGAACAAAACCGATATTCTTGACACCATACTCCACACTCACGCTTCCACCCATCACTATCACCCACCAATCATTTTCTCCCCATTCATTGCCCTCCTGCTGAAGAGTCAGCATGTTGTGGCATATCCAACAAAATACAAAGAAAAAGAACCAGATTAATGCTTAAATAATCAACCTATATACATCACACATTACACTCATTGTTAATCATCATCATCTTAATCTCTCGGTGTTAAGATGATGAAGTATTAACCACTTGAAATAATCTATTTTAACACCCACACTCCGGAAGTAGTCTGTTTTGGCACCTGTGCCAGGTTTTCTTTTTTTTCAGTCTCAAACATGAATTGATTTAATCATCTTAATGGAGAATGGTATTATACATGGAAAGCTTTTACCCCCCAGAGGCACAAGTATATACAATATGTCTTTGAGTTGAGCCAGGTGGCCATGTGCTGCTTGTCCTGTTCTTTTTGTTTCTCCCATCAGCAGGTTTGTGGTGTGGCATGTCAAAGTGGTGCATGCTCATTTACAAATTTGTTTGCTTCATAAATCATTGGCTTTCTCTGTGGCAAATGTAGATAGGAAACTGGCAGTGAGAGCAAAAAGCGCTTTCCAAGCACTCCCAGCTGCTCAGCTGTCCTACTTATATGCAATCCTCCTCATACACAAGTGAAAACTGAGCTAGTCCAAATTGAACCAATCCATCAAAACAGTTTTATTTGTTTAACCTTCCCCTGTCAAATATTTAATGGCTTTGTTATTACATGAAGGAAAATGCCTGATGTACAATTCTAAATGCTTAAATAGTTGTACACATCAGAACAGTTATAAAGGTACAAGCTGTATACTGTGTATGCAGAGACTCAGTGGCTAAGTTGGTACAATACCATTAAATGGAATAGAAAAGTACTCCAGAGAACATGGTAGCGAAGACTGTTAGGAACCAGAGAGAATGCAGGAGAAAGAATACATGCAGGGAAATGGGGGAAAAACTAAGAATAATAAAACAGTCATTCTGGCAGGCAGCCAGGCAGAGTGTGAGGGCAGGGTTCAGATAAAAAGAGGACTAGGAGACTTGGAAGTAAGCCAGTCAGGTTTCACAGTTTTTTTTTCAACTACTCCTCTTTCTCCTCCCCCTGTTTATTGTCAGTGCCAAGAAGAAAAAATGTCAAAAAAGCAATGGAAACTCCCTTATACCTAGGGTTCCAATTGCTGAGCAGCAGAACAGGTTTCTTCAAAGGCTACTCTTCTCCTTTTTCTTTTACTATTAGACTTTTTTTTCTTTTCTAGCAAGCTGTGATTGTAAAGTCTTCTGAGTATCAGACACCCCCTATGCAAATTTTCTACTTTGTATGCAAGATTTGTTCTAGCCATTCCTAAACTTCTTGTTTTTATCCCTCCATACCAACTTTCTCCCAGAATTTCTTGAATGAACCAGATTTTTCAAATTTGCAGATATGGTCGCAGTGTTTTTCAAGGCATTGAGTATTCTTAAGTCCTGAAATCCAGAGATCCTTGAGATTGCCATCATGGAACTGGAGGATATCAAATTGAATTTGGTACTGTTTCTGGAAAGATAAGTGGATAAATCTCTGCACAATATTCAGTAACCACCCCTGAGATTTAATTCACAGCCGGGGGTCTTTCTGTGACAAATAGTTGTCTGGGAAGTGTATATGTGTTAACATGATTGTGGAAATCTGAAGAGGAGAGAACCCCTACTTGTTTTATTCTTTTTAAACAGTGAGCGATGAGTGAAAATGCAAAAATTGCAACCTGCCTGTGACATAATTTCCTCACAATGACACAATTAAATCATAAGCGGCCCTCTCTTGACACTCAGCCTTCGCCCCCGTGTCCCCATGGCCTGGAGGTTTGTCTGAGCACTGAGGAAAATGCTGACATTGTGGGCTGATGCTGTTCCTCATTATTGCTATCCACATCTCACAGCTGTCAGGAGCTTGCTGGTGGTGACATGGGGAATTTAGAGTGACTGCTTTCGAGAGGGCATTCCTCCCACTGTGCCCTGCACTGAAATATGAGAGAAATGCCTCAAGTCAGTGGACCATCACCTACTTTAGTTCTTGGAGAAACAATATGAAGTATACTTCAACTAGAAGCAGAAGTAGCCAGTGTTTGGATTTCAAAGTTTGTTTAAGTAAGAAAGCAAAAAGCTTATCGTTGTTACTTTCCTTTAGTTGAGGTTGAAGCTAGAGGATTCGTTAGAGAGAGCGAGACCCCTTGAGCAGAACTCAGGAGTGGAAAGAATTTATCAGTAATTAGTAGATCATTGGACAAACTAATCCTCAGGAGCCACTTCAAGGCTTTCCAGTCCCTGCTCCTGGGAGAAAGAGTCCAGTTTTTGTTTCCTAATATCCAAATATTTACACAAACAGTACATGCTCATGGATAAACAACATTTATGAACACAAATATAAGGTTCAGTCATTAAACAAAGCTACAAACTATGCAAATGTATTCAGATAAACTCTTGTTCTCACATGGACACTCATGCACTAGTTACAAAATCCCTTCTTCACCACCTGCTAACCCACATCCATAATGTTTTCCTCTCCCCTGCAGCTCATCAGGGATTAGGGAAATTGCCTGGAATGAAAGAAATATGTTCTTTGATGGCCCCTTTTTCATGCATATGGTGGCGCAAGACACAGCTGGAAGTTCTTTTTGCAGCCAAAACTAAAAAAAATGCATTTAGCTGAAAAAAAAAATATTGGGTGTTGTTTCCTGTTTTCTTACTGTTTCAAGATTTATAGGCTGTTCTCTCATCAGAGGTCTTTACAAGTTAGTTTTTCTACTGTTCATATTCTCTTGGGTGATAATATTATAGATCAAGCATCAGTTGTCATATGGTGATGTGTACTGTGTACAGTTACACATTCTTTCAGCAGATGTTAAGCGAATCAGGACATCCTATAACCCGCAGCCTTACCTTCCTTCAACCTAATTGGCTTTCCAGTCTGCAGAACTGCTGGAACATTTTGCTTTGGTGTTGTATGATGCTGGTTCAGTTTCACATAGCACACATGGCTTCTCCCTCAATTGCACCACATATAGCCACTACTGCTCATGCCCAACTGGATGCCAAGCAGCCTGATGGTGAGGCTGAGAGATAATGACCCCTTTTTGTGTGCATGGGTGGGGCCAGGATGGCAGGCAAGCATGCAGTTGTCTGTGATTGTGCCTGGTGTGACTGCATGTTGAGGTTTCATCTCTTGTTGATGTGAAGGCTGTGCATCCTGTTGGGGGCGTTGGAGGCTGGGGAGTTAATTGAATGGTTTTAGCAAAGACTGCTATTTCACCACAGAATTTTGGGTTTATCACCACAGGAGCGCACTACATACAATCTTTTTGGTGTGTGAATGTGAGGAACATCTGAGTAACCAAGCCTCAGTGCTTTACTGAAAAGAGGGAGATCTATATTGTAAACATAACAGTTTAATATATGCCTTAATGTGATGTTTGTAGAATTCATCTGTGGTCATAGATGGTTGAAGATGCATGCTGCTGTGGGCCATTTTTCTGCCTGGTGCTCTTTATTTAGCTGCCTCTCCCAGTCAATGTCAGTCCTTAATCAAATTGATCTATTAACACTGTGTACATGCTGATTAGCTGTATGGTAATGTATATACTGGCAATTACTGGAAGCCGCTCTCATCCTCATGCATTTAGTCACCTCTGACCTTTACATAGCCACAGGCGTTTAGCCTGTGTTATTATGACAAACACATTTGGATTCTGTGAGTAAAGATGAGAGAAATAAGGGCTTACAAACTCAGGGTATTCAGATCATTGTGCAGTTTTTCATAAGCTACAATTTTTGTGGTACAGGCTGATTAATGAGTGGCTTCAAAATAATGTTTTTAGACTTACATCTTAATGTGAACACTACTGACAAAGTCCTGTGCAATATTTGTTTTCCTATTTTTCATTTAACGGTGGTCTGGTCTATTTCTCTCGGTTTATTTCTGTGTTCTTTACTTAATGACAAGAATCCCTCTTTATTTGGGTTTTTCTGGCTTTGTTTTAACCACAAAGGCAAGGTTTTGATCGTTTTTTGCAATAGGGTCTGCTTACCTTTGGACATCTCTGCAAAGATCAGCACAAAAATGCACAGAAATACCCATTTAGTGGACATTTCTTTTGCCTTTTGCCTCTGTTTTCATAATGAGAATTGTATTGTTAATGCACTAGTCTTCAAAAATCTGAGTGCAAAAGAAATGTCTTTCCAGTCCACAGTGGATCTGTGTCCCAGTAAAGTGAAGGATTGAAAGGCAGAAAACCAGGCTGGATCTCAAATGGCCTCTCAGCCTGGAACCCAGGACTTTGTCCAAGAACCACAAGCAGACCAGAGTTACTCCTCTGTGGTTGCCCCAGCTTTGTAGCATCCTGGCAGAGACCAGTGGCACAGAAATAACAGCAACGAAAAGGAAAGTCATTATGGAACTACATTATGGTAGTGGCCAAAATAAACATGCTCACCACAGGTTGTTGGTTATGAGAAAATAGGGAAATCAGAATGGAAAAATAAATGTAATTATAAAAAAAATCATATTGAATTCTTTTTGAAGACTGTTGGTTTGTGATCTTGTTTTAATTCAACATTTAATCCAACTGGCAGTACTGTAAGTCCCTCAAAAGTGCTGAATATAGAGGGGAATTTATGTGAATACAGTAGGTTTATTTAAAGTCTCAGCTGAATGGATTTCTATGGACTTGAGTGTGGAAATGTACAGCAAGCAATGAATGGCTTCCTAGTGCATAGTGTTTATTCAGTTGCCCAGTAAGCATATGGTCCAGTTCTACCTCTTGATAATGTGAACTTCAGTCAGACTGACAAATAGACGTATAGATGCACACAACATATCAGAAACACAGAAGCTGAATCCACAGTTTTTACTACTGTGCTAATGGAGAGATCATATCTTCTTAGTCCCTCGGGAAAGTTGTGCTGAATACCTTCCCATTGTGAGGCCAATCACTAATACGTAGACCTGACAATATCTCTCCAACCACAACAAGTACCCCTCAAAAAAACTCTCCCACAAAGCTCTCAGGGTCATATCTCAAGCAATTAAGTGAGCTAAGCCCAACACTTGAGCTGCCTCCTCCCAGGCATTGGGAGGCAGGAAGACGCCACTTTCATGGGGGTCCTGGGATGGTGCCTGCCTTGGGGGCTGTTGGAATTGATTGGCTACCCTTACTTAGGAATGACTGAGCTTTTCTAAGCACTTAGCATTCTGACCTAAGAAAGATGAGGTTAGTGTCCTCTTGGCAATTTCCACACAAATCCACTTTACTTTTCTCTGTCGCAAAACTTGACCTCACTCTCCAATTTCTATTCACGATAGTTCTGTCTGCTCCAAGAATAAGAGAAGATGCATGAAATGAGATTGGTGCGGTCCTGATTCTCCTTCCTCTTTGAAACCCACCTTTTTTGTTGGAGAGTAATACTCATTCTGTGCTCAAAACAGCAGCATGTGGTGTGAAGGTAAATAAAGAAGTAGATGAATACAGACACAGGGAAGTGTGTCGTGTGATGCCAGGTTCCCAAGTTTTATCCACAGACACAGACTCTCATACCTCAGGTGAAATGGGTGCCAGGTAGCCAGATCTGCAACAGGAACACTGTGGTCTTCCTATATTCTTGTTAGCTCAGACATTAGTGAGCATATCAACACCTCTTTGTCAATTGAGCAGACACCACAGAGTTTTCAAAGTTGATCAAGCTTAATTTATTCAAAATTAAAATACTAGCTTGACATATGACACAAACTTTCAAAATTGGATAATGCCTTAGGCATATGTTTGGATAGAGTATATAAGTGGAAAATTTCATATGAAATAATAAGAATATACCAACCCAATGTATCATGATTGTGGTGGTCATATGGTATACCTATTTAGAATTGTGTTTTTAAAGTTTCAAAAGATTAAAGATTTAAAGATTAAAAATATATAGATATAGATATATATCAGTATATCTATCTGTCCGTCTGTCTGTCCGTCCGTCTGTCTATCTATCTATCTATCTATCTATCTATCTATCTATCTATCTATCTATCTATCTATCTATCTATCTATCTA
>JAOWBL010000005.1:4512133-4557641 GCA_028564865.1 Zenarchopterus dispar
TATATATATATATATATAGACAGAGAGAGAGAGAGAGAGAGAGAGAGAGAGAGAGAGAGATTTCAAATTTTGGTGTGAGCATCATGTGAACACATTATTCATACGAAAAATCATTGCTGTCCATTGATGTTAAGTAAATTGTAATTGCCTCAGTTGTATGGTGGCAAATGTCTTTGACAACCATAAAATACTGAATAAATATTCATTTTTCTGGTAGGCATAGTACTTCATATAGCTTATTATCATGCTTAGTAAAAAAGAAAACACAGACACACACACACACACAGACACACACTGGCCCATCCTACACAGACGACACCTTTCAGCTCCACATCCTAGTACCCCCACTGCCTTTAGCCTGCAAGTGCATGTCAGTTCACGGGAGTTTAAATTGTTTTTCTTGGCCTCAGACAATAGAATGATAATGGATAATAGTGAACCAGCAGGCATAAAGAGAGGAAACGAAAGAAAATGGTCAAGGTTGAGAGAGTAAATTTCCGGAGGTCAGAGGTCTAGGGATTAGCAGATGTTGGAAAGAAAGCTTGGAGGATGGAATGATGCAGGGGTGGTGGTGTGGAGATGTCGAGCCAAGGCTGGAATGGGGTAGTGAAGAGGAGAGTTTGTTTCCAACAACAAACAGCAGTTGTGACTGGTCCCTTACAAATCTACTGAAAATATATCATGTACTTCATATTCTAAAGTATAATTGTTTTGAGTTTTTTTTGTTCTCGCTAACAATTTCCTTGTCTTTTCCTTGTGTCTCTTCCTGACAACCCTTTCTGTCATCTGCTGTGCCATCCTCAACTATGGTCTTCCTGTCTGTAGGTAAGTGAAAATATTTTTTAAACTATATGTAGACATTATGTTAGAGTAAGATTGTTAACATTGTAACAGTGATATACAACTACATAAGCAGAACTTGAACGGAAATAAGTGACTGATTGAGATACAAATACTCCGCCTTCTTTGGCCTTTTGGTATCTGTGCGCCACTAGACTTAGAACTAATGCCTTTAACAGGATTTTCAACATGTGTTTTCATGCCCTAAATTACTCACTTAAACAAGCGTCCTACCCAGTCCTCCCAAGCTGAGCAGTTAATATTTGTTCTGAGGACCCGTCTGTGTGTGTTTTACCCCAGCTGGGATCCTGGTGAGTGGGGAGTGTGTTAGGCATGAATGTTGAAGAGAAAGAAAATCTCCAAAATCAGCTTAATTGGCTTAAATTAAAACTGCACTGGAGAAACTGAAGCGGGTGGAGTGTGAGGTTATCTTCTGTAGCGCATTTACACGTGTGTGTGTGTGTTTGTGTATATGGGAGGGCACCACAGCAGGTTGCTAGCTGCATCGGTTCCTTCCTCTGGGTTACTCAGCACCAGATGGCCTCCCTGGGTGCAGAGCAGCTGAGGAGTTTGACGAGCCCTCGCGAGGCCTTGTGCAAAGATGTGAAAGAGTTCCCGCCTTTCTCACTTATACATCCCCCCACTCCACAGCTGCTTCAGTCAGAATTCATGGTCTCAGGAAGCCTTCGCGTAGAGACATGAAAACTCCCACTACAGTCATAAAACTTATATAACCTACACATAACATGTTCCTCTACTCCATATTCACATGTCCCATCATTGTTAAGACAGTTTTAGCAGATTTTAGTTTGAGCAGACTCTTTGTGGTCCCCCTTAATATACTGCTTTGGATTTGTTCCACCTGCCTTTTACTTCGTGTGATTTCACTCCCACTTTTGCAGGAGGGCAAATAATAGTCTCCTCTGTTTTCTTCCACATGTTGAGTATCACACTCCTTGTAGTCTCTGTGTATCTCATTTCTTAACTACAAGTAACACTCCTTCCTAACTTGGTGTTATCTCTTCAGGGTCACTGTTGGGGGAAAGGGAGTTGATCCAGACTGATTCCATCTTGTAGGATTTCATTTAGCAAGTGAGGGCGTCCTTTGTTTCAGTGATGTTCTGTCTCACAGGGTGAAAGATAGAAAGAACAGAGTTACCTACGTTGTCTCAGTAAAGAATGTTATTATAATGTGTCAGCTATGGTACAAATCATATCAGTTTCACAATAAATGTTCAAAAATTGCAAAATTCCATCATTTCTGGTCTCTAAGACTGCTACATGGCTACGTTTAGCATTATGTGAAACTTTGGCAGTATATCATTTTAAGAAACTTGTTTTATGAAGTACTTTAGACATAAAAGGCAGGATTAGCTATAAAACTACAAGGTAAGCCATAAATACAAGTAAATACATGGTTAAAGTTTTTTGTCATGTTGCACAACAGTAAGTCAAAATGGAAAGTATAATTGCCTTCTCACAATCTCTGTACCTTCATAGTGATACTACTATGTTGTACCTGTGAATGCATTCTACATTTTCTTCTCAGACTGTGCTGGAAAAGCAGTAATGACAGCATAGCTTGCAATGTAAACATGGTTGTTCTTTATAGTCTTTTACATTAAAAGTCCCTCCTTTCTGTATGGAGAGCCCTTTCATGTTTGTTGCAGTTCTGTTGACTCACAGATGTATACAATATAATATTTCTGTCAAAACTATGAATTAACCATAACATAAGATACATGAGAAAAAATATCTGTTGGTGTTTAGTTATTTTGCAGTATGAATTGCAAAGTTTTGTTACCTTAGCCTGAATTGGTATGTTTTACCCCTACTGAATGATCCTTTTACACAAGAAAACTACCTTATTACTATCATAAAATGTACTCAAACTAATTAAATTGCTCAAAGGCCAATATAAAAACAAAAAGAAAGAAAAGAAAAGTATTACTTGCTGTAAATATTAGTTTATGAGAATTTTGAAGGTTCACGTATGAAAAATTGAGTATCTTCTCATGTCATGAGAAAACAACCAATGGCACATAAACTGGCCTTGTTAATAAAGCAAAATGTTGAAGTGGTGACTCAAATTCAGCATATATGTTAAAAAAAAGAAGTCTCAATGTGGCTTTCCCCAGATAGAAATCACAGATGAAGAACAGTCTTAAGAATGTTGCTGGTCTTGCATGTTTTCTCTCCAAACAGTAATATAATCCCCACATATGGTCTGGGTGATACATCATCTTTTTTTTCTTTTTTTTTAGATTAAATAACAATTTAAATCCATGCTGATATTTTAAAAATGAAAACAGATTTTTTTTCCCCCCCTAATCTGCATAATTATGTTTTGGTACTGCCACCACTTCCTGATCTTCTGAGATGCAGACAAATCTACAGCTTAGCTGCTCTTAATGTTGAAAGTTAATAGTTTTCTCAAATTAAAAATCTTCCCAAAACAGTTCTGTCAGTTGGTTTGTAGCTGTGAGATTTGTGACATCATAGGTTATTTAAACAGATATCTGCTGAAAATGTGTCTAGAGCTGTTAATAGCCCGTGGCCACATCAAGTAGCAGCACAACGAACTTCTTCTACCTCAAACAGAGACATGCAGCTGAATGAGGAGAATCGTGTGTGGTGCTAGCCTCTGTTAGCTGTAAAGTTTGTCTTCAGTCCATGGCAACTGAACATCACAGTGACTCATTTAGTCCAGCATCTGAAATGAGTATGAGAAGTGTGTGGTGTTTACTGCAAACTGGACAAGACCACGATCCTCTTGAAACACCCAGCTAACACTAGGAGCATCATTTTTCTATAGTATCCCATATGATGAGAGGACGACCTGGTGCCTCAGTGTTTGATATTTACTAAAGATATAGTCTCCATTTTTACCCTAAAAGCCTGGATTCATCACAATGCAGAATATAATTAACCACAGACAGCTTATTATTATTGCTTATTATTATTACTTATATCTGCTTATTCATGTTTTTATAGTTTTTTTGGAATGAAACTCAAAATTATTTTTGATCTTTATTATTCCATTGCCATTTTTAGTTGATTTTTTTTTTAGAAGTCTTTCATTTCCCATAAATTCCATTTTCTGTCTTTCTGTTTTTTGAAAAAAAAAAAATTGATTAACAATATGGTGTCATTAAAGAAAAAAAAAATTAGAGACATTATTTTAAGGTCCTGTTGCCCAGTTCAGTCCAAAAAATAAAGACACATCATATTTCTGGATAGCTGGTGGACAGCATTTGAGATGGTTACTATTTTCTACTTCATCCTGCAGACACCAGAAATTGGTACACTGTTGCTTTAAGTTTGCCAGGTTGTTCAGAGCAGGTGGTTCCAATCACCAGGCAGCAGTGAACATATAGGAAATGTCTCAGTTCAAAACATGTTGCATGCTGGCACAGAAGTGCAGCACAGTAGTGGTGGAGCTGAAGAAAGAAACCATTGTTACCTAGCTTGAGTTCAAACCGCAATGACAACCTACTAAGGTCAATTTGAGAAGTGCTCTAAATCACTTTTAGGTTTAAAGAATGCTTCATGAATGTTGACTTTGTGGTTCAGAGTATCCAAGGATGCGCTTACTGAGGAAGGTACAAAACCATCAAGGAATAAAAACATTAAAAATAGAAGTCTAACTGCACTGTTAGTGTGGTGATTTTGCACACTCAAAAAGGCTGTTTTTAACCTTTCTCTCCTGACATAAGCAGAGTTGAAAGAGACAAACACCGAGGTAATGACTGCCTATAAACATGTTTCATTTGTTATGTTTGACTATTGGAGAAGACAGACGAGGTTGTTTGGAGAACATGTTTAATGGCTGACAGGCTTTATTCTCGAGAACCTGCCCATGTTAGCCAACAGGAATTCCTTCAGCTTAACAACCTCTGTGTGTTGTTGTGAATGCGTCTATTATTGTAGCCTGGTAACATTTTGCATGCTCATTTGCTTTGAGGAAACACATTAACTTAGACTGATTCATATTGATTTTATACGAACAAATTCATTTTAATTACACAGCAGATATTCCAATTTGAAAATTTCTCCTGACTCAGTTTCCATGTTTGTAATAAAATGTAATTTGAGTTTATAAAGCAGCCTGTTTAAGCCTACGGTGCTGTACGAGTGATAGTAATGAAATACTAATTAAGTGTTAATTAACTTTTTCATCAAAATATGTTATCATCAGGGTTCTTGAGAAGTCATCAGAAGCATAGTTTGTAACTCCTAAGTGATACGCACATGTTTCTTTTTGTCATTGTCATAGATTATATTCATTCAAACCACAGGAGTAGCAAAGAGAAAGATCAAGCATGTGCCTATTTAGGCATCTTGTTCTCTTTCTTTCATCCTCTTGATTGCTTGGAACAGTTTCTTTCCTTTCTGAAATGGCATGTACTTGTTTGTCATCTCTGCCAACTCAGAGCAGTTTTACTGTTGGAATAAAGCCTGAAACTTGCCAAAGGTAGTCTGGAATTCCCAGGGATTGGATGTTTCCTGTAGCTCTGAGTCTCCGTCACTCTTTGACTCAGTGGATGGAATAAGTAGTAAGATTTAGACAGATTTTTTTTATCGTCCAAGCCAAGTTCCAGTGAAACTGAACTGCCAGCTAGTTAACCATCTCAAGACCAGACAGAGGGCTCTGATGGAGTGAAACCTAAGATTGACTTATGTGTCACTCTCAGGTGATATTTTCTTCTTTCACTGCTTACAGTAAAATCCTCAGGCTTAGAGAGGAGGTATGCTAAAAGACATGATGCAGGGAAGTAACATCCCTGACATAGTTCCCTGTGTCAGTTAGAGGTAATTGTTTTTCTGAATATTCTGGTCCAATAATGCTTCCCCATGTCAGTTGTTCAGAACAAATTACAAGGAGCATCTTTGCTGTGAGAAACTGGGTGACAAATAGAGCTGTGTCTGTGTGCAGACCTTGGAACAATTTCCCTCTGTTGGTAGTGTGCAGTTGTGTACACAGACAGTCCTTTTTTTTTGTTGTTGTTTACATGGAGGCAAATGTAATCCCATTCTGAGATAAGAATTGTACCTGCTCCCCTGCCTGCCTCTGCATTCTTCCTCATTATGCTGACTTAAATTTGCAGGATAATGAGAATACACAGCATAATCAATGAAAGCAGTCTGAATAAACACTGGTAACCTTGAATTGCCACACTTCTGTAATAGTTAACCACACTAAGACACACCCCTCTTTTCTTCTCTTTGCTCTGATGTTCATGTCCACATAGAATATCAGTGGCTGGCAGAGAAAACATAAAAGACTGTTTACCCATCAAAGAGTCCATGCAGAGTGGGAGATGTTTATTTGGCCCTGGGCTCTCATTCGGCTAATAGGCAGGGCTTCACTCTTGATGAATTGTCAAAAAAGAAAGTGCTGAATTCCTCCTCTGATGGCACTTTGCAAGTGTTATTGCTTTGTTATTGCTTTCCTCTCTTAATGAGTCGATGTTAACCCAATTACCAGCAAAGGCCATCAGGTTTCATCTCCTCAACACATTTCAACAGGAGTATTATTATTGTTCATTAGGTCAGGGCTAGAATCTGAGCAGCTAATGAGAAAGCTCAGTAGCCAAGAACTCTTATGTACCAACAAGATCATAATTCAGTTAATTGTACCACGATGCCTCGTGCTGCCTTGTGAGAGAAGCAAAATGATCTTTTTTCTTATTTTGTTTTCTCATCTTCCTTTAAGGATGTATCACAGCATGCTGCTTTGCAAGGGGTGTTTGTTTAAGCAGCGACTCAGAAGGAGTTGGTTCCATAGAGGATTGTTGAAAAAGAGCTCTGTGTGTTTGTTGGCAGTGATAGGAGTTTAGGCCTGGAGGAAACCTGCCAACACTGCTGTTTAAGTACACACAGGGTTATTGGGTTACTCCAGAGCAGTTGGGAATAGACTTATTGGGCTTGGATTAGAATGGGGGCAGAGAGTGGACAGCTGGGTGTTTCTGGTGGCACGGGATTGAGCCAAGCATGCATGTGCATCCGAGAGAAATTCATAAAGGCAGAGAGGAAGTAATTGAAGCAGAGACCTTGCACAGATGCCGCTCAGCCATTTTCTCCAGCACATTTACCTCTTCTCCATTTCTCAATTATAGTCTTTTGTGTAAACAGGAAAATGCTTCCCTCGGTGTGAGAAGGCTTCAGGTGAAAAACAGGGACTATCACCTCTATTTCCATCCCCAGTGATTCACCTCATCTTCCAGTTTACCAGTCCAGAGCTCGCCAATGTCTAATTAGCTCATCGACACAGAACACAGAGTAATTGCGCTGAAATTCAGCCTGTCGCATCCCGGTTCATGCACACACAAGACTGCTCAAATAGCATGGTGCTGTGGCAGGCAGCCACCAGACTCTTCTCTCCTTTATTTATTCACTTACTCATCCATTTAGTCACTTAGACCTGCCTGCCATCGTCATTCTGACACTTAATCAGATTTACCATGCAGTTAGTACTCTTTCAGTCTTTATGTTGTTCTCTGTGGCTCTTTTATCTGGAACTGCTGATCCCTTTTCTCATAGATTTTTTTTCTGTCTTGAAAGAAGTCCTTTTTCCTGATTTCTACTCTGTGACTTTCTGACAATAATGTTGTGATTGGGGTCATTTAGTCTGTCCACTAGGATCCATTATATGCTTTAGAAGTCATTCTTAGCTAATTGCTGTATTCTGTTTGAAATTATCCGAGGATTACTTATGAAACAGTGACCTAAGAGGCTGCCAGTTATTTCAACAAGACACAGAAAGTCATGTCTCTTGCTGAGTTCATGCAAATATTATCAGATGTTTTTAGAACTATGCTAATGTTATCAGATGTTATTTTAGGGATTACAATGAGGGCAAACGTACTGAACTTAGGAAATTACATTGTGATTGCAAAAGCTTCCGGGTTATGCCACAAAATAAAGGACTACAGATGCTGTACTTTTTTTTTTTTTTTTTTTTTGCAAATGTGGAAATAGACACAGAGGCTGTTTTAAATCTACAAATACTTGGTGGATGATGGGATCACTCTGAATGCAAAGCAAAGACAGTGCTTTGAACTAAACATTGAGAACATCAAGACAGCTGTATTTAGTAAAGTCACTTAAGGCAAACAAGGAGGCCAGATTTGGGGGAGATGCAGGAGGCTGAAAATGGAGCCATTTACACTAACTTTCGTCATCACTCATCTTGATGGCTAATTTAAGGGAGGAAAGTGGAGAAAGGGAGTCTGGTGAGAAGGGCAGTTTAAGCACGGGATACTCAGAACAAGCTCCTTTGCTGTGATGGATAGAGGATGTTTAAAGAAAGTATCTTACGCATGATGTTACTGTGGCTGCAGACTGAGGGAATAAAAGAAGGAGGGGCTGAATGAAATGATTCATCATGAGGGAAAATATATTAGTTTGATTGAAGGAGCAGTAAGAAAAGTAAAAGAGAGGAATGAACAAGGGCCTGGGGGAGTGACATAATCTGACAAGTGAAAAGGTGAAGATTTGGTAAAAGAAGGAATTAATGCCAGACAGCATATGGAGAGTTTTTCAGAGACTGTGTTAAATAATCATGCTGAGTCTGAAGAGAAGAGGGAGAAACGGGTGTTGTTTAGTCTTATCCTTTGCCTTCAAAGTATCATTTTTTTCCCCCCTGCTGTCTCTCTAGTGGTGGGTCGTGGGTGTTACAGGGATTATGAGTCTTTCCAGGCAGACCAGGGTTAAGATGAATGGTTGTCCTTTTGGATTCAAGATGGTCATTATTATTCCCACATGGTGCTGCCAGATAAAACCCCTAAAGCCTTTTGGGTTCACATGGGTTTGCTGTCCATCTCATTTTTCTTTTGTTTCTTTGTTTTCTAAGAAAATGCAGCACTCCTTTATAGTCATCATGAAGCAGAGTGAAGCCTGTTTTCACCTATATTTGTTGTTTCTCACAACAGTATTAATTTAATACAAAAAGAAATCTTTAAATCATTGCACAGAAGTCATTATGAATAACATCTATTTGTAATTATTTGTCAAGTAATATTAAATGTACTTGTACTTCTGCTGTATAGTGTAGGGTTCTTATTCTTGACAAAGATGGTCTTTGGCCACCGATTATGTTCGCCTATAGTTAGACCCAAAATGAATGTGTTTCCATCTGTTGCCTTGGTAGCAAATAACAGGGTTAAAAACCATTTCTCACATGGATTCCCCCAATAGCTATAGCTTTCTCATTTTTCTCCAATCAGAGGCTGGTGTGATTAGCCATGTCAGTCACTGGTAAAAGCCCTTCATACACAGTGGCGTTCCAGTTTTCTGTCTGAATAGACATGGGTGGAAACTCCTATGACAGTCTGGGCTCTGGAACCATTCAAATTCATGTCAGCTTTTGTTGTGTCACTTCAATATTATAGTATGGGGAAACATGTTGACATTCCTTTCCATGGATTATTTTCAGTCTGTTAAAGCCTAGTCCATTAAGGCCAAGCTGCACTTTATACTTAGCAAATAATATTGCATCCAAGCCCTGTATGAGACTCTTTTGGATGGAAATGGACTTTACTGAAAAGGAGATGAAATGTCAGACCGTCTGGCCAGCTCTCTGGCAAATGTAGCTACTTTGAATAAATTCAGTTCAGTCCAGTTTGATTTCATTTCTGTGTATGGATGTAGGAAACAGCTTGTGGCGGTAAATTTACTATGTGGGCATATGTTTGATGCCTTTGTGTACTGATGTTGATAATAATAAGCTGTCTCTGTAATTACCCTTCAGATTTTTGCCTCAACCCTTCTACTTTCTTTGCGGGGCTCATGTTTCCCAGGAGTGGACACAGGCTTTGAATAAAAGCATGTAGGGTGCTAAGATTAGGTATCAGTTGAGCCATGTTATCAATTTCACTCCAGCTTCTCCAAAGAAACTGAGCATAAAGGGCAATTAAACCATAACTTGGAGTGCAACAGCAATATTCACTTACCAAACAGGCCACAGGCAAATAAGGAATTGTGCTCTTGTGTGTCTTCAAAATATTCTGTTTTTTTCTCCCTTCAAGGACAACCCCTAAACCCTCAAACATTCCCTCTGAACATGTTATGGATCTATATTTCAACATCATGTTTGTGTCCTCAAAAATGTTGAATTCAACATGAGACATTCTTCAGACTTTAAACAACAAACCTAAATCCATTTTGTCAATTGTCGATATTGTAAATCAGATGTGGTCCATAAGCAGGGCACTGTTAAGGACAGTATAGAGAGCAGCAGTAGTTATACAGGTGTTGCAGTAGTGTGTAGGCAATTTTGGACTGAGCCATCAGCATGGTCTCATTGTTACTGATGCCTACTTTATAAAAGCTAGATTTGATTTGATGCATGCCCATAGTTGTTCACTCTTTCTGAGTGAGGCAGACAGGAGATGGGGTTCTCTCCCACTTCTCCCTCTGTGGATCACTTGATCTTTGACCCCTGCTCAGGATAGATTGACACTCATGCCACTCAGTCAGTGCAGAGCCCCTCCCAACGCATCTCTGACCCTGCCGGTCACCTATTAAGCTGTATGTCCCTCATCCAGCCAACCACCCCAAACCCCCTATTCCTGAAGATGATAGCCTGCCACAGGGAGGCCATATTGGTCCTGTCCATTTATCTTCATCAGGCACTATTGCAGTAGAGGCCCTGCTAACCCCAGAGGGACCCCTGTCTCACTCGCTAACTCTAACTTTCCCTGAGAGGTCCATGCATATTCTCATCAAGCTTTACCTTGAAAAGCACCTGATGGTTGGTAGAATGGCAAGCTGTTAAGATGAAGCAGTTAGGTTTTCAGCATGACAATGAGGAATGGGAAGAGGGTGAAAGCTCAGGACATCACACTGGATGAGAACGGCCTCAGGGGGACTTTTGTGCAGTAGTGCATACAGTAGTTTTCAGGCAAGTATATTTTCCTGAAAATGGAGATTGTGAAGCAAGAAATGGTGATAGAGGGCAATTAATAGGTCTGGCTTTGAGTTTACTGTTTTGGGATGATTTTCTTTGTGTGACTTTGTGTTTATATGTGTGGATGAAGTCTTTATCTCCTTTATCACTTCATGGGCATGAATGTTTGTCAGCAGTGAAAGCAGTGGTGGACTGTCAATGCTGAAACAGAATGAGGGTAAGCAGTCTTGTCCCAGTGTTCATTTGGTGGAGCCTCGGGGCTTTTAAAATAATGTTGGACACACAATAAGACTGTCAAAATCTCAATGGTCTACAACCACTTCTACTCTCTATCAAAAAAGAGTAGCAGAGTCACAGTTTAGAACCACATAGACAATTTCACATACCCATAAAATCAGTCAATTGGCTCAGTCTTTTATCTAAAGCCTTTTGTCTGGCACCAACTTAGAATATAGCTGCTTGGATTCCAGTAAGCCAGTCCCTTTTATTGCATTTCATAGTGGGGACAATACCAATGCAGATTAAGTGATGTTTACAGTGTGGCTGCAGTGATGGTATTTTAGCCCCAGGCAAACTGGATTTCCTGTAACAACTATACTATAAGTTCACAAAAACTTATTTTTTGACTAAAGTTCTCTTATAGACAGATGTAAATGACAGTAAGACTTTATATTTGGACATCACTCACTATGAAACATAAGAGGTGTGAAGAGGGTGATGCAGGTATCTGCATGTTTTGGCACATACATTCTTAGGATTATCTCTTTTGCTTTCCCACTTTACAAACTTAAGATTAAAAGGTTTAGTAATTACTGTTCGTAAAGTGTTCATAATTCACTGTTTCTCTCAATGTTATCTCCCACCATCAGTCTTTATGTTGTAGACATATATATCTCCTCTACTTAATTTCCTCTTACAAACTCCAGTTTTTATGTTATCATTCCTTGTGAATGCTTTATTTTATGCTTTCACTAGCATATAGAGAAGCAGGCATGGCTTAGGAACAGCTGCTGACACATGGCATGTTGTGATACCGTTCATGCACTCCCTAAAGTATCTCTGTTTGATGGCAGACAAGTGGAGTGAGGTTACAGTCTCTTATTTTATCAGGCTTTTACCACTCCTCTGCTCCCCCCTCTTTCCCATTACAGGTCATCCTGTGGCATCTCCCATCGCTATGCTTAAATTTTTAAAAGCCTTTTTTCCCCCTTCAGTTTTACTGTTTGTTTACCTTTTCATTATTTTACCATTTACTTTATTTGTCAGTTAGAATATTACTCTATTTTTTTTCAAACTTGGCTCTATTTTTGTCACTTACCTTGTTTTTTGGCATTGACATGAATAATATCAAGCCATAACGTTCAGATCTAATCAGATGGGTCCACTTAGCTGAAGCTCTGGTTTCTCAAACATTTCATGAAGGTATTGAACTCCTCAGATACAATTTTCTATAAACTGTGATCCTACAGTTTATAGAAGATCTGGTCATCCTTGCAGATTCAGCCACTTTAATATGTGGTGGCCTATAAATGCTGTGTTGATTCACGACTGATAATTTAGTGTGTGGCCACAAGGGGAGTGGACAAGCCCGGGTTCCTGGTCGTTAATAGCCGGGAAGTGACGGAGAGAAAGTGGAAAGTCCTCCAGACTCCATTGATTCACTGTCTCTGTGCTGCATACTAATGCAATCTGCCTTGCCTAGTGCTCTTGCCCAACAAGCGGTGTGAGGAGAGCTTGGGTGAGGAAGAGAGACAAAAAAATGACTGTCTGACACAGATTGCAGTTTCTACTGAGTAGTATTGCTGCTTGCCATTCTAGTGACACCACTGCTCTCAAGAGAGCTGATTGCACTATAGAAAATCCATGTTTTGGCCTTTTAAGTTTTCCCCAGCTGTCAATGACTCTCAGCCACGCCGGAGTTGTGTGTTTAGACAGCATTATAACAAAGAGCTTTGTATCGTAGGTGTTTCCAGCATGTAGTCCATGTAATGCCCTTGTAGTTCGTTTGTTGAGTGAGTCATGACAAAGACTAATAGCTCATTAACTTCCTCTAAATCACTGTTGATGTTCAGTGAAAACAATCATGACCCTGATGGCCCAGTCAAACATTGGGGGCCCTGGCAACTTAACCTCAAGGGGTTAAAGGTTGACTGAAACAGTTAACAGAGCACAGTCACAACGAACCTGACCGCACTGTGACCTGAGTGTTGAAGATTGGCCTCCACCTCCCTGCTAATCTATCAGCTCCCACACTGGCACAGCTCACACACACACACATATATAGATAAGTGGTCATAGGCACTATAGGTCGTTTTTTTTTACTTGCTGCTGAAGTACAGAGGATATTGAGGATTATAGGAAGGAAACCCCACTCAAAAAGTTTTGTGAATCATCTATTTTCCCTATGGAAACTTTGTTGAGTAATCTTAATTACAACACTTAACAACTTTCAGAAAGTCACCGGTGCTGAGAAACATTCTCATGTTTGTCTGAGAGGCCCCTTTTTTCTCCAACAAAGTCTCTCATGCTGCCAGCTTTGCTGCACTCTGTGCTGCAGTATGGTGGTTGTTCGTCTGCTTCGCCTATGTGTCAGAGCTGCTGAGGCCCTGCCTCCTCTCCAGGGAGCCTTCCTCCACTTGCTCACTTCATCCTCCTGCTGTTGCAGCCTTGTGGGACACAGGAACACAGAGCCCAGCTTGAGCCACTCTTGCTTGGCCCTGCTCCATTCCGCCAAGAACGCTAATTACATCTCAAATGGTAATGGATGAGGCCTCGTTAGCAGCTCTCACTCCCCTTGAAAGATTCGCAAACATACATCAGAGGGGCCACTGATCGGCCTGAGCTCGCTCCTTCAAAGACAGGACTTCACAGGGAGCTGGGGGCCTGATTCACTAATTACTCCTGCAGTTCCACACTGTTGCCCTGCGCACTCCCTGCTCTTCTCACATCACCAGAACTGCTCACAGACATGCCTAACCCTCAGATCCAGGCCAAACTACATAGGCATATTCAATCTATAATTCAATAACCAAATTAGTTTATCGTCTATTTTTATCTCCCCATAAGCCAGCTGTTAATGCAATGACACTGCAGAAATCAGTTCTGTCACTCTGGCAGTTTTAAACTCAATTCTTAAGACTCAGTGATGTTAAGAGGAGAAACAAAGAAGTATGATTCTATTAAGGCTCACAAGAAAGTCTCTCAACATTAGACTCGCCCCCTCTCCAGCCACACACAAACACACACACACACACACACACACACACACACACACACACACACACACCAACAAAATTGGTTAAATCCATCAGGAATTTGTTACAAAATGGTGTTATTAGAGCATATGTCATTTTCGGTGCGAGGTATTAGAAATGTAATCTTCTGCAGAGATTCACTTAATTGGATGAAAATTGATCTGAAAATCTAACTGTGTTCACTCACATGTACAGTCACTTTCTCTGATCTTGACTGGAACATGTAAGAGGGTGTGTATATGCATGTCTCCTCATGTGTGTGTCGTATTTAAATGCTCGTATGCCAGCAGGTTTTCCTTTTTCCTTAGAAATACATGAGTACAGAATTAAGAATTTTTGTTTTTTGTCATTGCATCTCTTTGACGTTATCTGCCGAAAGCTGCCAGTTCAAATGATGATCACCATGAAGAAAAGCTTGTTAAGCCTGAGTGTATATAAATTATTGATTGCTATATACCTCTATGTGGCTGAGTTCTCTTCATTGTTGAAGTGATTTAATTTCACAGAATCCCATTAGGTTTCACTATCATTTGTATTTCATTTGATGGCAGTTGTGAAGGAGATGGAGTCAACAAGAAGATTAGACATTGCTTTAATTGTGGTGTGGTTTACAGTGGGCCTGTTTGCCTGCATCGACCCACTGTGAGAAATAATAATAAAACTAAAGTAAAGCGTTGCAGGGAAGGAAGAGGCGGCAAATGAGCAGGGCCCTGTTACTGAAGGAATGATGTATTGATCGCGTCTGACAGGGAGCTGTGGACTGATCAATCCTGATGGCAAAAGGAGCCTGTTAGGAGATTCTCCTGGGTCGTCCGGGTCACTCAGACAACAGGCAATGGGAGAGAAATTAACTCATCAAGGGAAAGGGATAGATGAGAAGATGGATGGATGCATGATTAATGAGGAGAAAAAATGGGGATGTTGTGTGGAAAATCATGCAATTATCAGAAGGTGAATATATGTATGTATGTAAATACATGATTTTGCTAAGACGTCTGTACAGATTACCTGGTCCGTATTAGTGTGTAGGGAGTTTGTATTTTATTTTCTCCTTTTAACAACTGTCCAGAATATATTGCAATATGTAAGCAGCAGCTCACTTTGTGATTTAAAGAAAGTTAACTTAGTGGAATGATGAATGTTTTCTGTCAAAGTCAATTTATTATCTTAGGACCTTGTATTCTAACAAGTTTATCGATTACAAGAAATATACCTTTTTTCACACATTGACACAATATCCCTAGCCCTACTTTGTTCAACATTACACTGAAAAATGCAATATATATGCGGGCTTACATCAGCCCCGTGTTTACATTTCTTCCTGACAGCCTGTTTTAGCTGAGTCACACCACTCTGTCCCTGTCTTCTCCACGATATACCTCATCTGAGATCAGTGGTACAGTTTTGCACTTACATGAACATGTAAATTTGGACACAATTTACACTCAATGACCCCTGAGGTACATTATTACTGATTGAGGAAGCATAGAGTACCTAGCTTTAGAGCTCACACTAGAACACGCAGCTAATGGAGCTCACAATACAGTGTGCCAAACTGGTGGAATAATGCTTGCTTTTTCTTTTTCTCAGACATTTACACCTCCCTTGTGTGGAGTTTGTCATGGGCATTTGGAACTATTGCCTCTTTTAGGCACAGTATTTGTGCCCAGGTGTACATATAACTGACCCAGGCTTTTAAAAAACTTCATGGCAGATAGAAATGCTGAAGTAATATAAAAACGAGCAAGCAGGTGTTAAACAAGTAAAAAAATAAATAAATCACATAATTTCCCCATCGTATATAGGTTCCATAAACCCTGGGTATTACTGTCAGTCAACTTCTCTGTGTTTTAGATTTTTAATTGAATATGTTTTCACAAATGTTCATTACTTTTTTATTACTCATATGGCTCACTATAGCTACATTCAGTAACAAATTGGAACTTAAATTTTCCAACTTCTGGCTTGGAACACTAAAAAGAAGAAAAAACAAGCAGAAACAAAATGATTTTCTTGTTAGGAATCCAGGAGAGATTGTCAGCCCTCATTTCCACATTTAATCATTCACAAGAAGAAAGTATAACAAGTTATTATTCTTGAATCATTAAATATTGAAAACAAAAAAAACATTTCCACTTACAATGTGCAACAAATGTAGAACAAAATTAAGCTGTGTTGCATTAAAGAAGGGGAGGGTGGGTAATTCTGCACTGAGCTAGTACTGTAAGGCTGTGAGCAACATTGACCAGCAAATGAAGAGCTCCCAGTATTATAAATTATCAAATCCCAGCAAACCCAACAAAAGGGTGTGTTCTGTCTGGTTTTTGAGCTGGTAGTCATGTCAGACACAAATATGTGCTCTTAAGTACAGCTTTTCTTTCTTTCCTTTTTTATTGCCACATGTTCACTTGAAATAAAGTAAGACAAAATAGAAACGAGGTGAAAGGTGTAATCATGAGTCCAGCATCCACCAAGAATGCCTTTCTACTTCCTTTTGAGTGCACTACAAATGGTCTTGCTGGATGTAATTTACATACTTTACATTCACTTAAGTCAGAGCTGCAGCACATCTAATAATGACGGTGGCATTAACTCGCCTGACGGTGAAATGAGGGCTTATGGGACACTGATCTACAGCTGGAAGCACAGTCTACAGGCAAATGTAGATGTGGTGTGTAGAACAAACATTACACTTCAAGAACAAATTCACTATTAACTTGGAATAACCAGTAAAATTGCCTCCATAAGTTATTAGAAGAATATTATTCTCATTTTTGTCTCGTTGAACAGAAACACAAGTACAGTTTTCCTCCTTGCTTGGTCAAAACTTATAAAGGGCTTTGACAAAGTGAGTTAGTGATTAAGTTAGTTTTTGTTGTACCATTTTTGAGATCCATCTAACTACACTATTACTTCATTTGCCATAAGCTTGTGTAATTGTAAGCATTAATAGTACTGTATACTTATAAAGTGTTGTTGGCCATGAAGTGATTATGCTAATTCAAAAAAGCAATTTCACACTGCTATGTTTATTTCTCAAATGATTTGATCGGTTTAATCATCTGTGCCCAGTGGCTAACGATTATGAACATTAATGACAGGTTTTTAGCAAGGCGAGGGTGATTGCACAGTGACAGGCAAAACACATATGAATGTGTTGCATGTTTCAGCATCTTTGTTGGTAGCATGTTGCGGCAGGGTGATATTGGTGTAAAACAGCAAACAGTTACCTGGCGGGATCAGACTCCTGTGGACAATGCTAAATGCTGGTTGACACTGTGGCATGGTAAGGTCAAGGGGTCCCTCGTACCACAGCAGAGTGCTCACATGTCACCTCTCTTCTTTTTAAAGTGAGTCACTTTGCCCCCTCCACCTCCACCTCATGTATAATTCAGAAGCAACCCATGGAGCAGGAGCATTGTGTATGGGTGACTTCTCTAGGGCTCTTCTGAAGCAGGGACAGATCATTTTTGACCCTTTCATAATTGTAGCTTTAATAACAATGATTCTCCTATTGACCAAAACATCATTAACCCAGGACACATCTTAGAAAGAGACATTTCAAGCATCACCATTTACTTTTTGAGTAGACATAAGGGGAAGAGTGCAAGGGTCCATTGTGGAATGGAGGAAGCGGTCATGCATGAGTGAACCACCTTACAATTCATTTTAAGATCACTTTTGGAGGAGGAAGATGCTTTCTTGTGGCTTGTTATGCTTCCCCGATATTTAGACATGCTGTATGAAAATACAGTCTCCATTCTTGCTATCGTGGATTCATTTATTCAGTTATTCATGGTTTCAGGCTGAATAATAAAAGATGGTTAAAAAAAAGCCCTTAACTCTGTTCTTCTCTTGGTTCTCCTTCGGTCTCTTGACTGGATTGCTACTCAGTTCTTAACTCCAAATGAGCAGGAGCACCTCCACTTTGAGGGGTATCAATAATGTTGGAGTAAACTGGCATTTTATATTCAGTAATACAAATAAAATTTGAAAGTGATTAGGTAATCTATACTAATCTAAATGTCTAAGACATGTACATATATGATTCTAGCAAGATAACACAAATGTGCCAAATAATTCTCTGTGTGCATTTCTTTGGAGTGAAGAATCATATCTTTCCACAACATTTTTCAGGCCTATGGTTCTTTTGGTGGGAGTCTCGGCATCTTGACAGTGATCCATGCCATCAAAGAGCCTAGAATGAATACAGAATACAGAAGTAGCTCCTTTGACGGTTGCAGTGGAGCAGAAGCTTGCACAGCACGGTGGCTGCGATTGCCACTACTCGTTTCTGCTCTTTTATGTGGCTGTGAGAGATGGAGGTGTTTGAAGGCAGAGATAAGGCTGGCGTTGTGACGCTTTCAGGCACTCTTTCATTCTTTAGCTGAAGTCATTTGAAGAAAATCAGCACCAAGACGTGTAGTGCAAAAACACCCGTAATCTTTGTTTAATTACATGTGACACAGAGAGGGACAATTTTTCTCTGCATCATGTGGGATCTAACTACATATATAAACATGATAAAAGTACAAGCATACGTGTGTGTAGTTGCTGTGTCGTTGCATCTCTATGAATTTACCCCAGCCAAAATATGCACTTAAGAATTCCATACTTATGTGACTCAAAATACAAGATCACCTTAATCTACACTATATTCCCAAAGTTCCTTTTTTTTACTCCACATTGTCTGTGTTTGCTTGGCAATGATTGTCCAGCAGGGGGCAGGCAATCAAACAGACAAAATGCAATCTTTTGAAAGCTGTTATCTGTATTTGTTGGTCTAACTGGGAGAACTGATAAAACCACACACGCTAATTGGGTTTTACAGCAACCGCAGTCTCACAATGCTCTTTCATTACCCAGGGGACAGAATGTCTGTGTTCATACAGGGAGCTCACCATGCTGGTGTGTGAGTGTGTGTGTGCTTGTATGCATGTGCCTGTATCACATTTGATGTGTGTCAGCCACCCCCACTGATCTGAGAGCCAGTTCTTATGTGCAATCATGGATTCCAGCAGCAACGAGAAATACAGCTCAAGTGGTGTCTGTCAGCACACTACAGCTTATAAAATGTCCACACCATCAGCAGAAGCCCCTCCTAATGGCACCCCAAAGTTCTGCTTTTTGGGATGAGACATGACGATTTTAAATGCCAATTATCCACAGTGACCTTTCAAGGACCTGGAACTAATCAAAGAAAAAAAGAAGTATGCTCTGTCATAAATGGCAAGAACAGTCACCTTTGATCCTGACATTAGACTGAAAGGTTTGCAGAAATAAACCACTATTAGGATGACTCGTGGTCTATGATTAGTACAAAGGTCTATGTTTTTGTGTTCACCTTTAGGACAGACTATTACATAATAGGTATGTTTTTGTCATGCACCAAAAACATTGTTTTAGTTATATTTTATTTCTGTTATTCTTACTTTTTCTGATGACAGAAGTTGTTTTTGTTTTTCCCAGACAATCTGTACAATTTGGCCCTAATTTTTACATATATACCTTCTTCTTCTTCTTTGATCATCTCTATTTTACATCCAGATGTGTTGTGTTGTAACCGTACCTCCAATACCCTCTTCAAATTCTCTATCTTTATCAGTTCTGGCTCAGTGGTTGGAGCTCATTGGATTATTAGCTAATTGCCAGGTGAATCAGTATTGACTGTCTGTTACCCAGCAGCAAGCGATAGTAGAGGGGCATGGCTCCCTGCAAACTAGATTCTTCTACTTGGTCATATGGAAACAGGGGACTGTAAAGATAAAGGACACTGTGTGGGTGGAAGGCGGAATGATTGCCCATACACACACACGCATACACACACATACATGTACAACTTACTCACAAACACACATCCTGTATCTTTTCACTGTTCTGTCTTTGCTGCAGAATCTTTGCCCTAGAGAGTTGTGGGATCACTGTGCTGTGCTGCTGTTGAGCCACTGTCTTGTCCTTGCTATGTAGGTCACTGGTGCCCTCCAACGATATCTTATCTCATCTGCAGTGCAGTCAATACTGTTGACAGAACTCCAAATAGTGTAGGATTAGAAGTTGCCTCATTAGGCATGTTTCTTTGCTTAAATAATTAACTTTGCATCTCCCAGCCTACAGAAATGTATTTGCACTACCCACACAGTATAAAACATAGAGTATCTTTTTCTTCATCTGTCTTTTTGATGTGGTGTCTTAGAAAATTTAAGGGAGCAATAAAACAGAGGGCAGAAACTGAGAGGTTTTTTTAAAAAAAAGTCAAGGGCCAGAACAGAAATGGTTTAGACACAGGGATTTGCACTGATCCTGAGCACGACAGCCAGTGGTGTGTTTCAGATTGTTTCTATTTGCATGATAATATGAGGATGGATTGACACATACATGCATGCACACATACCCACACACATATACATTCACGCTTTATTACATGCAGGCTAATGCTTCCAACAGTCCAGATTACCTGAATGAGTATCCTGGATTTTACACCATCCCCTGAAATGAATTAAATTCCCTCATTAGCACACAGGTGACATAAGCCCAATTCACAGGTACATCCAGCTGCGCCGAGACAGTAAGCTGATTACAGATGGAACTAAGACAATTGCTCTCCTGGATTGCAATTGGGATTAATTGGATTATGAATAAACAACTGGACAGTAATATGGATAATCTCATACTGTAGAACTCCTTCAGAGCAGGAGAAATGATTCCAAAGAACAAAATAAAAAACAATTTATAAATCATTAAAAGACTTATATTGGATGGATTGGATGTTGGTGTAGCAACATGCATTCTAGAGATTTTTATAGTGCATAAAAATGCATAAACATGTAAGTCTTACAACTGTGTAAAAAAGTGCTTTGTGTGTGAGTGTGTGTGTGTGCGTGCATTTTTTCATCTTAGAACATGCATTGAACGGTATATGAGTGCACTCTGCAATTACAGTGACGTATCGCGTAATCAGCTTGTTATTAGTGTATTACTGCTGTTGGGGAATTGCTCTTCTGTGTACTGGGCAACAGCTTTCCGTACAGGCTGACGGACATCACAAACACTTCAAATTGTAATTTGTGTGTGTATTAGTGTGTGGTACTTAGGTTAACCTAATGTAGCAGTGATTTGCTGAGCAGGCAGTAGTACTGCTACAATGTATTCATAGTATTTAGATGTTATGTGCAGCATTCAATCACGCTTCAGCAGACTCTCATAAAGTATATTGCACTTCTTCCAAGTGATAGTTGTGTCGGTTGTTCAGAGGGGAATTTTCAAATACACTGTTTAACTAAGTGGTGGGTTGCTTGTTCTCCTTCAGTCATAAACATCCCACACATATATACAGTGAGACATGGAGATGAGAAAAGAAAAAAATGGGAGGCTGTTTTAAAGGTCACCTGTATCCAGTTTAACTTTTGCTGTTCTTCAAGAATTGAGATCTATGAAATGATCAATAAATCTCTTTGACTGTCTTTCCATCTAGGCTGTATGTGATTTAACACCCGCCTCCTCCGCTGACTACTGTCTGTCGACCACTCCAACAGACCTCAGCCTTCCTCACCCAGAAAGTAACCAGACCTAAACATTTGATGGCTATCAGAAAGTCGTTCAAAGTTGTCCATGAGGTTCTGAAGCAGAATCACCGGGTGACTCCTGGTATGGAGAATGTGTCACTTGTGATCTACAGTGAGGGAACAAAGTGTCCTTAGGTGTGGGATTCTTCCTTTCAGGGGATATTGATTGAAGGACAGATGATCTGAGGAGGCCATTAGGAGGATTAAGGAGGGTGGGGTTAGGGGGAGGCAAGGAAAGGCTATGAAAACACCCTTCTAATCATTATGCCACATACAGCGCTGCCGAGAGCATCAGTTTCACATGCAGATTTATATACACACACACACATACACACAAACGACATCAAAGTAGCAGAGCAAAATTTATAGCAGCAGTGTGAAAGAGATCTACATCATTTTTTTGTTCATTTAAATTCTTAAATCCGATTTCTGCCGCCATGTTTGTGTGTCTGTCTCTGCAACAGTATACACACAACTGCACACTGCTGATGGGTGGGGCTCTACCACAGAGGGCTCAAGGAGACAGAGTAATGGCATTCACACATAAATATCATCAACACTGAATGTTGATGTTTGGTATGTATGGAGGACAGCTGGGTACACTTAAATGAACTTTATACAACTGCAGTGTGGTCTGGAGCACACTTGCACTTGTGGCTCATCAGACCAGCACTAGATAAAGGCTGTTCGACTCCAGCCGAGAGCTTAATTAAAACGGGGCCGCCAAAGCAGAGTGGCACCCTTTACAAGCTCCTAACGACTCACTGTTCTCGGTTTCTGCCAATCCAATTATAGAGGAAAACAATAAAATAGACACAGTGAGTTGCAGCAAATCATAGAAAGAAAAAAAAAACGGAAGAGTTTTAAAGATTATATGAAGATTTGTTCAGGGGACTTCCGAATTAGGCGCTGTGATTATGCCACACTAGATAATGAAAACTCAGCTTCTTACTAGACTTTGCACAGTCTCTGTGGATGCGCAGCTCAGAAAGCTAGCACTAAGACAGATCAGCCGCATCCTGTGTATTATATTTCCATATGGAAAGAAACAACCTCAATGTCATGAGGCCAGAGCACTCTCAGAGATCCTGAGGAAACAGCACCACATTCCACCCACAACAGAACTAGCAGTTACACCTTTGGAACGACAGATTGTGTCACAGCTGGCCCTTCCACATCTGTTAGCTTTTAAAAGCCACATCAGAGATCTGTGTGGGGTTATGCTTATTAACTATAACACTGCCGGTATGCTAAAGATGAAGGCAGCATCATTATATGAAGTTATAAAGAAAAGAACATAACATCAAATGGAGCATCCTATAGAGTGCAAGAGAAAAATTTGGATCCAGGATGCAATAAAAACCTGGTTAATGTGTTTTAAAAAGATATGTTCTTCATGATTTTTTTAATGCAGCATATGAATTTCTTCTTAGTATTATGTTTTGGGTTTTTTTTACACTGTTTCACTTGTAATCAGACTCAAGACCCTCCCTAACATGTTATCCATCATGTTTGGACACGATCGATCCAGTAGTAGAGGAGGGCGCTAGCAGGAGACATTTACCTGTCTACATGACTATGCTACTTCCTCCTCTCCTTCCCACTTTGATTCTTCTCTGCTCCTCTTTCACCTGAAACAGGAAGCAGATCCACCTGCTCCATCATGATGCCTCAGTGCCTCTGTAAGTGCTGTCTCTGTGCCAGAATTGGCAGGAAATCAATCCCACTCTCATCCACAAACGCCAAACACACCCCCTTCTTCTCTTTCTTCCTTTACATCTTACTCCTCCTTCCGACTAGAAGGCGTTCATTCTGGCTTGAGCATGAGCACGAGCACACCATCGTGCTTTATCAGGGCAGGCACAAAGGCCCGTGGGCACATTGTTCATCAGTATCAGGGAGCTCCAGTTTCAGCACATAGCCTGTATCTGCCAAACCCCCAAAACACATTCACGACTATAAACAAGACAACAAAATTCAAAACTTTAGTGGTCACCAAAATCATTTTTGGTGACCAATCTTTCTTTGTAGCGCTTGTTAATTACAGAGTGCTACAAGGGTGGAAAAAGATTCAAAGGATACAGCACATCATTATATATTATGCAAATATATTCCATTTTAGAGACAATTAAGTGATTAAAAATGTCTCTGCTGTCTTTCTTCTCCTCTTCCTTATTTGGCTTTTTTGCTTTTCACCATATTACTGTAATGAAGCCATTACTTCTTCAAGTGAATTTTAATGACTTTTTGAATAACATTTTAATGAGCTATACATTACCATATAAAGGATGGATTAGGCTAAATTGATTTGTGTGTGAGCATGAATGTGAACGTACTGTACGCATGGGTTGGTATTGTTGAAGGCTGTAAAGGAAAGAGGTTCATTAAGAGTTAATTGTATTGTTTCTCTGGAGCAACACTGTATGCTTTGTCCCGGCCAGCAGAGTGGTCCACCGTGGTCTTACTGTCATTATTGTGCTGCTCTGGGGCTTGTTAGGCCAAATTAAGGGCTCTACTTGAAAAATGAGCTTTGAATGGGGCTAATCTTTAAATAAAGATGTGTGTTTAGTCTTATCTACTTAATCATGAGTAGAGGCACGGTATGAACTATGAGCGTGATGGAATGCATTCCATTCATTTGCATTCAGCTCCATCAATTCAGCACCTTTGTACTGCTCACCGCCTCCTCAGCTTGACCTTGATCAGGCATCCACTCACCATCCCCTGTTGTGCGTCGTATATCTTTCCTCTTTTTTCCTCTGTGTTCTTGCCACAGTACAGAAACTCTTGTCTTTTTGATTTCCTCCAAGGCATTTTTAAAGATGCACATTTCATATGATATCACCTCCCGTGATCCC
The DNA here is from genome assembly GCA_028564865.1 of Zenarchopterus dispar. Lineage (NCBI taxonomy): Eukaryota > Metazoa > Chordata > Actinopteri > Beloniformes > Zenarchopteridae > Zenarchopterus > Zenarchopterus dispar. Next base: position 4,536,558 of record JAOWBL010000005.1, read on the forward strand.
TGCTAACCACCACCCACCATTATATTACTGCCAGCCATATGATTCTCGTTACTTTTACTATTTTCCATTTTTCTCTCTATCTTATCCATGACAGTGACAGTGTTATTTCCAGTCCCTTAGTTTAGGATGTGACGATAGGGAGAATAGTGAGGAGATCATATCAGGCCTGGCCATGCTCTTTGGAGAATGACTGGGTGTGGAAGTATGCAGCTTCATCCACTGAACCTCATCTGCAGTCGTTGCAGAGCAATGGGGGCAAGACGCAAGACATGGGACAATGTTGTGGGTTTGAAAAGAATAGGAAAGATGGGATACGGCCCCTGATGATGGTGTGAATGAATTGTGCTAATGATGACTCTCAGAGGAAGTGCAGCCTTGGGCACTGGCAGACAGACATATTTTTGCAGCTGTTTCTCTGGTCTGACCTGCAACCCCTCTGTGGAGGAATATATGGGATGTATGTGAAGCTTCTGCTTGCCTGCCTGCTGAGGGGGTAATTTCTGCATCTGGATGAGGGGCAAAGGTTAGTTCTGGCTGGTGGGAGGGCAAATGAGCCAGTCATAGCAGACAGAGAAGCTTGCATCTAGACAAATGGTGCACATCCCCTGTCAGTGGCATATATATTATGTGGTATTACCCATCAGCAATACAAAATCTCAATGACAGCACATAGAGGTTTGTAGGTTTGGTGTGTTTTGCCAAGTGAAATATATATTGTCTCTTTTCTCTGAGGGTGAAATTGAAATGGTGGCATTGTAATAGCACTCTGCTGGATGAAGTGCACAAAACACTTGAATGAAAGGATATTATAGCTTGGAGCAACCTCTCTACAGCTCTCCCAGTATGTGTGTGCATGGTTTATTTTCTAATCAGAGAAGGAGTATAAGGTGGTGGGTCTGAATGGTGGGCTAAGCCCCCAGGCCTCTTGCTATTGTAATCTTTTTGCTTTTCTTAGCCTCTGACCTGAGAGAATATCTGTGGAAACAAAAAGGGTTTGTTTTGCATTAAGAAGGGAGAGAAAAGTAATAACCCCATAAACATACAGAACACAGTCACATTTACAGTATTACAAAAAGATAGTAACCCCTGCAGCTTTTAAGAAATCTGTCTGTGTGTGGAGAATGTCTATGAGTGGGATGTGAATGTCAGAAACTGATTTTAGACATCTGTGATGTTGTGGCAGTCAGAAGTAGCCACCAAAGCAAGCAGCGCTCCTGCAGGTGAACATGTTTGTCAGCACTTATCTCGGCATGCAGGCCAGACGCCTCAGTCAAGGTTCCCCACTAATCTTTCCGACAAGCAGTGTCACCCTCCAGTGAGAAATATCTGCAGTTGGAGGAAAAGGTGGTGAACTATACAAAATGTTATTCCTCATTCTGTCCTTGCTGGCCACCTCTGTGCTATGATGCTACTTGTTTTTTTTTTTTTGTGAAGTTTCTGTGTGCAGCAGATTTTTGTATGCTCAGTTTTTCATAAAACCTCAAACGTAGACATTCCTAGTCATTGCTGGCATAGCCTGCTCTGCTGATGTTGGACAACCTGAATCAAAAGCTAAGTGTTTTGTCTCTTTTGTGTTTCAGTTTTGGCAAAGACTTCTACTCTCGACCCCTTGGCTGTTTCTCAGCCTCCAACCTGACCCCCCCCCCCCTTTAAAGTCTGAAGTGATGAGACAGTGGCAGCTAAAAGAAGTGCATATTTGCGATGCTTTGCCCCCTGCCTGATGTTTCTTTATTCAGAGCAGCTTACTCCTCTGATATTTAGGAAATAAATAAATAAGTTTAGGAGGCAAAGGCATATTAATATTTTTCAGACATGGGTTCTTTTTAGCCCGCAGCCAGATTGACAGATGTAGAACTTTCCAACAGAGGGGTGTAAACATAAAAATATATAAATATTAATAAGCATGTGTGCAAAACGGCAACGTTTGGGGCCTACTGGAACTCCATGGGAGGTGAGATGCCTTCAGTGGAAGAAGATCTGAATGCTTCTCGGGGAGAGAAAGTCAATTGCCTTACGTCTGTCGGCCAATTGGGGCCTAGATGCCTACAGGGCCTCAGAGCTGGAGCCAGAGTTCATCCTCTGACGGCACTCTGCATGCACAGACCCACTTAATGATGCACTGCATCAGATGCTTCTCACGTAGTTTAAAAGAAAAAAAAACTTGTATTATTGCAGTAATATAAAAGCATTCACTTGTCTTATGATTTCCAGCATAGAACCACTCAGGGAGCTGCCTTCAGGCAAACACGGTACAGTGGAGGATGTACATGCTAATACAGTTATATGAATAAGTCAGATATAAGTTATACAGGTTTTAACAGTAGGACGATGATGGCTTTGACCACTCTGGGCTTATTTTAAGGATTAGATGGTTAACTAAAGGGTATTTAGGTCAGCTCCTTCCCCCGTTTACTTGGTAAATGTGTGCGGTAGGTATTTCCTCAATATCAGCAAGGTCTGAACCTGCACACAGAACATAATCCTCTCATCACTGCTGACTTCTTTATTTGGCTGCAGTTGTTTGCAGGCAAATGTTTAACCCATCTACAACAAGTGGACACGTGTACATGCTGGATTTCCACCGCTGGAATAGCTACTCTGTTTTTACTCATTTATTTGTTTGTTTTTTTCGGTGTACTTATTTTGATTGCAGGGTCGGGATGCATTTACTGTGACACAGTCCACGGTATTAGATTGGATTAGACAGTGTAGCACAAGCACCATAATGATGCACCTAGCGTGTTTCTTTTGTCGCCGTTCTGTTTCAAAGGAAATTGAATCCGACAAAAATCCCACGGGTGCTATCAGCAATGAATGGAAAGGAGCAATTAAAGCAAACGAGATCTTGAAAACAACAGCCAGTGTATGGTCCAAAGCAGGCTATGATTTTAAACCGCAGGACATCTGTTTGTAATGCAAATACAGCGAGTCCAGTGCTGGTGGCTGTTATACTCAGACTTGCTAGGGGGTCCGGCATGCTGGAGCTGGCTAATTACCTCAGTTCTTTAGATTAGAGGGCAGCCCTGCATAAGAGAGAGAGAATCTCTATCTCTGCCTCCTCTATATTCTCTTCCATTACCCCAGTGTAAAGGTTTCATTTGAATTCATGTCACACAAAAGTCCCACTCTGTGCCCCTGTGCATCCCCAGGATAATTGGGTTGAAAGCTTCCTCCCTTCCTCCACTCTGCCGCCCCTTGGTCTAAATAAATAAATAAGGAGACAATAGCTGTGTGGCTTTCTGTAGAGACGGAAAGAAGAGTGAATGAAGAGATGAGAGAAGCCAGGAGCGCAGGGACCAGTTATCCCCTCTCATAATCCAGGCCCTCCCTACTTTTGTCTCCTGTGCCACATGGAATTTACATAAGGACCTGTGGTGCTGCCCTTAATTTAGCCCTCCTTGAGCACCTTTAAATATCTCCCAACAAGCCTGGTCCTTTTATCCATCAGAGGAATCTTATGTCCCCCGCTAGAGCACTGATGGACACCCCGCTGACACAGACATTCCTAAAGTGCTACTCCGAGGATTAGATTTATTAAAGATTAAATGCAGAGAAATCTGTTTGACTCCACGCAGCAGAAGAGCCAGCACCACTCCTACTTTATGCCTCTAAGCCCTGTTTTTTCAGTTCCTTCATTGGTATGAAATTTGTATCTTCTCCTGAACTCGACTCAGGATTTCATTTCTTATGGGTGGTTTTGTGGCTTTGTGCTTGTTTTTGCTTTCACATTTGCATTTGTGTGTCTGTGCTTGCTGGTGTGTGTCTGTGTGACAGTAGCACCCCTTGTTCGATAATGAGCTGGTGTTGCGTGTTTCACTGAACACTATTCAGGGTGAAAGGTTATCTCTGTGATGAAAGGCCTACCTGAGGGTGATTAGATACAAGGGCACAGTTGTTCATCAGACCACCTACTGGTTTTTGTTTGTTAGCATGCATCTGGTTGTTTGGGAGAGTGTGTACATGCAAACTAAGTGAAGCAGTGTTGTACCCCTGTGAGCTTTCGCAAGTGAATGACACCGGGCTTCAGGGCATTCTGGCTCTGTTTGTTCTGCTACCTCCACAGGGACCTCCATTAGTTCCAATTAGCTTTCACTTTGCTTGCCCAGTCAGATGAAGCTGCACATCCCATTTAAATAGCCGAGATAAGTGCTGTCCACATTCAGACTGTATTGTGCCCACATTTTAATAGAGATGATGATATTTTTAAAATGGAGAACTTCAATATTCAGTGCTGTTGTATGTATCTCACTCTTCCTGAATCGGCTCCCTCTTTGTTCCCTCAGTGCTGCGGGATGATTTTAGACAAAATCCTACTGATGTGGTGGTGGCAGCAGGAGAACCGGCAATCCTCGAATGTGTCCCTCCCAGAGGCCATCCTGAGCCCACCATCTACTGGAAGAAGGACAAAGTGCGAATTGACGACAAAGATGACAGGATCACTGTGAGTATCTTTAAAAACTGTTTAAAAAGATGAGAAGAAGCAGCATCACTGTCAACTGTTAAAAATAATTTTAAAAAGCACTTGCTCCTGAAATGGTCCCCAATGGACGTGTTAGACATCACTGCTATGAGTTTGGAAGACATTCAAGGGAGAATATTGTTTTGTTTTTGTTTTTTCTGTGCTTGAGAGCACATGTGAGTGGCACATATCAGGTATCTGAAGAGACTATCGATTTAAGAAGTCTGATAAATACAACCCTATTATTTTGTTTGAGGTCACTTAGGTCTGACTGAACCATTCAGATTTCCAGGGAAATAGTACATCAGTGAACTTGTTTTTTTTTCTCTTTGGAAAATTGGAATTTCAAGCAACAGTGATTCTGCCACTACAAAAAACAAAACAAAACAAAAAAACTTTTTTGAAACATCGTCTAAGGACTATAAGCAACAGTTCTTGACAGTTAAATCTTTGGTCTATTGATCATATTTCAGATAGAATGATTAAAATATAATTTCTCTATATGTTATTATAAAATTAGTTTGCCATTTAGTGGTTTCTTACAGGACAATAACTTGATTCAAAGCTTATTATGTGTTGAAATTTACATTCTGTTGCACAAAACACTGATCCTGAATAACTAATAACACATAGAACAGGCAGGTGGAGTGGAGTGGCTCAGTCCATCCCCTGAAACTGGCTGCTACGCACACAAATGGAAAGACTTGGTTGGAGAGGGAGCTGTTAAGTTATATATCTGCGATAACTTGACCAAAACATGTCTGATATTTTATTCAAAAAGAAATCAGTAAACTGTGTCAACTAGTGCAAAAAGTGGAATGTATTCTCTAAGCTAAGTATTACTGCACTTGTAACAAAGCACAAAGAAGGACTTTTGTGCTTAGCAGATTGGGTACTGTTTAAATTGTATCATCAATACATTCAATAAGAAAGTGTCCTCTCTTTTTAGATTCGAGGAGGGAAGCTAATGATCTCCAACACAAGAAAGAGCGATGCTGGCATGTACATCTGTGTTGGTACAAACATGGTTGGAGAACGGGACAGCGAGACGGCACAAGTAACAGTGTTTGGTATGCAGTGTTTCTCCAGATGTCTGTGTAAATTTATGCCTTCCTTGTGTTGTGGCGGGATGATTCCCATCTGTTACTAAACTAAATAAATACCAGAAATATGTGTAGTCCGAGTAATCTCACAGTTGGATTTTAATCTTTAACAATTATGTGTTTTGCCACAATTTTCTAACTGATCTACTTCCCACATAGATCATATTTATTGCACTTCATTTTTGAAGCCATGCGATTGTTCACACTACTGGCTACATTGTCCACTTCCGATACAGTTCTGGTTTGATAAAAATGATTCAACAGTTCACTTTGGTTCATAACTACGAGTGGTTGCATCAGTCATTTGTGTGAACATGACAACTCTCTAAACTGAAATGTGGAGAGGATATAACTTCAGAATAGAGATGATCACAGATGTTATTGGTGACATTTAGCTCCAGAGGACACCAAAGACCTGCCTGTCTAAATGTGAAAAACTTAAGTAGTTGACACCAAGTTGTGCATGTCTGCTGAACAAGCCCTATCCTGGGGGAAGATGCACAGCTAAAAGAAAAGTTAACAGACATCAACATAGCTTTGCTATAATATAAAAGCAGTTTTTGTTTTGTCTGAAATGTTCTGTATAAAAACATATAATTGCTAAAAGAATAAGACATCATTCTCAATAGTGGCTGCAAGATTTAGTCATTTATAGACTTGATCCTTTATTATCTTCTCTGGCAGAAACTAGTGGATTCAGTTAGTCTAATGTAGTTTTGCTACACTTTTTTCTTTGATGATTAGTGAATGATAATGAAAGAATATGAATGATCAAAATGGATCATGCTATGGCAAGAGGGTAGTGACATGAATAATGTATGACTTGTATCATTTAAAACTGAAATAATGTAATCTCTTTTCCTGGCCATCTTGCAGAGCGACCAACCTTCCTCCGAAGGCCCATCAACCAGGTGGTCCTGGAAGAGGACCCTGTGGAGTTCCGCTGCCAGGTACAAGGAGACCCACAACCCAATGTACGCTGGAGGAAAGATGACATTGACGTTCCCCGTGGAAGGTGTGTACTTTTACAGGAATATCCTCTAACAGATTTTTTAAATGGATTGGAGAGATTTATCTTATGATGATATGGCTTCCTCTGAGGAAAATATGAAACATGATAAAACTTACAAAGTAAGCAGTGCTGTGACAGAGTGCGTTGAATTCAAATGGGAACTGATGTTGGTCTGAGTCACTCACTAAAGACTGATACCTGACACTCCCACCTCTCCTCTTTTGTGGCTGCCGGGTGATAATAAAAACTTGCTTTACTTAGCTGTAAACAATAGAGATTACACATTCAAGAATAAAATCACATCATGTTTAAATGAACCATAATGTCTTGAATTTATGAAAGGCAAATAGACCTGAGGACCAGACAATTAAAGTTCATTCACAGGTAGGCATGGAGGGGAGTATAGACATAGAGGAGTAGTTAAAAATGCCCCACTGACATAAAGACAAATTAAATGGTGGTATAAAGTCAAACAGTTTAGGAAAAGTTGTTAGAAAGGCCTCAGAAATCTGGAAGATGGTCCCTACATCATGTAACATTTAACTCTATTCATCAGTGTCCTCACTGGCTTAACACAAGCATTCAGTCACATCTGCAGAAAGAAAATGATGTGTGAGGCAAGTATTACAAGTCTGTAATTTGGAAAGGAATAAATGCACCACTGCCAAATACAGCGTGTCTCCCTGGCCACTGATGATATAGTGATGCTGTTGTTATTGGGTCCTGTTTGCTTCGACCTATTGCTTCACCGTGAGTCACTCAACTCATGGTCAGCGGTGGTGTCATTGTCAGGAGCGGACTTCAAAGAGGCGAATGCTCTGTCTCCAGCCAGCAGGCCAAGCGCACGCTGCTTGGATCACCTCATAAAACATACACTCAGCGGACCTGACATCTCCCAAGGCTAGCTGCAGAGCTGAGCGTAGGCGGGTTGTTTGTGTCTGATAAGGATTCGGTTCACTGGGCAGTGGAATATGAGCACTGTGCCAAGGCAAACACATAAAAGTATTTCACTCAAGTCTTTGATAGGGAGTTGGCTCAAGAAATGAGTTCATTTTGTACACTAATTAACAGATTTATTACAGAATTGGATGAGTGTCTTGTGCCTGTGTCCTTGCTAACTACATCATTCCTTTGAAGTTTGGCCTTACTTGGGTATGATACACATTAAAAATATGATGCACAAATTAATATGATAAATATTGCATTGTTTCTAATTGCAATGTAAAAACTCCTGTTTCCAAAGGTATATTTAATTTGTAAGTTTTTATTTGAAGAAAAACCGAGTACGAAGATGTAGATAAGATTTTAATTCTAGCATTTTCCTCTGCCTTTCTTGCCTCCCAAGAAAGGGGCTTCCTCATAATAAGTGACTATCTGTTCCTGCCTTTTTTTTTTTTTTTTTACACGTTATCAGCACTGAGAAAACATCAAAACGGACTTCTGTCTGATTGACAGAGGACTTTAACACACAGGAATAAGTTTAAGTTTGATAACTGGCAAATGTACTGAGGAAGATGAAATGTTGCCATTTCGGCATCCCCATTATGGCTCTTTCCAACTGCATCAATGGCGATCTTCATAAAAGGAATAGAAGCCCACAGAAGATCAAGTAGTCCTATATGCAGCAGGGAGTGGTCTTTGTTTGCACTTTATCTGAAAAGGTTACACTGTCCTTTATTATTATGATAAGCTGTAGAAAGAGAGAGACTTAGCAAGACTGCTCCTCTTTACCATCAAATTGTTTCAACTTGTCTTTGCTGGTCCCGTTACATGCCTGTGTCTCTCTGTGGGTTTCTGTCTGTGCTACTTTCATATTAGGAAGAATGGAAATGGAGCCTCAGCTGAGTAAACAGGTTGTTAATATGCTCAGTGGCTCCAGCTGCCTCACAGGCAAACACAAGTGCACACACTGGCACATACAGTGTAGACATAAAGCGCCAAGATGGCAGAGGCTTGAGTCTCTATGGGATAGAGGAGGAGATAGAGACAGAAGTAGAATGTTTTCAATTAGAGGACAAAAACAATATTGCTGCTGGTTTACATCTGTGCACTAATGAAATACTGAGCACAGGTATTCAGAGTAGCTGATCATCCAATCAATGACTACAGCGTGCACAGGTACTGAACTTCAAAACAACTCAAGATCATCACCCTTCTACCGTCATGCTTGCCACTGGGTTCACAGTCTTTCTGTTGAATTACAGTGCATAGTTTTTGTCATACATGGTGCTGGATATTATCTGGATATTACCTTTGGTCTTATCTGTCCTTCGTACGTTGTTCCGGAAGTCTTGTGTTTTGTTCAGATGAAGTTTTGTGAGCTTCGGTAATGTTTTAATTTTCTTTTTAGAGGCTTTCTCCTGGCAACCCTTTCAAAGAAACCACACTTTATTAATCTTCTTCAAAGTGTGCTGTCATGGACTCTAAAATTTAAAATGCTTAATGAGGCTTGTATGCTCTAAGATTTAGTTTAATTTTTTTTCTTTCAGTGAGCATTACCCAGTATGACCTTAAATTGAATTGACTGGGACGTCAGCTTAGCAACTGTCTTGTACTCTCCACTTGTGAATAATCTTTCTTACTTTCTTCCATAACATTGAACCCAACTTGTTAGGAAATTATTAGAATGAGAATGATAAAGAGCTGAAACAACTACTTTTTTAAGACCATTGCTTATGTCTTTCATTCTTGGCATTGGCATTGTGTTAACACACTCCTAAATGCTCCCAAACAGCAAACTGCACAAAGCTCTTCTTTTTTTTGAGGTTTGCAAAACTTGCTGCTGATTAATTTATCAAGGACTAATAAAGAGCAACACTTGACTTCAGCATGCCCATTTAAATTCCATTGAAGCAATGGAGGGGTGAGGGTATTACCATATTACCCATATCATTTCATTGGTTCTGACTTATATTTAAATATTGTTATAATGACAAAGTTATGGTATTCGTTGGAAATTGCATTTACCTATCAAAGAGCCAGTATGATCAGATGACATTGTATACACATTTGTCTTCTCTATCAAAGCTCTTACACAGAAAGATTACACTCAAGTACCAAAGCATTCATGTGTTGGTACTGAAGTGTAGTAAATGGTAAAAATCCTTTTACAATGACAAATTCCAGAAATATCCCTGTGAAACCACTGAAATTCCAGTCTATAACATGTTACAGTAAACAGTCTTACACTGTACATTCAAACATCAGGAAAAACAGGTGCAGTATAATCATGTGGATGCAATATCTCCCCTGGAAACATTTTGTTGGCTTTAGACTTTAAAGTGTGTGAGACATCCATATGACTCACACAGTAGTTTGTTTCTTTATTGGGTAAATTATTTCAGAATTTTTCATAAGCCAGACTTGGAGACCACTAATATTTCAAGAAGAGGGTGCAAAACAGATCTCTGTTCACTCTGGAAGCAAAGAATATTGAGAGCAATATTCCCTTGCATAATGTTGTTAAACACTTGAAGTTCACTCCACATGAAACTGCAGAAAAAAGACTCAATAACTCAGGGAAAATCTTCTGATGACAGTTTAAAACTAACAGTAACACAAAATGAATGTGAGAAAAATTAGCAAAATTTGATCATCCTGGCTTAATTCAATTGGCTTTATTTGACTGTTTATCATATGTGCTTCCAGACTCTAATCTTGGACTTATTGTTAGAATCAGATTAGTAAAAAATATTTTTCACATTCTTCATATAAAGAACTCCAAGTTATGTTGTGAGTCCATTAAAGTAAAATGTAACATATATCTTAGGACAGGTTCTAAATTCTATTAAACCCAATAAATGTGCAGAAAGTCAGCATGTAAGTGAGGGATAATAATTACAGTGGAAGAAAAATCATCTTGTTTTGCTTCACTCAGGCTTAAAGTGACTTACCAACATGTGTACCATCAAATTCACCCAACTACCCTTTATAAATCCAGTTAGAATGAAGGTCTGATAATTCTATTTATGTTCATAAAAATAACTTCAGATGATAGAGAAGTGTATCCTCCTCGTGGAAAATGTTTGTTATTTGTCTTCAAATAGCTGGATTGCATTGTGTATCTCAGAAAAACTAAAAATTGAGGCAGGGTAATAGAACTCCACAAATGTGGCTACAGCATTATGGGAAAACATTCTCCATATTTACTGATGTTCAGTATATTTTTTTGCCACTTATTTGTGAAAGTGTCAAAGCACAGTATCAGGTGCAACATGAGAGCTAGCAGAGGAACAGAGCTCTAGTAATTTGGGGAGATTATGGCAAAGTTTAGGAACCCCAATGAAAAGACTGGGCGTGTGCATTATCTCCCTCTACCAACCAGCTCATTCTGGGGCCCATGTCTGCCCCTCCTTTGGTATAGCGCCCTATCCTCATTTGCTCTGGACCCTTATGCCCTCTGCCATGCCTTATCAGAGCCTCTTTGGTCTCGGAGTCCATCTGTATTCAGGCCCCCTTGTCCCTGTCGACCTCCAGCGTTCAGCCTCAACAGCATTCAGCAGAAAAGCCTTTCATTCTGACTCAATTCCTTTGGGGTGTGTTTTTGTATGATTGAGGTGTGCGGGTCATTCTGTTTGAGAGAGTGGTTAAAGCTAGTCTGACAGGAGTGTCTGTGTTATGCTGACTGTCCTGTTTCAGTGATGTCTCACATCTGCGACTCAGCAGAATGAAAAGACGACAGGCTGCGGTCCCTGTCTCTATTACTTCCTTTGATTTATAAGTGGATGCATCTGGTATTTATGAGTTTAAGGATGACTTTTCAGATGGGTGGAATGGGAGTAGTATGAACATTTATATATTGTTCTTAAAGTGCAGTGACGCAAATTTAGTCAACACCAAAATAAATTTAATCCAGTGTAATAGTCAAATATTTTAGATGTTTAAGATGTGCAAGTAATCACTATGTATCAAGTGGTTTGAAAAATATATTTCCCGAATTAAAAAAACATGAATATCCCAGAGCATTTGTCTGATTTTCCAGGAGGTTCCCGTTAATTTTTTGGGGCAGATCATTGACACATTTCTTCATTACCAGGTGCAGTCTTGCAAAAGTGGCTTTCAGGAACATTTATGAAAAAAACAAAAAAATTAGGTTTGTAAAGTATGCGAGGCACTCAGATTAGCCAGCAGGAACTACTGTATGTGGTGGTGGTCTCTGCTAACCAGTGTTTGTAATCTATGATCAACACACTCATGATAGCTCATGTCAACATAACTCATTTGAACATACTGTACCAGGAACATTTTGCTTCGAGTATTTTTGATGAAGTTGGAGATCACAAGAAAAAAATGATAGACAAACTGACAAGGACGTTAAGGCATTGTTGGTGTATTACGCCAATCGTAAGGTCCGGCAGGGGGCTTCTTTTAATCTCAATTGCTACTAACGCAGTGTATGTTATAAAAGCAAACAAAAATGCAAGTAGCATCCATAGAATGTATAAAACAATGGACGAAGCATCTGGCCATGTGACCCACTGCTTTATGAAGACTGGTTTTGAAGCCTATTTTTCTTCTCACAGGGCACAGCCCTGTTACAGTGAAAGTCAATGGAAACACGCCCACTATATGTCAATCAAACTTAGCTTTGCTCCCAGCTCCTTCATCCAAACCTCTCCAAAATAGCTGCAGAGCTGCTGTCAGACGTTTGTACTGGGATACCCTTAAACATCTTGCCTCGGTGGTGAAATCAAATATGACCGTCGCATTTAGTCGATGCTGGGTTTATATAATGAGGAAGTGATAAGCCGACTATCAGTCAATGACATTAGAAATGAATTTATTGCTTTCTATAAACTCTTTTGGTGTGGTACAAGAAAATTCACCCCCCTCAGAGTTGACATACATGTGAAATGAAACAACTGAGACCAAAATGTTTTTTTAATCAGGCTGTAAATATGTTTATTTCTATTCTAAAGTTGGACATTTTAACATGAGAGTAAATGGAGATTAACTTTCTTTTGCAGTCTCTAGCTGTCAGTCGAGGAACTACAACGAATCTTAGTTCCGCATGATCCTCAATGTGGAAGTAAGATGGTTGGTGCATATCTTGTTTATGTGTTCCTTCTTCTCTTTCTTCTTTTGCTGCAGTCTCCTTTTTCATCTCTTTCTATGCGGCTGGGCATTTGCAAACATCAAAAAACCTGCATTACTGCCACCTTGTGGTCGGCTGTGTAATTTGTTCAATCAACGGTTCTTGTGTGGTGCTACAGTGTAATGGAAACACCCTGGCTAAAGTAACTGAGGAGATGGTCGCCTCTGTTAGAGGTTCCTGTCTGGTAGATTTACATGAATCCCTGCTAATGGAAATGCACCTATTAGAGGCTTCTGAGCCTTGTTCATTAAATAATTTTCTACTGATCCCACTTTCCTTCTTTCTTTACTCTTTCTTTCTTTGCTTCTTTGTTTCTTTCTTTATTCTTTCTTTCTTTCTTTCTTTCTTTCTTTCTTTCTTTCTTTCTTTCTTTATCCCCGGCATTTTCCAGTAAAACCGTACTATCTACTCCAACCAATTTTGAAGAACTTGCACTGGTGCCAGTTTTGCTTTGGCAGAAATGAAAAGTAACTCTTCTTAAGAAAAATATTAGATTAAAAATGTCCCCCTTAAACTGCCAACCCAATTTTAAAGGTTGAAATTTTGCCAAACTGTTCAGTGATTAATGTAGGATAAGGTGATGAATGTCAGTGGTGCTGCTGGCCGTGAAAAGAGCCAGGAATCAAGCGAAAAGCTAAAAGCGGTATAGACGCAAGATGAAAAGCAATAATAAGTAATTGATTCTATGGGTGACAAGGCCTGGACAGGTAGACTTCAGGTTCTTTGATCAAGTTGAGAGAAATAATGGTCATATGGTACAAAACTGGATCAGACTGTCAGAATGAAATGGAGCAGAGTGGGGACTTTGTCAAAGTGCAGTCAGGCCAGAGATCAAACTGAAAGACTGAAATCAGTCTTTTACCATTTCTTGAGTGTTACTCATGCTCAGAGCTGGCAAAGAAACCTTTTGACCACAACGAGATCTATTCATATGCATTTACAGAGGCGCAACAGATAAGATCCACTTTTTGAATCTATGTGGACTCACTCACTCACTTATTTATACAGCAAAGAGATAAAAAATCTCTGGATGTGGGTGAATTGGCACTAGTGTGAAGGTCAAGCATGGCTGGTAATGTTTCTGAGACACACTTTAAAGACAAATCCTTTCAAATGATCGGAAAGATTTATGACTTTTATTTTATTCCTCTCACTTCTCATCTACTCAAAAGAGAAAAAGACTGCTTAAGCTAAGTCTAGATGTTTGTTCGTTGAATAGCTATTTTGCTGTGTGTGCTTGTATACAGTGTGCCTTCTTTGGTCAAAATTGAGGGAGAGACCAGTGAGGTGAACTTGGTTCCCCTATTCTTTCCACAGTCTTCTACTTCTACATGTGCATTTACATTCCTCCTCTAATAGAGAACAGACCTCTCCTTGAGTCCAGTCACAAGAAAGAGCTACTGTCCCTTTGCTACTTGCATTTGTGTGTGTGACCATCCCAGCCTCTTGTCCCTGAGTATTTCCACTCATCTTGTCATCTAGGCTGATTCCATATGGGAAGTTGATTACAGATTGATTGCACTTGTGTCCTTTTAATAAGTTATGGACTAGCCCGAGGTTCTGTTTTGATAGGAACAGGACAAAGAACAATAAGAATGTTGTCTGGGATGTACGTAGGTTTTCCACAAAAGCTCAGTCAGGACTGTATCAGCATAAGCTAATACTGACCAGTCTGGAAAACATCTGTGGCTCTCATGAATGTTCAAGTGAAGAGGCAAAGAAGACCTGTCAAAAGGGAAGAAGATCAAAACCTCCTCTTTATGTGCCGTAACCTCTGTCTATAACTGACCTATACTGTCTTTTATGTGAGCTTTGTAACTAGCACCTCAGAGCAAACTACTTATTAATATGCTAGAGTCCTCTTTTATATGGTTGACAGCATATATTTGGATATTTAAAGTGACTAACTCAATCAAAAAACTCAAATATAACAGATCCATGTCATTTTATTTAGAGCTGCCAAATAATTTTGTAATTTCCCTTTGGGGAAAGCATATGATTGAATTTAGAACTGCAGTGTTCTGTAACATGATTGGCAGATTAGAATAAAGCTTCCTTTTTTTTGTCTCCATCCAGTTTCACATCATGCTGCAGGTGTTGTACCTCAGGAAAGGGTACTAGATTTTAAACTGGACTTTATTAACTGATTCCAGCCCTCTTAAACTGACTGCTATGAACAGAAATGTAAATTCATAGTTGAAAAGGGTGATGTTATATTAATGTGGTGTTTTGCTAAATGATGTTGCAAACATTTCATCAATACTTCAGAAAATGTGTCAACTTTCAACAAAGTCAGTCAAGATCAGGCTGTGGAGCCACCCAATTCTGATGATTTTTGGCACCCGAAGGATAAACTCTGCTGACTCTAGCAGCTGCCTAACTTAACTTCTAGATCCACCATGAATTCACCATATGTGATTTTGAGTGAAATTATTGATATGAATAATAATTCAAAAGTGGATCATGCATAGTTTGAGTGAATCTTTGACATTTTAGTGGCTAAATACCAAATCCAACACTTAATGACTATATATTTTAAGCATTAATTTGCTAGCATTGTATTGATTTGCAAAGGTTCATCTTTACCCACTTATTGTCACAGAGCCATGATGGGGCCTGAGCCTCTTCCAGCTTTGAAACGACAAAAGGCTCTACACCCCGGGCAGGTTGGTGTTCCATCATAGAGGGAGAACACACAGAGACACAACCATGTAGGGTCCAACTCACACCTTAAGTCATTTTAGAAATGTGATTATAAACCAGAAAAAACCCTCACATCCATGCAGAGAACAAGCACACTACATATACTGTCTTTTATGTGACAGAAAGGTCTTAGCCAAGATCCACCTTGCAAACACTAATCTGCTTAATTATGAGTGTGTACCTACTTAACATCAGCTTGTTTGCATGAGCATTGTTAAGATGACGTTTTTATGTTCTAACCATTGCCATAAAGGCATTCAGACTCACTAATATTGATGTAGACTTGCTGTCCAAGGCAAACTATTTTGTAGTCACGGATCATAAATAACACAGATAAGAGTATCCATTTTTAGAACAAGATTCCAAATATTCATAGATCTGGAAACAAACATGCAACCAGCTCATTTCCATAATGACCAAGGTGGTCAGAATGAGAACACCATGGAGTTGCAGGTAAGCAGACCTATTGATGATCAGAAGCTAGAAATTTAAATACAACACTATATAAAATCTACAAATGTGTTCAGATAAAATATCCAAGTTGTGCCTTTTCTAAGTGGAATAAGTCACAAATGTAGCAACATTCTCTCTGATGCACAGCTGCATAGAATACACTGAGAAAAATTTTTTTTAAAGTACTTATTCATTCAACACTGGTAAGGAAGCTGCAGTGCTGCCCTAACTTGCCCCGTCACTTTTAATGCTCATCTCCATCTCTTCTTTCAAGTCAGGAGTTCATGTTAAGCTATCAGTTGTATCCGGAGGGCGGTATGAAGTGATACTTTATTGGATTGTTTGTTTTCCATTTGACAGTGGGCTTGTCTGAAAAGATGCTGCCTCATTCCTTTGGATGCCACTCACCTGGTTTGAACAAGAAATGCTTTATCCTCATCACCCCCGTCCATTACCCGAACTGTACATTCCCTCTCAAACAAAGCATTCAGTCATGACTCAGTCATATAATCATTATGGTTTTTTAAGTGCCTGTGTGGAGAGGTGGAACTGGCAGTCATCGTTGAGGAATGTGAGGCAATAAAACTGCCTATGAATGCTTTCTCAGGAAATGTTGTAACAACAAGTCGAATAAATAAATAAATAAATCAGACATGGATAGGCAGGATAAATTAGTTTTGTAGCTGCCAGTGGCAAACAGCCTTCAGTAACCTGGTAGTCGAGCTGTGGTGTTTTTCTCACTCTGAAGGAAATGGACCATAGCATCGTGTTAGCCTGTAGTCACTTCACAAACTATCTCTCTGAAAATACGATGTTACTCCAATTGTCCAGTGCATTATTCAGACTTACATTACTCCTCATTATATCAACACCCCATACATGTAAAACTATATTGTTTTTTAATTTTAATTATATATAAAAATCCTTAAATAAACTGAGATCTTAAATTAATTTCTCTTTTTAACAAGTATCATGTTTGTTTACCCCTATTTTTCTGTGCAATAAAGTGCTATGGTCATCTCAAACCTATTAAAAGCACTTTTCTGCTGCACCAGGACTATATTTCTTCATTACAGAGAGTCTGGCCACTGTAGTTTGTGCTGAAACAACTTTGTGCTGCCACTTTCAATCTCCAAAGGATTAGTTTGCTGTTAGCTCAGCACACATTCCTGTTCTGGATTGTTTTATGTGTTTTTAATAGTGTCAGTTCATATTTATAGCATGTACACATACTGTATAGTGTACTATAGGGTAATATAATATCAAGCTTTGCTTTTGATAAATATTATGTTTTTTTTCCATGTTTAATGCTTAAGATGGAATATTCAAAGACAGTGATGGACTCTACAGTGTTAAGATGGAAAAGCACTGCATATACTGCATCAGTTTAACCACGACTGTGTTGTTTCATTCCACAATTTCATCATTTGAGATGTTATGTATTAATGTAAAGAGCAGTAAGTCCTCCAAATTGGGTTCTCTAACTTCAAACTTGAATACAGTGACCCTTTATGTACCTCAAGTCTGTTCACAGTCTCTGTGAGTGACAGACTGTGGACAATTGAGAGTTGTCAGTTTGACAGACCACCATCACACAACATCGCTAACACGCTACTTACACACTGCCAGACCAGAATCCCTTTCAGTTACCGACTGGAGCAATGAACCAGACCAGAATCACCACACTGTCAAGTACCATGCATTTCACACAAATTGCTGCAACACAGATAAAACAAACTGTACATTTGAATACCACTTGAGGTTTAATGATATAGTAAGTTAAAATGTCTTATAGCCAAATGGTTTAACTCTCTGTAAATTGTTTGTTCATGCATCTCCAGCAGACATTCTTTTCACATGCACATATACTGAATATTGAATGCGTTTTGAGTTTTCCAACTCAGTGCATACCTTTATGTGTACTATGACTCACTTTTAAATAATTGATCCCCTCAAGAGGGAAAACCTTTTAAGTCTACTGCCAAGCAACTTAACAGACATGAGCAAATTCCAAATTAAAGCATTATTTGTTCAGATTTAATGTTTTATCCTAATGTGTAGTATTTGCATGTAATGCAAGATGAACAGGAGAACTGATTTTCCGAGTATTGCATCTTTGTTCACAGGTACGAGATTAAGTATGACAAGGATGACTATGTGCTGAGGGTGAAGAAGGCTTCCATTAATGATGAAGGCACATTCACCTGTGTGGCAGAAAACCGTGTGGGCAAGCTGGAGGCCTCCGCCACTCTCACAGTTAGAGGTATGCCTTTTCTCTTTTTTTTTCCTAACCATTAACTGGCACATAACAGCACATATAGAAATCATGGATCACTGAGGTTAGTGCTCCTTCACACCAATATGAAGTTTCTCCATAGCATTCCTTTTATGCATTTTATGCAAATGATGTTGCATTTTTCAGACTTCCAGTCAAGAGAGATGTATACAGTCTATGAATCTGTTTAATTATTTACCTTTCCAAGTGCAGCATCAACACACTCTGTCACCATCCCCCCCACCGTAGTGGCCTGATGCCCCCGCTACCCTCCATGTTGTAACCACTCAGTCAGCAAAGCCATTTCACAGATTACTGGTGCACACAGTCAGTACCACACCTCAGGTTTGAAAGGTTAATAAAAACATTCTAAGTATGATTTTCCCTATTTCCACTAATCTTATTCCTATTACACCCAAGAGTGTACAGTCTCTGTGGAGTGCTTTAAAGCGACAGGGGGAACCAGAGAGAGGTAAAATAAGGTCTGCGAGGGCTACACTTTTTATCTTTTCGGAAATGTAGCATCTTATGGTTTTATGTCACTGAGACACAGAGGAAATTATAAGGAACCACTACATGTATCAATTCTTTATGTGAGGGTTTCAGCAAATATATTCTGGATGTATTCAATGTTCTGATTTTCCCCCCTCTCTCTTCTTGATGTCTTTTTTTCTGCTCTGTCCATTTGCAGTTGTGATAAACACATATTTGTCTTGCTATTACCAACACACCACCTCATAGAATTGCAGATTTCATTATTACAGACAGAAAAGGTCCAGTAGTATATTTGTCCCTGAAGAGCAAAAACGACTACCCCCAGGGGAATTTTAAATGCAACTGCACACCACAAGTGGGTGTTTACACCAGACTGCCTCTATCATTCAAGGATGTGAATAACGGATGCTTTCAACTCATCATAGAACTGTCCAGTGGACAAAAGCTACTAGACCCTTTGTGTCGTTCCTACACTATGCCAGAAGTGTGCTAGCCCCAGCTCAACATGTCATTCACTCTGATTTTGATTTCTTTTTTTTGTTGTTGTTGTTCTGTTCCTTTCCTGTTGTTTTATACGTTTGTGTTTGTGTGTGTGTCTTACTTTTTTCTTTTGTGTATCCACTCCACCTTTGTTGTGTCTCCAGCTCGTCCTGTTGGTAAGTACCCATCCCTCTGATTTGATGCCATCCTGCATGCTTCCTCACTTATCAATCACACCTGACAGCGTTTGACTGCTTGATAACCAGTTGACATTTGTTTAACACATCTGTATTTTACTAACACTGATATTTCATTACATTGTCCCTCCTCTCACTCCCTTAAACTGTTGCATTTGGAGATTGCACAGCACAGCTCTACCTCAACTGCTTACATAAAAAGCACTCAGATATATTACTACAGGTCTGTCTTTTTACTGGATGTTTTATACACTTTTTTGTAGCTACTTAACTGAACTCAGAGGCAAAGCTCACAGGAAACTCTATATTCATGTTGTATATAATTCAGATTGTTGGTATTTGGCCTGTTAGATATTTTTTAGTCAGACAGGCTACATGTAGTTTGGAATAATGAAGAATAATGGATTGTCTTATCCAGTGCCTGCTACCTGGACAGGGACCTCAGCGTACTTTATCCACCAACCACAAAATGTATCTATAATTGGCCCTTGGCAAGTTTTACTTATACTTTGATGATAAAGCATCCTTATTTAGTGGGACAAACTGAAGTGCCGTTAAACTGGGTGAAGGTGTGTGGCAACAACAATCTCAGTTAGACTCATGTCAACATTAAGAACCATTCCCAGAGTTTGGGGATTTAAAGCTAATCTGACAGATATACACTGAGTTAACCTATATATTTATATTTGATGAATCTATACTTGATGATCTTTTGTAGCTGATGACACACATGTCACCACTCTTGTAGGTTCACACTCCATGATCTCATTTTTACAGACTTGAACTCATTACATCTGTTGGAACTTGTGTGGATACCAAGCACAGTTTTAACAAATACAGATATATAAAAGTTTACAGTACGTTAACTACGCTGCTGTAAACAGACTCTCTAGCTTTTAGACTCTGCTCTTTACGAGTGGGCTGGCAGTCAAATTGTCTCAGAAACTGGTGCCTCATATGGTCCAGGATGCGTTTAACTTGTGAGTCTCGAGGCCATCTGTGAATTTCTGGAACAAAGAGGCGAGATATGTCTGTTTGGAGAAGCGTCTTTCGAACTGGGCCCCGCAACATTTGGGGGTTTAATTTTATTTCCCTATCAATAAATTTAGGTAGAGGTTTGAACCAACCGAGGTGAACTTAAGATGTCAGATTGTTAGAGTTGGCATCTTGAGAGAGGGAGGCTGTGCTTTTGAGAACGAAAATAGAGGAATGCAGTAACAATAAGGATGCAGCATAAAAAAGAATAGCAGAAGTGTGTGTCAAGACATGCTTGACTGATA
Source organism: Zenarchopterus dispar (assembly GCA_028564865.1). NCBI lineage: Eukaryota > Metazoa > Chordata > Actinopteri > Beloniformes > Zenarchopteridae > Zenarchopterus > Zenarchopterus dispar. Next base: position 4,557,109 of record JAOWBL010000005.1, read on the forward strand.
GAAAAAAAATAGCAGACACTGCCTCAGTGGCAGGACTTCAGTTGCCAAAACAGCAGTAGCTGTTCAACAATTGTCAAACTGTCAGCTTCCTAGAAAATGGAGGAAATTACACATTCAGTCTGCCTGTGGGAAGAGACAGTAATTGCTGTCAACTTTTGAATTAAATATGATTGAACGTGGGTTTTTAAAGGAGGAGGAAATGTTTATGAATGTGAGTATTGAATGGATCTCTGTCTCTTTGTCCATTTGTTCTTTTCACCCCGACTTGACTGCTGTCATATTCCGAGCCCTCTCCAAACCAAGCAGATGTGACTTGCCATGAATTAAATATGGGCTTCTAATCATGTGTTTCCTTCGGAGTGGACAGGGAAAGGCTTCTCATATGTCATTAAGGGTCTCTGAATCAAAACAGGGCAAAAATGTGAATTAGTTCGGGGTTAAGTTCAGAAACCCTCATGCATTCACTTCCACTGTATTTGTCTGAAATTTTGATGTGTTCCTCAGTGGGGTATCTTGTCTATTTTAAGTCAGTC
>JAOWBL010000005.1:4560389-4613555 GCA_028564865.1 Zenarchopterus dispar
TATATATATATACACACACACACACACATATATATATATATATATATATATATATTAATATTTAATTTAAGAGAGGAACAGAAAGGTTTGGTTTTTTTTTTATTGCAGAAAAGCCTGATGCAAAAGTTGTGGCTACAATATAATTCAGCTATACATATTACTGAGAGCTTTTATTTTGAAAATTAACAACATATAACCTATATTTATTTTAATTATATTAGGTTTTTGTGCATAGCATCAATCAATTTTAAAGGGAAAGGTGTCCCTAATAAAGACGGTGATAAAAAAAAAAAAAAAAAACATCTTGGAAGCACAATAACCTTCTGTAAGGTGTGAAACCATGTTTTTTACCGAGTAGTTAGTAATGTGATGTATGGAATGAAACGGAGCTCAGGATGAAGAGGGAGGGAATTGTGTCCTTGCCAGACTATGATTTAGGAGCTGTGTATCAGGCCCAGCATTATGAGAGCCACAAGATATCCAAGCTGCAGAAGGCCAAACGGGAAGGCAGTAAATCTGTTGCCATCTGTACCATTCCCAACTGTGTGTATCTTTGTCAAATACACACCCCCAAAAAAGGGATTACATAAAGAAATCTGCCAAATGGGAAGGGTTTGGTTTTACTGGAACCAGCTGGCTTATCACTGAAAAGACTTACAAAGAAATCAAAAGAAACAGAAAGCTTCCAAGATGTTGCTTTGCTACAATACAGATTTCTTTTCAATGAGTTTTACAACAATCCGTGCAAATTGTTGTAATAATATTATTGGAAACAATCAAATGATTGTTGTTTCTAATAATATTTTTCAGTAGAAACTTTTTTCTGCAATATTTTATCTGGCCTTACTTGAGGTTATGCTGTTCTCTGGATTTTTTTGACTTCCATTATCTCGTCTTTGAAGAAATGTCATTGATGTTTTATCTGAGCAACGTGCAACTTGTCAACGAGGGACAACATAACCCCCAGAGACAGTCGCAGAGAAAAACAAGTAGTGCTGCAGACTATTTCAGAGAAATGTTCCTACCATAGACGGTAAATGCGAGACTGACACATCTGATCTTTCATGGATTACCATTTTTAGACTTTCAGTGAAGCACTTTGGCTCTTATTTTTCTATTTTGAAACCTCATATTCTATGTTAGAAATGGATCTAATTGACAAGCTGTAAACACTATCACCTTGTGAAAAACAAAATCACCCCACTTAAAACATACACTGCTTTATCACCTATTTTACTTTATATGACATGACAATTAAAAAAGTAAAAAAATAGCATCAGGAGACTGAATCAGACCAGACTTTTTTTATGCTCCCTGGTCGCTGTTGTGATCTTAACACCTGACCTTGCCATTAACAAGTGACAACAACAAAAAGAGTGAACACACCAGTAGATTTAATCAAGCTAGCTCATCTCCAAACTCCACTTTCTTTGTGATTTAACTGCATTTGCTGGTCAGAATTATCTCACTTTGTCCTGAAGTCAAGACAACTGGTGAAGCTGTGAATACTGACTGAGAGATCACAGTGTGATCTCAGAGTTCAATAGTTATTCAAGCCTCTTCTCTCTTTGCAGGAGGTGTTAGCTTGAGGTGTGATGCGACACAGAAATGGTCTTCTGTCTCTCACTCCCTATTTTGATAAAGCTTTGATCAGAAGCTGTATCAAACTGCTTCAAATCTTGACTTTTATATGAGATATACTCTGATGCAGAGTAAATCCTACATATGGAAAGTCGGACACTATTGACCCTTTATGTTTAATCCTGTTTACACTCTAGTTGTGGGTGTTTCTAGGGCATGGGTGTGCCTATGTATCGTCTCAGATCTTTTTTTTTTTTATATGTATCGTCTCAGATCTTTTTTTTTTTTTTTTTTATATGTATCGTCTCAGATCTAAATGCCATCGTGACAGAAGCGCTTCCTTGTGTGAATGCCAGTGTGACTGTCATTCATTCAGCTTCAGCCGTACCTGAATGAATGGCCAGTGTGGTTACCATGGCAGTTAAAATCACGATATTCACTGGTGTTCTTCCTGTGTTCAGAGCAAATAGACAGATAAAAAAAAAAGCTGCATGGAAGCTCCACAGGGCTTTACCATTTTGATTTTATCATGTGATATATTGTTTATTTTTGCTTGAAGTTCTTCAGCCCCAAAATCTTATCTACCTTCCGATGTACCAATCATTTTCTAACACTGTTGCTTTGGCCTTCTAACTTTAGCTCCACCACAGTTTGTCATCCGCCCAAGAGACCAAATTGTGGCACAAGGCCGCACTGCCACCTTCCCATGTGAAACCAAAGGAAATCCACAGCCTGCTGTCTTCTGGCAGAAGGAGGGAAGTCAGGTAATTACAAACACTTTTACACATCCTGATCTGTAAAAAGCTGTATTTTTTCATCTTCTAAATGACTTTTCTGCATTATTCCTTACATGTGAAAGCATATAGCTCTCTTATTAGCCAGCTCTCCTGGAAGTGTAGTGTTGTGAACACAAAGTACTTTGTTTCCATTCCCCAGGTTTTTGTTTTCCTTCCCTAGTGCTGTGTGTGAAAGGCATACACAGCACTTAAAATTGTGCTATCTTTCAATGATATGTTTACTACAGTCACACCAATACACCTTTGTTCTCAGGAGCTGCCAAACGTTAGTGAGGCAGCTCCTGGTAGTGCCTGGCAAAGTGCTAATCGGTTTTCTGTGACCCTGGACTGATAAGAACGATCCCTTCCCTCACTGTAGCAGATAACCTCAGTCAAATACCTGAATGTCCTCACAACGGTCGACAACAATACCAATTAGGAACCTGCTGGGGCTTGTAGATGAGCCAGAGATATGACTCAGCTCAGGCTAAGGTTGAAACACATGCACTGTTACGTAGCCCGCAGGCCAACACTTACGACACATGTCTCCCGAAAGGGTGAACAGAAGTTCTTACAGTTTCTCACAAACATTGGAATAATATTCCTGTAAGGATGTGTAACCACAGGCATCATGAGTCACTGAGATCATAAGCCTTGTGCATCACATTCTCATTAAAGATGAAACCTCATCTTTAATGAGAATGAGAGAGTTTTAGTCAAGTAGATGCCTGCCTTCACAATCGCTTAATAAGTGCTTTCTTTGTCTTGATGTTTACAAGATATGAAAGTGTTTGTTAAGCGAGCAAATTAAAGCTAATTAAGTCCAGTATTTCTATGACAAAGCTTTTATTCCCCACTCTCGCCAACAGTGGAAAGTTAATTTTTCATTTGTTATGATGAGGAGACGCTAATATAAACAAACAACATAATTTGCTGCATTAAAGTGACCAGGTGTAATTAAATCAGACTAATGTATTTACTGTTTTCCTTTGGGAATACTGAGAAAAACAAAAGATTAATCCAAATGGATAGGTATTAATTTGTTGGTTTCCGCAGTCTTGAATGCTGGCCTGTTAGATTATCAATATCTTCCTTTTTGGTGATTGCAGAATTCACTTGTATTTACAGATAGAAAAAAGCAGCTTAAAACCACCCCGGAGTTTATTCAGAAAAGAGAGAAATTGTGAAGCCAACAAAAGCAAAGATTACCTTTCGTACAGAGAGCCTCAGGGAAAAAAAAAAATGTCTCCATGTTTTCTTGTTTGTGAGGTTGGTTGGCCAAGTGATAGATGAAATTGCTCATACTGTTCTCTAATCTGGTTGTTTGTTACATTATATGTGTGGGTCTATTAGTGTTGCGTGCGTGTGTGTGGGCAGGTTTGTAAATTGTCCAGGTTGCATTTGTATCATGTTCTTACTAATTGGCTGTTTGTTCCTGTTCCTACAGAATTTGCTCTTTCCCAACCAACCCCAACCCAACAGTCGCTTTTCAGTCTCGCCCAGTGGAGACCTCACCATCTCATCTGTGCAGCGGGCTGATGCTGGTTACTATATCTGCCAAGCACTGACCGTCGCAGGAAGCATCCTCGCCAAGGCCCAATTGGAGGTCACAGATGGTGAGGAAAAACGGAGATGTGACTTCTTCCATGCTTGCACACCGCTGCCATCAGTTATGCGAACAAGCATTTAAGGCATCTGAACTTAATCCAGCACCTTCTGATTATGACATCTCTCCTGGTTTGTTCAGTTTTTGTGCGAATTTAGCCTTAAATACTTTTGAAAGTACCATTTCAAATTAAACTTTAGTTATCATTTGTGCAAGAGTAAATTCAGCTTTCATTTGAAAAATTCAATAAACCAATGACCTTCAGTCGCTTTATTTTTGTTCGATGCTTTTTGTTTCTTTTTTTTATCTTGCAGAATTTAATTAAAAAAGTCTTCTTTTCCTCTCGGAAAAGAAATAAAGCATTGCCCTTGAGCTCCTTCAAGCTTAATGGTCAGCACCGGGGAGAGGAACAAGTATGTGTATGAGGGAGAGAAGAAGGCAAAGAGATACTGAAAGAGATTGAGTGAGGGACTGACAATAGCTTCCTGTTGAATGAATGATGTGTTCCTGCTATGCGTAGGAGCATCTAATCTTCTCTGCTGTTGTGATGGTAAGATAGACAGCCATCCATATGTCTACTGAAACATCTGCGAGCAGAAAGATTACAAGCACTAAAAGCACTTTGTTCATTGTTTTTCCTGATGCAAGTTTTAAAAAAATCCCATCAAATCTGTCCTCCCCACCCCCCCCAAAAAAAAATTAAAGAATGGTATGTTTGCAAAACCGTTGCGGAACAAGCCTGAGACAAAATGGGCTAAAAGAGGATGGAGCACAGGAGGGCCTGGGTAAGGTCACGGCCGCACCTGCTGCAGTCTTCGTGTGATTTACTGCCCCGAGTTCCGCCAGCAGTCTGTGGAGTTCAAGGAGATTTGTAATGAGAAATTCCTGATGCAGAGACCCAAGGCCAAGTCGAGCTTTGCGTCCTCCCTTTGTCACCCCTACATCCCATCAACACACACATCAGATGCATCAAATCACCTGACAAAGCACAGTCCTCTCTTTATGCACTATTAAAAGCTGTCTTGCAGTAGTTTATTGTTTTATTATGCATTGAAGTCATGAAATCTACTCAAAACATCCTGTAAGAAACTTTGATGCCCATCGTAACTTGGAATGTGTTGTAGTGCATCTCATTGTTCGCCATGATGTTAGCGTAAATCTTTATGTGACAGGCTCATAGCAAGTACTTTATATTAGATTTATATTATTCACTTTTATTCACTTGATCAGATTTGCCATCGTTTCTACCTTAAAGCAGACTAACAACAAAAGTTGATTTATTACACTACATTTTGCTTGTGGAGGCTAATATAACAAGCTTCTGCGAGCTTTTAAAGTCTTATGTGACCCCTGAGCACAGGGTGACCACAACACCACAAAAATGAATTACCTGCATTGCTTCCTTTTGTCATAAGTAACTGCAGAAGAGAAAATAGGGTTGGAAGCAAGGGTGTGATAATGTGTTGAAAGGTTACTGAGGTAGACCTGGTAATTAGCCCCCGCAGGTCTGACATCATTAATCCATACTTTCTAATTAATGTGGGTTCTCCGATGCCAGGGGGACTCCACATTATTCAACTCTAAATTCTAAACTGTCTATGTGCTTCATCGCTAAATCTCCCGGAGATCACCTCCGTCTTATCCACTATTTCATAGAAGTAACCTACAGGTTTCTTTGGCTCATAATAGCAAATGAAATTGCTCATATAAATTGGACTCATCAAAGCATTAGCCCTCAACGGAAGTAAAAAGTTGAACAAAATATAAAAAAAAGCATGTCCCTCCCTTATTTATTTGAAAGACATAGGGGTTAAAGTAACATTTAATAATTAGAAGTCACCTTTTATTGTGCCCCATGCTGAACATAATGAAGTATTTATCTGAACCACACTGAGTCAATAAGCAAGAGTCTCACCACTTAAATGGACCACAGAGTCTAGGGTAGTGTATAAAAATAAGGCTATCCAGGCAGTAACTGGAAACTGCTTGGCATCCTTCTCCACATCAATGAAACTAAAAAACATTGCTCAGCTGTTCTGTCCGTGATTCCTGGAAATGCAGGAAACATTCTTTGTCCTGTGGCACATTTACAACTTATTCAGAAAAAGCGGTCTACTTTATGAGAGATACCCACATCCATTCTGTGTATTTTGTGATTATTACAGTTTAGTTTATAGTGACATCCTATGTCTTGCGTGAACCTTGTCATCTCAACCAGATTCACGTATGGCTTTTTTTTATATCCCAGTACTTGCAGACAGACCTCCACCCATTATTCGCCAAGGCCCATCCAATCAGACGCTCAGGGTGGACAGCGTGGCACTCCTGAAGTGTCAGGCATCAGGAGACCCCATCCCCTCCATCAGCTGGCTGAAGGATGGAGTCAGTTTACTGGGAATTGACCCTCGTATGTCGCTGCAGGAGCTTGGCAGCCTGCAGATCAAGAACATCAAGGTAACAGATTTTAGCTACCATGCTTTGTCCATTACACAGTTCACATCCATATGTCTCCTCACAGCTCACCTTTCATATCTTTATCACTATTGTACATTTCTACAACTTTTACACTAATTATATTTAATATATGTGTAGATTATTATGTGGTCATTCTTGCAAAATTGCAGAAAGGTTTTTAGAATGGGCTCATAACTGGCAAGAAGTGCTATAGTGCTTTAAAGGAACGAAAAGCACTGGTGACCTGTCCAGGGTGCACCCCTGCCTGCTATGGACTGGGATTGGCTCCAGCAGACCGCCATGACCCAGAAATTGATTCAGCGGGTACAGAAAATGGATGGATGGATGGGATGAAAAGCATATGTGGATTTGTTTTAAACTGTTTGGTAGTATCATTTAACTCCAGCTGGGCTCAGATGCAAATGAATGGATGGACTCCTGCTGTAGGACAGAAAATATATTTGCTTTCCAATATATATACACACATGTTTAGCCGCATCCACATTGAGAGTAGATTAAATTTAAAAGGCTCACATCTTCCTTCCCCCAGTACGAGGCCTCAGTGGAATACCTATTAGGCTTGACAAAGCTGCCGACCACTGACATGTTATTTAATAAATGGAAGGAAGGCACGGGGACAAAAACCAACAAACAACCAAAGTTCCTAAGAGGGATGGAGAGACAAGCCAGCTGTCATCGGTCCAGGGGTTCTATCAGCCCACCCTAAATTAATTAGCCTGGCTTTGTTGTGGTGGGCAAGACAGTGGGGAAATAAAGAGGGGGAGTGGAAAAGTGATGGAAGGGTGGTGAGTAGAAAATGGAATTCATTAGGAAATTAGCGTCAGCACTTTGAGGCACTCACAAATGACACACAGTTTGTCCAGCACAGGGCTAGTATGTGAGGTCTTCCCGTCATTCTCTTGTGTTTCAGCAATAAGTAAACCGTGTGTAATCAGAGAGTGTGTAACTCAAATGGCCCTTTTACTAAAAGCATCATTAAGATCTGTCTGTTGATGCTGATGCTGGCATGCTTTTCTCATCCATATTGTTTGTGTTTTCTGCTGCCTTCTAGCTTTCCGACTCTGGGATCTATACATGTATTGCTACCAGTTCAACGGGGGAAACATCATGGAGCGCTTTCTTGGAAGTCAAAGGTAGGTCAAAGGAAGGTGGCGTGATAGTCTTATGCGCTTTATGTAATTTGCCAGCTATTTTCAACAGAGACATTGACTACATCCTGTCTTCTCTTTTCAATCCACTCAGAACCAGGCGCAGTGATTGTTATGAAGGGCCATGATGACAATGAGCTTCCAGGCCCACCATCTAAACCCCAAGTCACTGACGTCACCAAGAATAGTGTGTCCTTGTCATGGCAGTCTGGAATGGCTGGAGCATCTCCTATCTCTTCCTTTGTCATTGAAGCATTCAGGTTTGTGTTATTAGTCACACAAAATTGTTGTTTGTAGCAAACTAACAATATATGGTGGTTACCTGCTATAGATTACAGTGATTAACTTTGTACCATAAGAAAATAACAATAAAACAGGTGAAATGATCATATTATTTCTCTTTTCTTACAGTCAGTCGGTGAGCAACAGTTGGCAAACTGTAGCAGATCATGTCAAAACCACACAGTTTACCGTCAAAGGTCTCCGTCCCAACACAATCTACTTGTTCATGGTCCGAGCAGTCAACAGCCAGGGCCTGAGCGATCCAAGTCCCATGTCTGATCCAGTGAGAACACAAGGTAGCTTACATAACATGAATATGAACATGAGTTTATGCTGTACGTGCCTGGAATCTGTAAATATCCTTTTAACCTATATTATTTTTCTCTGACATGATAAGCTCACTGTTTCCTCATCAAGAGTGGTACTTACTGTCCCCTCTCAGAAACCTTCTGCTAACACCTATATCAATATATTAGTGAATGTTCCAGAGCTCAAATTGTTGTGCCGAGCTCAACTTATTAAGGCTATATCTAAGCAACTATAAAATAAGCACATCCAGTTTTTGAAGGCTTAATAGAGTTATTGCTGACTCTGCTATGTTAATCATAGAATATTACCAGCTCCAAACCCAGAGAACATTTGATTACAGTACTGAACCGTTCACAGTCTTCAGCGTACAGAGGCATGAAAAGGCCCAAGCATAAAGGAAATTAATAAAAATCAGTCTTGGCCATGCTCTGTCAAGCACAAGCCAAAAGCTTCTTTAAAAAGAAAAGCACTTTTAAATTTCAGCAAATCTTTCATACTAAGGCTAATGTCTTGAGATGATATACAGATATTCTGATGAACAGTGTCATGCAGTAATGACAGATTGATTTTTTTCTCTTCTTTTTAACTTAGTTTGGCCTTTCTCACCCTATTAACTCATGGTCATATTGAACTATCTGAATGGAGCTTTTTGACATAAACATTCCCCCCGTGAATTCTTTTTTTCTTTTCTTCCAGTAAAAACACTCAAAATGTGGCTTTGCCTCTCCAACCTCAATATCTCATTGCCGTTTTTTTAGAGCTTGTAACTTCAAATATATGCATGTGGAAAACAAGATGGGAAATAATGTCTATTCTTCTTCGGTCCAGTATATCTGAAGGACAATGAGGTCATTCATAGATGTGTTTTTTTCAGTCAGTTATCGGCATCTGCAGACAAGTCACACATATATAAAGATCTTTTTAACACATATTTTCTTTTTTTCTTAAAAGAAGTACTTTGCTGAAAAATTAAGTTTTTGTTTTAAATGAGGATGAAGTTGCCCCTTTTTTAATGAAGTCATGATCACAGAATGTACATGTTTATATTATATTTGACTTGTCTATGCTAGATCTATTTTATCATTTCACCTCCAACGGTCATGAGTTTAAGCTGTTTTTTTCTGCACTGTAGTTTTATCTGTCTTCCTTTGCTCACGTTCATATCATTGCTGTTACATAGATATAAGCCCTCCAGCCCAGGGTGTCGACCACAGACATGTACAGAAGGAGCTTGGCGAGGTCATAGTTCGGCTCCATAACCCAGTCGTCCTGAGTCCAACAGCCATTCAGGTCACATGGACAGTAAGTACATCATGTCACTTTGCTTATACTTGACTGACAGAATCAGATGCATCCTTACTCTCCAAGATCGTAGTTACACTATGTGTAAAGCCATGTCGATTGTGTGCACTTGTCTTATCTCAGTTTATTATTTTGACATGTTTGGTTTTGCAAAATCCTGTCATAAAGTCGGAGTAGTTGACTGTAAAGATATGTCTTTGAAGCTGCTCTCCTGGAGGCGGCCATTTGTTTTAAGTCAGGGGATTTTTTTTCCAGGTTGTTTCCAAAGACGGCAGCTTTGAAAAATTGTAATCGGTGACTTAAAAGTAACCAAACATCAAATGGCAACAAAATGCTTTCGTTAACCACAGTGAACATCAAAAGAAATTTCAGACACCTGGTTGTTCATCAGTCTTTTATGTCTTTAGCTACCTCCCACTTAAAGAAAAAGAAAAAAACAGCCTTCTCAGATAAGCTAGATTAAAATTAATATTTCTTGTTGTAAATGTGTGTTCCTGCTGTTGTAAGGCACATTTATCTTCTTTTATAAGGATACATGCAAACAGCCAAGTACTGTATATGCCAGTTGTAAGAAATGGAAAAAAAAAAACAAAAAACAGCCACATCTTGGCTGTTATGTGTTTTACCTAATTGTGTGCTTATTAGTACAAAAAAGGCTTTTTGAAGTGTCCATATATCATATGTGTTGACTTATTTTGATTATGGTGCTATAAGTCATTCAGTTGCGTGCATTTACCTCACACCATTTAGTGGCATGGGGTGCTGGTTTGCAAATGAACCACATTAGCAGTTTTTTGTGCTGACATGTTTACTGACCCCGGCAGTAAGTCTCACCCTAAGACTTGGTGACTAATTTAATGTGAATCCTCTCCTTCATGATTGTAATGTATGGTCAACACAAAACATGCTTGCCTGTTCAATCAGGGGTCCTTTCAGTAAACAAATGTCCCGCTTTTATATTCCCAAATCATTCCATTAATAATAGTCATACACCAACCCTGGAATCCATTTTGCTGATTTACTCAGGCAATGCGAGAGAAAAACAGCTGCTTAATATCCCACTTGAAAGCAGTGCTCACTTACTCTACTGTTAACAAGCCATTACAGTGAGTTATGTGCCTGCTCGTCCCCTGAATAAATTCTGTATTTTCTGTTTAACTAAATGGCCCAAGTTTTAAGGGAAGTCTCTCTCATGGATTGCAGGACGTTATCACAAATCTTATCTTTTTGTTTTGTTTTGTTTTGTTTTTTCCTATCTGAGATGTGGGCTGTAATCAGCTCTGCTGTGTATTCTCCAGAGTGTATGTATTTGTTGCTGCATGACATTCACATAGTCACAACCCTTTCTAGAATGGGAAAAATCTACTTTAAGGTGCCAGTATTTTGTATTTATGATACATTTGGGAAATGCATATATCTTGCAAGGTGGCATTATGGAAAGTCTTGTTAATGGAAGAGGCAAAAGTTTGGGCAAGTAGCCTGTGAGTATGAGGTAATATCAGGGTGTTAATTGAGCAAAGTGTGGCATGGCTGGAGATAAAAGCCCCATTAAACAAGTAACAGCCTCTAAAGTGTCAAGCATGCAGTCTTGTAAAGCACATTGCAGGAAAACATCAATGGATATTATCTAGTGGTTGTCACAAGATAGCCCATTTGTTTTTACAATAAAATACAGCAATAATCCTGTCTTCATTTACTTTCTCAGGTGGATCGTCAGTCTCAGTTTATCCAGGGTTACAGAGTTCTATATAGGCAGACATCAGGACTGCCTTCACCAGGACCATGGCAGACCCAGGACGTAAAGGTGCCATCTGAGCGCAGCATCATCCTTTCATCGCTTAAGAAGGGAATTGTTTATGAGATTAAAGTACGGCCTTATTTCAACGAGTTTCAAGGCATGGACAGTGACTCCAAGACAGCAAGGACCTCTGAGGAGGGTAAGAGCGAAAGAATATGTTAAGTTTATGTAGATTTTATGAGAAACATTAAGACAAAAAGTAACATGGTGCCAGACCCACTCATCTGTCAAGTCAAATGTATTAATGAAGCACATTTAAAACAAGTAGACTTCACTAAAGTGTTATATACTACATTCAGGAAGCATAATATAAAAGAAAATAGCACAGAGAAGGACAGTAACAATGTCAATAAAAGAACAAAATGCTTTATAAATAATTAAAAACAAAATGGACTAAAATAAAGAGGAAAGTTACAATTAGTTCCAACAAATAACAAGAATTGTTCAAATATTAGGCAAGTAGAGTGCAGTTAAAGGGCAGTGATAACATTTATCTTAGATGTTTCTAAAAGTGATAAACATTTTATTGATGGTGGGAAGCTGATCCAAAGCTTTGGAGCAGTCACTGGAAAAGAAACATTTCTTTTACTGACTCAGGAGGATATGTGCATATACCTTGAAAACAAACCAAATCATTTAAAAATTTTATGTTGTCTTTTATGAGAGGCAGAAAAGAGAATGCTAAAAGCTGAACGATGCTGTCTTTCTTTGGAACCAGTCAGAGGTGTTCTGCACTAGTTGACAACTGGAACTGGACAATGCCAAATGGCAAAACTTCATCCTTTAAATGATTAATAATGCAGCAATCATCTTCCTGTCAGCATTACAGAGGATGGTCTTAAACCTAGGAATTTTCGCTTATTGGAAGAAATGTGGCAAAGGATCTTTTAGGTTAAATTCAGTGTTAGTTTTGTTTATAATTGGTGATGTAGGTGTCAAACTTCTTTTAATACATCCCTCAGTAGCTCCAAGACACAAGCTGTTACTGGACATTGCACACTCTTTCTCTTGCAACTCAAAGGTTGATTTATAAAGGCTGTGACAAGGCCACATTTTATTGTGGCATCATATCACTCACAAACACATGCACACAGGTCTGTGTTTGAAGGAAGTTACTCTATTGCCTTCTGCCAGTAAAAAAAACACATACACTAGTAAGACACTAGCATTGCTTCAGCCTTTGAGTTGTACAACTTGAGTTAAATTATAACATGTTCTGAGGTAAAGAGACGCAGTGCACCCCAACAGCAGCACAGAAAAACAAATATAGACACTCTATACTGGAGACAAAGCCTATCTTGCCACTGCATATTCAGGCGTGCATGTACTGGAGACAGTTCACATCCTGTTGGGTTGACAGGCTCATTTATTTTCCTATTTTCAGGGGGACCATATCTCCTGTGGCCAGCTCGTATACGCTCTACACACACAGGCTGGCCACAGGAGTGGAACTGCCATCACTTTACAGCTGTCCCAAACACACACCCTCACGCTAACACACAAATGAAGGGAACGCACACATGCCAATACATGTCCTCTCCCTAAGGCCTCGGAAACTACATGTCCCAGCTATTACTCATACCGATAACGGTTCCTGTCTGTCCTCTGCCTGCCTCCCACAGCCGTTGTGTGTGCCAGTGGTCATAACTAGGCTAAATAAGAAGAGAAATCTAGTTCAAATGTTGACTAAAACATTGGTTGTCCATAATCGAAGCGTCCCTGAAGTAGATCCAGAAAACTGCGTTCCAATGCTCGCGCCGTCTCCCTTCTTCTCCTTCACACATTCCCTTACTCCCCATCTGGGAAGTCATATCCCGACTGATAAATGAACTCAAGTTACCATCTGATTCACAGTGAACAGTTGTCTAAGAAATTACTTAAAAAGGTCATCTTTTATGCAGCATAATGTTTATTTACAGAGAAGGGAAATCAGTAATGTTTGCATAAATGTTAATTTGTAGACTAATCATCTAGGTTGATCTCAGGGGAGATCCCACACCAGCCATTTCTTGTCATCAGCTATTGGCTACTGTTTGGTAATGATCTGTTATGTTTGTATTCTGTCATCATTCAGCACAGCATGGAGTGCACATGCAAGACAGGGGGTCACATTCCTGTCTCCCATACATCACTCTGCTAATGGCCCTATTAGCACACCCTCTGAGGCCTCTAATGAAAAATGCGTATTGTTTAGCACAAATATGCATGATAATAAGCTGCTAAATCATTCATAACATTAACTTTGAACGACATTGTCTCTGATGGCTTCCATACCCAAAACCAGCACTTTATCACTTGAATGTAATGCATTACTGGATAGGCCCAAGTGCAATGGTTGATCAGATGCTCTCTTGGTAGATTGTTTCTAATCTGGCCAAGGTGTTGGGTTCATCACTGGAGCCATTCATCTTCTACCATGCCAGGACCTTCTGGCTCTCTGGGGGCTGGTGTGGCCAATTGCACTGAGGGAGGAGCACAGATTTACAGGGTGACATGTGCCATTTTGGATGGAGGTTAGGTGAGGGAGAGACAGCCCAGGAGTAATTGACCTGTCAGTATTCTGCTGTGGTGCTGCTCCCCTGCCAGCCACTGCGGAAATGAGAAAACATTATTTTTAAAATGTTATTTCCAGTTGGGCCAACTGTTATTTATTTTTCCTCTCACCCCTTGTGGGGTCAGAAGATTGTTACCATCAGAATAACAACAGAGGTATATAAAAGCTTGGACATGTCCTGTTTCTGTCTTCTCTCTATGTGCCCATGGATAAAGCTGATTCGCTTACCTCACTCTAAAACATTGCTCAATCTTTACCTACTGGCTTTAGTTTCATCTGGCTGATCAATACTAAGTCACTGTGATGACTGATACCTTGTTTCCTTCTCTTTCTTTTTTTCCATATTTCCTTCACACCTGCACTTCATCCCTATAAGCCTACTGATCCATGTGCCAAACTGGTCAATGCTGGGGTCTTATCATGACTGAAAGCACTTGACTGACTGTGCCAGGCCATCATTCCACAAATCAATACCAGTATCCTCTGTGCAAATCCAGCAAGCCAGAGCAGAAGATAGTATATTAAATCACAGAGAAATAGCAGGCGATAGCGGGGTTGGATCTGTACCTGGTTTTATCAGGACAGTATTCAGTCAACTGTGCCATCCCGATAGAGTATCATTCCCTCACAAAGTACAGGTGTCTCTATGTGCACCAGTTTGTTTTAAATTACTTTCAATTATGAGCTTTTGTTCAGACACTCCACTGAAATACGTCTAGCACTTCTGTGTCTAGTTAGCTGATGATCAAATGCACCTCCAAAGCTGCTTGTGCTGCAAAATTGTGTCTTTCAATGCTGACTTGGATATATTGGGCCTCTTCCTTTAGCTCCCAGTGCCCCTCCTCAGCAGGTAACGGTTCTGACCGTGGGAAACCCGAACAGCACTTCCATTAGCATCTCTTGGGACCCTCCTCCACCAGACCACCAGAATGGCATCATCCAAGAGTACAAGGTTTGTTGCAGCAAGTCTGCATTTGATTCTCACTGAGCTCATACAAAGCTAAACAGGATCAACTTTGTCTCTGTTTATGTCTCTCTTTTTGCCACAGATATGGTGTTTAGGGAATGAGACACGTTTCCATGTAAACAAGACAGTGGATGCAGCAATTCGCTCTGTGGTGGTGGGCGGACTGCAGGTGGGAGTGCAGTATCATGTGGAAGTGGCTGCAAGTACAAGTGCAGGAGTTGGAGTCAAGAGTGAACCGAAGCCTATTACCATTGGTAAGACTGATCTATAACACTGTGAATAATTGCATTTTCAAAGTTATTTTTATTTTTGTTTTTAGTTTGTTTAAATGTCCAGGTTTTCATGGTGAAAAATATAGCATTGTACTATTAGAGGATGATCTAAGCGAAAACAAATTGAACAAATGGGTGATTTGTTAAAACACTGTTATTTTGAAATATGGACTGACTGTGTGTGACTTATATAGAGCTCCACCAGATTTTGCTTGATTTGACCCATGACTGATGGCTTAGCCTGCAGCATGCTCTTATTTCCCCAGTGTCAGTCACATAATCCATCTCGGAGAGCAAAGACCTTGTGGTAGTAGTATGCTGTGTTTTTCTTTGAATATAAATGTGATAATGGGTTTTTTTTTCATGTGGTTTCAAAATAATATATAAATCAACACCATTTGTACAACTTTGATGTGCATATACACATTTATGTATCCCATATCCTTATAAGTTGATCCATGGGCAGGAAAAAATACACATACAGTAATTTAAGAGGTGAGTCTTACCAAGAATTGCTGCAAGAATTACTGTCAAGCAGGCTTGCAGGGGTGAATTGTGATCAGCGATCAATACAGACCATGCTTTGTGTATTTTACTGGCAGTGAAGTGAATTAGTGGTGGCACAAACCAAGCAGCCTGATCACCTGGGTTTTTGTTATAAGCTCTCAGGCTTTGTCTCTTTCAGTCTGCACCTTATATTTCATGGCACATCCTCTTCGATTGATGTTCTGCTTTGCTGGTCAAAATTTCTGCTGAAACTCACCAGACCTGCCACCTTGGAGCTTAGTCTTGTCTTTATGTGTTTATAGTTGTGAAAAAATGTGATATTTCCAAGTCCTTCAGTATTATATAGATGGCTATGCCAAGTATCACCTTGGAGAATGAAAGGATGTACAGCAGCATTAACATTTCTTTTTTTTTTCTTCTGCGAGTTATCCAACCAGCTTGATGTTACTGTTGTTGTGCCCCCAGGTAAAGAGTACCAGGACGTGATCATACATGGAAATCGGAACAACAGCATCACAGAACAGATAACCGATGTGGTGAAACAGCCTGCATTTATCGCCGGTATCGGAGGGGCCTGCTGGGTCATCCTCATGGGCTTCAGCATCTGGCTCTATTGGAGGAGGAAGAAGAGAAAGGGTCTTAGCAACTATGCAGGTTAGCCTAAACATAGTCTCAGTGTCATCACTTTGAATATGCACTGACATAACCTTTGAACGAATCAGTGATTTTTTTTCCTGTCAAACCTGGGGTTTCTTAACTCTACATCACCATCCTTCAGTGATGGTGAGATTATGATACTGTTACAGCTCAGAAATGAAAAGGATATTAGTTCAAATCACTTCCAGAGGGCAGCAGATTTTGACAAATCCACCCACGGTGTTGTTAGTCCAGGGTGATGGAGCTGAGTGGGCAGATTGGACTCACTGCTGGTCACTGAAGCTGGAGTTCGTCCATCTTTCCACCCACACCCTGACACATCTTTCTGAGAGACCCAGTCAATACTAGCAACCAAGTTCTCTTATACTGCCAATCACACAAGATTTCATTAGAGGTGGAAATAATAACGAGCTTACAGTATTTGTGTCAGTGCCTCTAATATTCTCACATGACTTCTTTCCTTTTTAACAAACAGGAAATTCAACATAAACCCATTTATGAGGACATATTTTCATGTTCTTTTCATTATGTCAAGAGGAGTATATGAAGTCCCAGCTACTATAAAGGGCTCAGTTTATTTACTCTTCATTTTCATTTGTTGCATTTATCTCTTTGTGTTTTTATTTTGTTTGTGCTACTGTCTCTGCACCTCTGAGCTGGCTGCTTTCCTGGCTGTTGCTCTGCACACTCGGTGACGCTGAGGTTTCCCTGATGTGCACCACCTCTCAGCTAGACTCTGTCCCAAGTGTGCAGATACTCCTAAAGCACCGCTTACCTCTGCAGGCTTTTAATGCACAACTTTTCTGTCTTCTTGTTTTGCAGTTCAGTCCTTCACCTTCACCCCTGCAGGTACTGTTCATTTGTCCTGTCTTCTCACCTCCCCCAGAACGCAGATCCATCTATCGCTTGTTTTTAGTGCTCATGCTTGGATTATCAAACGTGGGGTCATGGCTAATGAAAATTGAAACCTCATAATGATTTAACCTGCTGGAGGATCAAATTTACAGTCGAAAGGAATTTCAATTTGTTATTGGCATTGACCTTGACCTTGCAGACTTAACATCTCTTCCCTGCTTAGCCTCCTGCCATTTTTACATGTTGTGTTGTATTTGTGTGTATATCTATTGTGGCAATTTTTAATTACATTTCATCCTGTCATTTCTATTTTTATTTATGACATTTTCTCTTTTTTTGTGGTTCAGGGTAAAGCTGTCCATTTGGCTCCTGCTATTCAAAAAAAAATATTTTATTTTTCATTTTAAAATCCAATTTGTGTTATGATTTACATTTTTGTATTGCTTTGGTGCCAACTAGTCAGTTGGGTGGTCTACTTTAAGAAAAACTAAGTCTGAAAAAGTTTGGTATACAAAATGCAAATAATATAAAAATACAAGGATTAATTGATACACTTAGTTACTTCAACTTTTAATTCTATGTAGTCAACATGAACCCAATATATTTCTTGGTTTTTTTTCCAGCATTATTTAAGTATTATATATCTAGTTTGCAGTTCAGGCTTTCAGACATGCCAAAGAATGACAACAGTGAAGCTTTTGCTACCTTGTAACATTTCCAATCCTTCTCAAAACATTTAAAAGGTGCTGCTGCATTGATGATACCAAGCTTTGAAGCATTGAAGCATTTCAGTTGCAGCCATGCCTTTTGTAATGTGTGCTGAATGTGGCCTTGAGTTGTCTCATAGAAAAAACTGTGTGCATATCCCTGGAAAAGATGTTGTCTTGAAGGCAGCATATGTTGCTCTAAAATGTCATGGCCACACCACCTTGTGCAGTAAAGTTTGAAGTGGCAATTGTGAATGTTTTTACTTGTTTTGATGTCTGACAAAGCTTTCTCAGAGTAATTCTTTGTCCATATTATTTTATCAGCGATAAAGTAGCAAGGAACGATGGTTCTTGATGCAGTGATGTCAGAGGGAAATTACACCTCCCCCCTCCCTTCACACATGAAAATTCCTCCAAATTCGTCAAATTATTTTGATGATTTTATGCAATGTAGAAGGTGGAATTCCTTCTAATCTTTGTTTCTTTGCAGATGACATGAACCCAAGATATTTTTTTCATATTGTCCCAGAATTTTGTGATTTATGGTTTACCAAATACTTATCTTTGTCTACTTTACTTGCAACAGTAACCCCAGTCACTGTAGCTATACTTCTGTGGCTTTGCTTTGACTTATCTCTTCTCCCAAAAGGAATTAACAAATACAACAAAACAAATAATTCATTTGACAGTATGTGGATTGTGTAAACTGAGTGAGCAGAAGTAGAGAAAATTTTAAACAGCCTGTAGTAGTATCAAAAAAGTATAGACTAGGCAGAAATTCTGACTGGTATCTTAAAAGCAGGTTGTTAGTGGTTAGCTCTGCCTTTCCGTCTGTTTACTGGATTTATTTTAATAGCATCTTCTTTGTTAAAGTGTAGATGTTGCTGTATATAATTCTTCATGAATCCTGAGCCAAAAAGCCATGTTTATTGTGGATTTTCACATAAGCTGCATTAAAAAGAAAAGAAAAGAAATGATCATGAAAGACATGAATATCTAAAAATGGACTGGTTTTAAATTAGAACACCAAGAGGAAGCAGTTTTTGTAACAGTTTTGACTGGCACACACATTTTAAGTTTGGGGATGGCATAGGTTATGTAGTTTGAGGAAGGAGATATATCGAACATGAGTCAGGAGGCAGCTGAAGAGTTTTACACCACTTCTCTCCTCTGTATTGACAATTAGTTGATGTATTGAGTGTCCTGTCTCAGCCCCCTAAAACTGTCAGTTCAGGAGAGGTAAATCACAACACTGCCAAGGCACACTGCCAGCAAGAATTAGATTTGATGGAATTTTTAATGCTGATTTCACCCCTTCCTCCCCTCTACAATGCTTATTAAAGAGTATTAATCTGTATTCGTATTGGGGAAAGTGCTTATCTTCTAGACAGAGGCGAGAAGCACAGCCTTGCCATGTCACTCTGGCTAACGCAAAAGTATTCCACAGCAGCTCAGAAATGTGCCTGAGCGCAGATAGAGACTTCAGAGGCCTTCCCGCTGCACAGCCTCCCCTCTCCTCCGCCTGCTTTCCCTGTCAGTCCTCACTCAGGCAACTGAGTATTCTCAAATGAAAGTTTGGTGGTGGTGGGGGTGGACAAAGAGATATGGCTTTAGCTGGGACTGAACAAAGATTACCACGTCTGTCTGAAGCTCTCACAGCTGCATTTCATCCTGATAGACCTGCAATTTTGACTTCCTATTTTAATTCCACCTTCTGGTAATCATTAGTTGCTTAAGTTTTAATCCAGTAAAAAATACTCTCAAGTGCTCAAACATACATACTAGTAAAACCTCAACAGTATTTCTCCTGAAAATGGCTGTGAAAGAAGAATTGGATGAGGTAATCTTAATGTGTTGGTGATGCATTAAAATATCTGGTTAGGAGCCTTGTAATCTGTTGTGGGAGTTTCCTCCGTGTCATCTGTTACTACGTCACCCTCAGAAAAGCCCCCTCTCTCACCCAAGCCTAGACTTGTTGTGGAATCAACTTGAAGAAAACAGAAAGAAGAGGAGGAATGTTCTTCCTTCTGCTCTCTTTAATCTCCATCTGTGGAACAAATGAGCCAAATTACTAACAGCTTTCCTTCCCTCTCTTAAGTGAACCAACTCTCTTATTTCTCCCCCTTTTTTTCCCTCATTGGTATAAGGTGATTTCCAAAAGTCTTACTGCTTTTCTGTGTTTCCTGTCATCCCTTGAAATTTATACATGCTCAGAACTCTCCCTGCTGCTTTGTCATCATAACAGAGATTAAATTGATCCCTCACTTTTAACTGTGAAGTTTTACAAGCGGCTGAGGAAGAGCTGCCCTTCTTTAAAAAAAAAAAATCGATTCATCTTTTCGATGGAACAGACCACATGCATGGTTTCTGGGGAGCTTTACTAGCCAAAGGACCAATAACTCGGTCCCCATGCTTGTAGATGGAAAACCCGATGTGATTAATGAGCCCTCTGCCTTGTCTAATCATTCCTGGGCTGAAATTTAATCACAAATCTGATAATAACTCAGCAGCAAAATCAGAAAGATGAAATGAGTTTTCCTTCTCATCAGGCGTCTTGTCCTTGAGGAACACATGACATCTCCACTTATGCAAATCAAAAGCAATATACAATTCTCATCACTGCACTTAAAAAAAGAAAAAAGAATGGCTAAAGACATCAGATGCAGAGAGACATTTGAACCCTAGAGTGAATCCATGCTGCAATAAAAAACTTTTCCTAATCTTAATTATGGGAATAAAACAAGGTTGTATTATACTAGGAAAAACTTAATGTCTGGCTTTTTCTCCACTTTTTTTCTGACTTTAGTGACGTTCCAGAGAGTCGATGGTGGTCTGATGAGCAATGGGAGGTGAGTGCCTCATCAGGAGCAGGACTTTTTAACTCTGTCCATTATCATTAACAAAATAAAAGCTTTTCACGCTTGCTTTTTAAATTCCTCCATTGTTGGCTTTCCACAACCTCCTGCTTTTGATGCTGATAAATGAATGACAGGTTTGTGGACTACCAACGCTTGTTGTGTTCAAACCGGCATGCAGATATACATTTCCACCACATCTCCATTTATGCATCAATAGATGAACTCATAAATCTCCCCAACAGAATTAACAGAAACAATTTAAGCAGAGAGTGCTTTTATTTTGTCATTTATCTTCTGCTGCTGGCTACAAGCAACCCCGAAGCCCTCTGGAGTGATAAATTTGCCTGTCACCTTGCGTGGGCGGCTGGGATCTGAGCACATGTAATAATGTAAAAATAATTACCCAGGGGAGAGGTGTGTGCGTGGAGGCACCCCACTTGCACCCCCATACAGCCTGCTCCATTTCAGTGCGTGTTAGTGAAAGCAGACAGACTACAGTGAATCGGGCACATCTCAATGACACCAGTTACTGAGCCTTTGTGGGTATTCAAGAGACTCCCTTGAGAATCCTAGGCTTCTTTCTATCTACTGCTTATCACACCTTAATAGGTAAAACTGCCAGATCTCAAACACTCAGATTGCAACTAAATCTGACCCCATGTGTCTTTGGACTTTTGGGAGCTTGTCTACTGCAGCCTGGTTGCAGCATTTTTATATATTTTGCTCTTTTAATTGTTTCTCCACTCTACTGTGCATATAACTGGATGCAGCAATGGAAAATTTTATTGTATTGTTCCATGGGCTGCCAGCAATCTCTTAATGAATTAGCCATGCCACTTGCCATGCCATTTCTCATCTACTGTCTGCTATTGTGTTTTTCCTTCAATTTTCCACATAAGTGGCTCTGATTCTCACTTCAGCAGGCAGATTTTGACATTTCTGTATTTTGGGTGCTGTGTATTTGACAAACCTTTTGTCAGCAGCAGTAATTCCCACAATTTCCACAATATGGGGTGCAATTCGGAGATTCAAGACACCACACAAGCCCATAAGTCACTCCAGAGCCATCAAATTCCAGATGTTGCAACCTCCCCATCTGCCCTGAGAGTGAAAATGTGAAGCAAAGTATCTCAGGCAAATGTGTTCATTTGTTGCATGAAATGTTTATTGCATTAATTAGACAATAGCAAATGAAGCCACGTCTGTTTCCAGTTTCTCATTGGCTCCAGCCAAATTGCTCTGACTGAACAATTACACTTAATCGATCACAAAATAAATGATTCATGAAAGATGAATAGGCTGCAGATTGTAGACCTGGGCAATTTGACTTTGGCTGTTCAATTGAAATTGATAAAAGCTGATAAGGATTCATTCCTTATCCTCCTGCCAATAGGGAGATGGTAATTAGTAGGTAGTAATAACTTCCTATCTCGGCACTGATCAATGTTTTAGCAAAGCAGATTCACTCCTATTGGCTAGAAGAATAGGCTGAGCATTGCAGAGAGCAGGCTTTATTAAAATTGTTGCTATGGAGATTCGTTTCTATCCCAGGATCTGAATACTAAACGCTGACATGTTCGCTGAGAGTTAATCCATGAAGTAATCTGTTTTCTATTGCTCTAAGTGTTACCTAATCTTTAGAGTTGTAATCTGAGTTCCATCCACTAACCTGTAAACTATAAACACCTGATTTATGAAGTCAGTTTGGAATTAATCTCTCTCACTTGGCTTATTTATGGGAAGTTCAGTGTTGGGGATCTCAGGCAATATTTATGGTTTCCTTCCTGCGCATCAGATTTAACTGAAATGTCTAACAGGAAGAGGAAGCGGTCCAAATCAGATTTCATCTGCAAAGGTTGCCATCTGTCTTTGGTTGGACGAGGATTAAAAGTTTTGTGTCAACTTTTCCCCAGACATATGTGTAAATGTCCTTCCCCCACCCTTTCTTCCTTAGCTAAGAGGACACTCGATCACACACACGCATAACAAATATCCTATGAAGAAATCAGTCTTATTCTAATTATCTTTAGCAGAAGTACTGCTGTGCAATGAATACAAGGACGATGCAGCTATTTCCATTGTCTGCTCCTTGTTCTTTTGATGTGGACCGGTGAATAACTTGATAGAGCACACTGGATAAGTGAGATTAGGTGATAAGTCACAGTCTTTTACTTTTGACACTGTACATTTCTGATGCGCTCTTTCCCGAATTAGTTAAACAGAATACCTTATTTTTCAGCTGCTTGCATCTCTTAGCATGACAGGTGACAGACAAGAGGAAGCGGGCAGAGAAAGAAAGAGGATGTGGGGTTGTATAACAGAAAAATAAAAAAGAAAAAAAACACATAAGCTTAGGGAAATATAGTATAGTGAAAGAGAATGATAGCAGTAGTGTAACATGGAAACAGAGGTACAAGGACAGGACGAGATGTATTACCCTATAAAAGTGCATGTGTCTGATGCACAGCCATCAATTTGAATGACTTGCCTCCCCCGAGGGCCTGTTTTGGCATTCAGGAACCACAGCAAGGGCTCTTAGCTCGCCAGGACTGCAGTTCATTTGGACTCTTCCCTCTATAGAACAGCTTTTCTCATTAGGACCGGTAGCTGCAGCAGAGAGTGACTGCAGCACACCCATTACCTGCCCTTTTCCTCAGGGCTTGACTCTCTTCCAGTCCCTCAGAGCCAACACATCAACCTGCTGGAGCTTAGACACTAAGCCTCATCAGACAGCCATGCTGGAAACTACTGCGTTTCACAGCTTCTCAGAGAACATTTCTATAATGTGCTTCGTACAGGACTGGCTGGACATTAGATGGAGGGTACACTTTGTATACTTCTAGTATTTTATGTGAGGCTCTCTTGCCTGCACGAATGAGCTCATTGTATTCTTTGTACAGTGTAATAAACATGATTACCTGTACTTAATTATGTTTGCATTTCAACCCATTTCATTGGAAAAGGCAGTTTTAATGAACTCACACATAAACAAAGGCATTTAACTGCATCTTTCATTTTCATTTAACTCTCTCTGTGTTGCCCATAGTAACGAATCTCAGACATTATTGTACAGTAAAGTGTCCATGATGGCCTCCCAGCAGTCACCCATGACAGGTTAAAGTCCTCATGGCTGCTTTTATGGTTCTCACCCCCTCAGGTGAGGGATAACACATTTTAAACGGACATGTCTTCTCCCACATTCAGGCATCCCACAAGCATCATGGCTGGGGCCAGACTTGAAGTTTGACTTGTCTTCAAGTAAAGATTTAAATGGTCTGGTCATCGCTATGAGGGGTTAATGGGAAAACACAGTTCAATGTGCAAGATATTAATGAGTCAGGAATCTTGTACATGTGGGTGCCAGCATGTGCTCCTGCACATGTGTGTAGAAAGCAGAAGCATTAGTTTCTCTACAGTGTAGTTTTTCATAGTGACTGGATAAATGTGACAAACACCCAGCAGGAGAAAGGGAAAAATAATGGGCTGTGATTGCCTGAAGGAATCCCAAGTTTGTGAAAGAAAAAAATGCATTGGTATACTACTTTTCCCTTCCTTAGAACTGTTGCCTTCACTTCAAAGGTTTATTCCAAGCTTATCACATGCAAACAGACATTATTGTGCACAAAGTGACATTTAAACATATGTTTGATTAGAATTGGGGGCTTTATTCTCTGTTTCTGAACCCCTAAGCAAGGCAGAATTCTATAAATTGAATTATTCTTGTTCAGAAATGTTATATTAAGGCAATTTCACAGCCTGTTTTGAATTTATTACATTATTCTTTGTTTCCATTCAGCCGGCCAGGTCTGCTGAATGCCAGTGACCCTGGTTACCCCTGGTTAGCGGACTCTTGGCCAACAACCAGCCTGCCTGTCAACAGCAATTCCGGGGGTCCGAATGACTTGACTAACTTTGGACGAGGAGGTAAGCGCTCTGGTCACGTCCCTTTTGCTACAAGGAGACCACAAGAGTTAAACGATGATGGTCCTGCCTTCCTTTGTGTTCTGCCACATACCTACATGCATATGAAACATTTGCATGACTGCATATTTCATGAGTGTTTAGACATGTATTTATATATCACATCAGAATGCACCTCCTACAGGAAGAGCAGTGACTCTGCTGTCATCAGGTTGAATGATGGGAAATAGTTTAGCCTGGTGTCATAGCCCATACCTCAAAGCATGAGAATGCAAGTGGAGAGACAGGCAGTGGAGCAGGGGGTGGGTGTTTGAAAGGATGGTCTTGAGCAGCCAGTCGTGAAGGACAGGCGCGGCTCTACTGGCGCAGATGTGGACACTTCCGCCATGGTTCTACATCATCTCCCCTTCACTGGGCATGCAAACCATGCACTG
Organism: Zenarchopterus dispar; assembly: GCA_028564865.1. NCBI lineage: Eukaryota > Metazoa > Chordata > Actinopteri > Beloniformes > Zenarchopteridae > Zenarchopterus > Zenarchopterus dispar. The sequence goes on from JAOWBL010000005.1 coordinate 4,585,399, forward strand.
CAGGAAGGCCTACTCTCTTTCCCTTCCACAAACTCCCTCTTTCTTCCTCTCTCTCTCCTCCCTCATTTGTAAAAACAGAGGAGGGAGAGCTGTGAGATATCCAGAAGATGTTTGGATTTACTTATCCATTTATTTGCAAAATAGCTGTTGACAGTACTTTCAAAATGATCTTAACCCTTTAATGCCTTTAATATAATAATACGCAGAAAATCATATTTCTTTCTCTCTCTTTTTTATTGTATTTGAAGTGCTTCTTATATATTGGGCTACTCCCCAAAAACATGAAGTTGGCCCAGCATATTTACATTTAACATATTTACATTTAGTTCCGTCAACAAATTTTTTTCTCACGAAATCAATGCATTTAATTTAGGTGGAAGTTATTGTCATGATTTTATTACTTTAACCAAGTTATGTTTTGTGTGCAAAGAGACCATTATTAAATAGTTAAAATGTGTAAGAATATTTTTTCTAAAATGAACTTGGAAAGAATTTGATTATTTCATTCTGCTTTAATTCTGCTTTAATTCTGACACAAATCCAAAAGAAAGTGTACACTTTAAGAGTACTGTTTTCATTTATTTATTTATTTTATGCCAGTGATTAAGGTTTGCAGGTGGGGGTGAACATTTTCAGAGGGCAGCTTTTGAAAACTTTGCCTCCTCTCCTTTTTCCCAGATCTACCCACTGGACAAGGAGATAAAACAGGCACAATGCTCTCTGATGGAGCCATCTACAGCAGTATAGATTTCACAACCAAAGCCAACTACAACAGCCCCAGTCAGACAACCCAAGCCACTCCGTATGCCACCACTCAGATTCTCCACTCCGGCAGCATCCATGAGCTGGCTGTGGACCTGCCTGAGGCCCAGTGGAAGGCCTCGCTCCAGGCCAAGCAGGAAATGGCCAACCTGGGCTACTCCCTGCCCGACAAGAATTCCTGCAATAACAGTAAGTCATAGCAAGGATGTGTGCCATTAACTGTGGGAATATTGTACTTCTTGTGACAATCGTCAACTGTTTTTTTAAATTATTATTAAAGAATATGGTCATGTGTAAACTAGAACAATTAGAATGCAACATCCCCAAAGCTTTACTTTGTTGTTGTTATTTAAAATAGATCATAAGAATGTAGTGTTGCTATGAGACAGCCTCTTGGTTTTTAAAGTTTTCCACTAAGCGTCTCCGAAGCTTTTCTAATCCTACTGTGGTGGGACATGGTTGTTTAAAAATAATAGTTTTTCCACAAGCAGTCTTCAATTTGGTTGCTCTTCAAGGCTGAATAAACATCACATGAAGAAATAGTACAGTTAAATCATCTATCCATTTCCTGCTGAGTTTTCATCATGATCCCCATTTCTCCCTGGGTTTTAGAGTAATTGCCAATTCATTTTGCCTTTACTAATACTGAAGAAAAGTAATCCAAATTAATTACAGTGAATTTGAGGCGGAATTTTTTTAAAGCCAACTGGAGCTTCATACTTCATGGCTGTAATCTAATACATATTTATGATATCATTTTCCAACAGTCAAAAAAGGATTAATTATATCTTCTGCATGGTCCCCTTACACATTGAATCTTAAAAAACGTATCATCAGATGTGATTATATCTCACTGAAGGGGGACAAATATTGAAATAAAATCCCTACAACCGACTCACTCATCCTGTGCCATGAATCAAAAAAAGATTATAATCATCTTTTTCGTATCAATGACATATTTGTTCATGTTGTCTGTTGCTCACAAATAAGGAGGTGGATAAATTGTAAACTAAGTGCAGCTTGTTGACTGTATGAATCCTTAATCTGTCCTTGCTTGCTTGGTGCTCTAACTGCATGTTTGCATGTGCTTGTGCTATCTGCCAATCACCTGACACCACTGTGATTTTTGCCCTTTAACCTCCACTGTAGCCCTCCTTTTCATTCCTGACTACCGATTGGCCGAAGGATTGTCTAATAGAATACCACACAACCAATCACAAGATTTCAGCACCACCAGCTCTCACAACAGCTCAGAGCGAAGCGGCAGTCTCTCAGGTTGGTTCAGCAGTGAAAAACAAAGCAGACTGGGACACTCTGCACTCCTATCTGCATGCGCAAACCTCTAAGACATATTTATGAACACATTCCCTCTCCCTCACTGGAGATGCTTTGCTCACTCAGGTGCCGCGCCTTGTTTCGAGTTGATTATACTGAACCGTACGCAGTTGCTTTTTTTCTTTTTCTAATTATATCGGGCTCTGGGTACATCTGTTTATACTGCATGTTGCAATGTTGGGATATAGGATAGCAGTTGACAGCCTATTGGAGCATAAAGAAATGGTCGCACAATCTCCCGACAGAATGTGCCAATGCTGGATTTCTGCCACCACTGCAGATCTTCGTGATGGCGTTGTCTCTAACTGTGTGAGTGAGCAGACGAGAGTAGGGGCAGAGGGAGTCTTTCAGACAGTGGACTTTATACACACACACACACACACATACACACAGACAGACACTATTAGAGATGCTTGGCTGGGTAAAGTGGCAAAAATACCTCCCTTTTCCCTCATCCCTTAATGGTGGGCGACTACACTAAAACCCATGTTCGGAGAATTACAATGTCATTTATAGGACACCAAGGCAGCCCTCTGCCTGCCTCCCTTCCACTCTCCTCTTTTATCTAGTTACAAGCCACTGCTTTAACTGGTCTCTAATTCAATGCTCCGGCACACAGTGGACTGGAGAGAAGGATGTGAAGTGGCCATGCCTCACAGGCAGATTCCTCCAATAGACATGAAGGTTACTGCAGCGGGGCTCAGCACATTCTGAATAATAATTTGATGGGATGAAAAGAATCAACAGAAAGGGGGGGAAAGAATCACTTAAGAGTAAATGTGTATTAGAGGTTATATTGTGAAACAGTAGTTTAGGATTTTAGGTTATTCACTCTCCTACCAAGAGTTAGATGAAGGGCTTGTTTCAAACGGAATCTGGTGCATTCAGTCGTCTTTTTATACTTAGCTTTACACTGAATACAGTATGTAATGTTTTAATTTTGGAGCTTTGTAGGTGTCAGGCAAATTTTATTTATAGACTGAATCAGTTTTGTTTTTGTTTTAACCCTACAATGCTTGATGTATCATATTTCATACATCAATTTCTGACACTTTTGTAACACCCAATATTAAAAACAAAAAGGGTGGAAAAGGTTTTATACAAACCAAATAAATTATTTAAAGAAAATAAAACAACTGTATAAAAACTACATAAACTTACCTAATTTATTCATAATGATAAGAAAATAATTTTTTAGGAATTTTTAAATAAAACAATGGAAGCTTTTTTGATTTCAGTATATAATTAATATTTCAAATACATGTTATTTTATATGTCAGGCATTAAAGGGTTAACTATGTACTCGTAAGCTGATGGCTCAGGTTTATGATTAAAATGTACAATCTTCTCATCTAAAGCCACTAGCTGTATTTCTCAAAATATTACTTTAAAATAATATAAGTTGTAAAAAAATTCATATACATGCTTATGATGACTTAAAGCAAAAATGTTTTAAGAATGATTCATGGCTGATTAACATGTTTTTACCATTAAATAGAGGCCCTAAACAAAAGCACATGCTGTATAACATAGAGGGTAAGACTTTTTTACAGTTAGAAATATGTGATTGCAGTTAAACAAAAATGAAAAACTCTGAAATAATCATGCAAATACTGTAAAGTGCAATAAGACTACCACACCAAATTAATTAACAAGAAATGATACTGTGTGTGGAGAGTGCATAAGAATTTGAATCAGCACCAGCTGCGCTTTGATACAGACTTCAATTGGAGTAAAAACTCAGCATTTGAAGGAGAGGGGGAAAGGAAGTTAAAGTGCTTTGCTCTCCCTCCAAGGAGATGGAAAGAATAATGAATGTCACTCTGAAGGAGGAGAGCAGGATGAAAAGGAACAGAAATAGATCAGCTTTGATGACTGCATGGATCTCCACTGGGGACATGAAGGTGCTCATTAAAATATTTCTTAGTGTAGGGGAGTAAAGGTAACTGGTAGTTTCTGTAGCAGTTAGACCCTGAAGACACTGTGCACCCCTACACTCTCACCCAGCTATCGATCATGATCGCATAGAGGTCATGGTTATGTGTGATCTGTTGTGCTCCTGCATATCCCTTATATGTTGCATCCCACCTCATTATATAATGTGCCGTATTTTTAAATTAATACATACATACAGTCATTAGAGAAAGAAAGTACAGCTGTCAGTTCTAAAGTTTTCTGTGTCAAAGTATATTCATTTAACAAAAACTAAGACAAAATGCAGAAATACTTGATTGATTGATCAGCAACAAGCACGCAGAGCTCTAGAAAAGCAGATTTTTTGCCACATAGATGTGGAATAACACAATGACAAAGACGTAAGATATCAACAGTGATCTTAGAGAAGTGATTGTTCCTGCCCAACAATTTGGGAAGCCTTTTAAGGCAATTTCCAAACAACTTAGAGTCTATCGTTATATGGTGAAAAAGATACTTCACAGGTAAAAAAAAACCAAAAAAAACCCAAAACAACTTCTAGGGTCAGACTGTGCAATGCTAATTGACCAAATCCTGGAGTTTACAGGCTTGGGTTAGCATATTAAAGATTATGACAGTATAATTAGTAAAAGACTGAGTGAGCATGGCTTCTTTGGAGTGGTCACTAGGAGAATGCCGCTTCTCTTTAAAAAGAACATGGCAGAAACTTTGTAAACTTAAGTTATGGCAGCATGGTTTAGGTTTCCAACTTAAACCACAACACTTATGGAACAATGCCTTGTGTACAGACGAGATGTTGCTCTACATGTACAGCACAGTGACACATTTGCCAAAAACCAAGTACAGTACCTCATTGTGAACATCTTATAATAATTGTCAAGCTTGGTGGTGGAGATGTTAGGATTTAGGCATATTTTTCAGCCATGGGCACCCAGAAGTCATTGAGTTGAACGTGAACTCTTTTAAATAACAAAGTATTCTTGACTCAAATGCACAGCCATTTGTCTCCCAGCCAGAACTTGAAATTTGAGTCATACAGCAGGATCCCAAGTGCAATAGCTAATCCACCACTGTACAACTGAAAAAGAAAACCATCAAGGTGTTGTAAAAGCCAAGTTAAAGTCCAGTCTTGAACCAATTCAAATCCTGCAGCATAAACAAATGTTCTCAGTGAGAGCTGTGCATAAAGAAATGTTCTCAGTATACTGAAGAAAGACCAGACTCAATCAGAGGTCCTCCATAATAATAACATTACTCAGAAAAGTATTACTTCAAGTTATTGCTGCTAAAGTGACTTGTATATATATTAAATTATAGGCTTTTCACAAACTGGTTCTGGTTTCATTTGGCTCAGTTTTTGTTAAATGATCGATGCAGTTTAGTGTATTATGGCTTTTTTTTTTTTTTTTTTTTTTTTGTATTTGATTTTGTAAATGCCTAATTTTAAGACATGGTAAGAGCCAGATCATTTATCTAATATATCCTGATACATAAAACCCTTGAATTGGCAGAAAGGGTTCTTTTTGCTTTTCTACATGACTGTACAGAACCCTGAGTTATATATTCCACATTTATATGTTATATCTGGCTGCGTAGTCTATCTAGAATCTCTGCTCTGTGGTTTTCCCCCTCAGCACTGAGGCATCCAGTAAAAACAATGCAAGCTCAAGGCTATGCAGCCCTGGAGTTACAAGCTGGAAGCGCCCAAACCTTGGGTAAAAATACCCAAAGCCAAATCTATGTTTAGCATCAGTTTTCTTTTGAAAAGAGGCCCAGTTTTGCCAAAGGACATGAGTTTGCTGTGTAATTCCCTTATAGCTTTTAGCCACAGCTTCTCTGTGTGTATTTTTCATATTTGGCTTGAGCTGTTGCAATTTCGATGCCAGACCATCCTCCCCTTGAACAGCCTCATTTACAATATTGATGGCTGGTCTTGTGTAGAAGGACTAAGAAAGATTGAATAATCACCTCAGCTCAACATTTATTGGTAAAAGTCAAGCGTCGCCCATAGGCACGATTAGAAAACTCAATTACTCTCAAACTTTACTCATGCTTCTGTGCCACCTGTCTTCAACTTACAGTTGTTTCTTTTTTTGCCTCCATTTTCTATTTATCTTCTTTTGACTATTTCTATTCCTCATATTCTATTTAGTACCAGGCATTTTTTCTTTTTCTGTGTTCAACAGATATTTACCTCTTTGCTCCTGTAAATTTGTTTTAATGACAGTGATTTATTTACTTATTTTTATTTTTTATATATATATTTTGCCCGAGTCTAGTTATTTTATATGTTACATGAGATTTCATTAATTGAGAATTTTTTTTTTTTTTTCGGGGTGGGGGGGGGACTAATTAGAGGCCTTTAGAATCAAATGCTGACTTAAAGGTTAGGTTTCACCAAAAAAAAAAAAAAAAAAATTGTAAGCTAGATTTTTAAAAGACAATATTGACAAGTATCAGCCCCCTTCCTAAAACCTGCCTCTAAAACCACACCTCCAGCTGTGCCTGTTCACTAAAGAAAATGAGTACTTGACAGACAAGCCAACAGTCCAGTTACTTCTCCTGGATCACAAACAAGTGGACGGTAATTTTAGAGTCCTGTTGCTTCCACAGGTTATTAACACTTTTGTTTTGACATGGGAGCATTTAATTAACTGTTAGCTATTATGTAAGGAGAGTTTCAAGTAATGTAGCAAAAAAAAAAAAAATTTGAAGATGTGCTTATACTCAACCTTTAACACATGACTGAAGTATTTGCTAGCACAAATTAAAACAGCATATTTAAACATTATGCAATGCCTGCATATCTCTTTATCATACGTTCCCTTCAACGAGCTTAAATTACCATCAACTTAGCAACTACATTTTCTGTGGTAATTTAATTTAGTTTGTTTGCATAGCACCAAGTCATTGTAAAATTCATCTTAAGACGTTTCACATTCATTGTAAACAACTTCTCTGTAGTCCAATCAAATAGCACAACATGTTTTTTTTAACATGTATTTGCTACTGTGACACATAGAACTGAATTACTTCATGTTCACTGTTGTTGTCAGGAGATTTATTTTTACAAAAGGGAGTTTCTAATCCATTGTGAATGTTTCATTTGCCCCATGCTTACCATGTAAAGAGCGACTATGGGAGCATATAGTAAAAAACATTGGGCATTAAAAAAATACAATCAAATCAAGACATTTTCTAGCATTTTATGATGCTCTTTTGCAAAGACTTAAGTTTCTGTTAGCATAGCCTTCAGAAATACCTGATATAGCTAAACAGAAACCAGGCTTGAGATTGAAGTCAAATGTCTTTTAAAAGGAAAAAAAATGTTTCTTCCACTTTGACCAAATCATATAAAACTTAGTATTGACCTGGCTGGCAGATTTATAAAGATAGATGTGACAGAGGAGAATCTGGTGTTGGAGGGTTATGAGTGGAAATAGATGGGGTTAGCGGTTCTCTGGTGTAATAAAAGAAATGAAAGTAGTAATAGACTCTCAGTGAATTCCATTAGGGACACACTGAGACTACACAAGCCATTCATTATAATGATGCCGTGAAGTGAGATATTTCATTGTGGAACCCAAAGCCTGGTGTGAAAGGGGACACTGAGGAATGGGTGGAGCGCAAAGGTCTACCTCAGTCGTATTTACTGCCATTCTCCTCTGTTTCTATGGAGATTTGAGGCTTTTCAGCCAATCAATCAATGGAAGCATGCTTTTCATCAGGCAACCTTGAGGTTTTCTAAGTAAGCAGTGACAGGCATTGAAATTTCTTGTTTGAAATTGTGTATGACTTTCCAGTGGTATGCTGAAAGTAAGTGCAAATGGATATGTAATCTAAGCAGCATGTTTGCACTAAATTGAGTTTCTATAACATACATTCATCACATGGAAAAAGCAACCAGTGTAATTTGCAAAGCTATCCTACTCATGTATTAGATTTTAATTGATTTTCTGATACAATCTCATTTGCAGTGACTGTGTCTCTTAAACGAATCATCTCCTTCTGCAGGCGGAAAAGGGGGAAAGAAGAAGAAAACTAAGGCTGGCTCCAAACCAACTAAAGCCAATGGGTCTAACTGGGCCAACGTCCCTTTGCCTCCTCCTCCGGTTCATCCTCTGCCTGGAACTGAGATGGACCTTTATCCCAATGAGCACCACGAAGGAGGAGGGTATGTGTGTTAATGATGTCAACAAATACAAATATTGTGTTCCAGAATGAATACGTAAAATAAATGGAAATGCATATCCATCCTGGAGATAACCTTTTAATCTCCAAGTCTAGAGAGGATAAAATTTGTTTTTATTTTTGTTTTGTTTCTATCTGATGATAAAATATTGAATTTTGGACTGTGTGCTGCTTTAAAAAAAAATGTGTAATGATGTTAAGAGCGTTTCAGAGTTTTGTATCTCTTCAATATACTCTGTCTCAAATCTTTTGAAGAATAATTGTGCTCTGGGGACTAATGCAGTACTAAATATTTGGTTTTCTTGTGTTTTCTTTGCATATTTTAGGACAAGCTCAAGTACCAATCAAGCATTCCTAATTATGTTCCAAATTTTATTTTGTGGGCAGCTAAAAGTATACAAAAACCTAAAAACAGTTTTAAAAATAAGTCACGCCTTCTTTTCATGATATTGATCTGTTCTTCTTATGTTTGAAAGTGAAACTGATTTCCTCTGTCTGTAGTGTCTTCTACTTCCTCTAAGTAACTGGGAACTGGAGTATCTAATGTATCAGTAGCTAGAAAGCAGAAAACAGCGCTTGCCAACATGACCAACACCACACATTTCTGTTGTAAAAACAAAGTTCATTTTTGCTTCCTCTGTAACTAATTACAGAACCAATGTACATCTGCTGAGGAGCCGAGGATCATTGTTGAGTCCCCACAGGCAGCAAGTCAAACATCCATTCTCGCCTACACAGGCCATCATATGAAAACTCATATATAGACGGGTGCAGAACAAGCTCTCTGTCAATCTGGTCTATAATCTTTTGGGTTGTTGAAAAATAAATGGAAAAAATATGTTTGAGCAGTCTGTTGGTGCTGCAGTGGGCAGACATACAAATGGCTTCAGATAAATCTATTTACTGAATTCTAAAGTGAAATAAGATCTTGCTAACGTGCCATAAAGATGAACAGTCAGAGATTGAAGGAAGATTTAAATGCTATCAACAGATACGTTTTAACAGGTCATTAACTGGAGTGAATCTAGTGGAAAGCTCAAACACATTGTGCTTTAGTATGAACAAACAGAAGCCTGTTTAAATGATTCTGAGGGTCTCTCTCCCTCTCTGTCTCTCTCCCTGGTCCAATAGGTGCCATGTCCTCACTCCCATTTCCAATCTGGGAGAGTCATCTGCTTTAATAGGCTATCTGGCAAATGAAAAGTCCCTTGCACTGTAAATCTAAGGCTGCTCTTAATGGCAGCAGATTAAAACTGTTATGTCCTATGGAGTGTGCACTGACAAATTTCTTTAATGAACATTTTCTTTATGGCCAGTATTATTTCAGCATGTATAAGCACAACTATGAGCAAGTGGAGCCTGACAACCACAGTAATTTTACTCAGGACTGTCATATACCAAATTCTGGAAGTTGGACAAGGTCACAGGGCTCATGTACAAAGGGATTTGTCTTTTCTTCTTAACATTTTTATGTTGTTTAAGTTTCCCTCTTCCCTTTAAATAATTAGTTTATATTAGCAGATTCAATAATGACGAAGAAAGTCATTAGTTAAAACCCAAGATCAAAGCCAGAATATTATGCACTGGCCTTTAAATTAAATGTTTGGAGAGTAAATGTATTCTCTTATCTCAGGTATGAAAGTGACGGATGGGGCCAGCCCATGCCTGTGCAGACGTACCTTCATCAAGGCATGGAAGATGAACTGGAGGAAGAGGAAGAGAGGGTTCCCACCCCACCCATCCGGGGAGTTGCATCCTCCCCTGCTGCTGTGTCTTTTGGACAGCAGTCCACAGCCACTCTTACCCCCTCTCCTCGGGACGAGATGCAGCCCATGATCCAGGCCCATCTGGATGAGCTCACTCGAGCTTACCAACTCGACATGGCTAAACAGACATGGTAAATTTACAGCTGTATGTTTGTAAGAATATATAATAGTATATTAGATAATATATGTGCTGTTGTCATATTATTCTCATTGTACATTCTGTGCCTGTCTGTTGCTGCCAGGATTTGTTTTGGTCCTGCAGTATTCTTCATATCAACTGTGTGTGCAGTGGAGATAAACCCATTAATCATTCCATTTTAATGGGCCCATGCCACGACTTAGGAAACTACTGTATTTTGCCCACTCTAAGAGACACAATTTCTTACCCATAGCTGTTTACTCCCCCTACACCTGTACATTTTACATTCCATTGTTGTTGTGCTCATGCAAGTCAGATGAAGGCCATGCTTCATTCTGTCAGGAATGCAGGGAGAAGAGACTGGCATTCATTCATAATAGTGAAATAGGCTGTGTGTGTTTGTGTGGGTGTGGGTGGGGGTGTCTACACATACATATTGCAGAGATACCTTGTCAGGAGGGAGATGTTCCCCAGTAATGACTGTGTTGGTTAGAGAGCATCTCTGACAACACCACAGGGCCAGTTATTACAACCAATTCCCACTGCAAACTGCGTCAAAGACTTTGCACTCTTCCATCAAATGTGACTGTAAGCATAGAGGGCTGTAACTGAGGTGACACACCTGGACTGTGTGCCCTTGTACCGAACTCGGCAGCACTTTCCAGGTCATTGTGTTAACATATGGGCAGCACTTAGGAATTACTAGAATTGTTCAAATCAATTAATCCTTTTGCATGCCAAAGGTCTCAAAAGTTAACTCCACATTTTAACAGGCTTCCTTGTTATTTCACATCACTTTTCTCTTTATCAGTCTTGCTCCTACATTTCCTGATGTCTTTCTTTATTCCTACCAGGCACATACAAGGGGGTTCTCTGCCTCCCCAGGCCCCAGCTCCTCCAGTGGGCTATGTGTCGAGCACAATGGTTTCTGACCTGGAGACTGACCTGGCTGATGATGATGAGGACGAGGAGGAGGAAGACGAGGAGGAGGAGGATGAAGGTTACGGAGCCAGGCATCCCCGCGGTATTGAGCACACACCAGGGTCTAGCATGGACAACTTGGACAGCTCTTTAACAGGTGAGGTGGTTGTATTCTGATCTAACCTCATGTATGTCTGTTAACCTTATATTTAAAGTTGTCATTAGATTTTATTTTCATTCTGATCACCAATAATGACTAAAATGTATGTCCTCAGCTCTTCCAATTTGTTTTATAGTAAATGGATTACTACATGACATCATCTGCTCTTCATGTTTCTATGTGATCATTCCTATGTGAATTTGCTTACAGAGTGTCCCTCTGTCAAGTTTTTAAGCAGTTTTGGCAGACTCTGGGGAATTATAATTATAATTTCTAAAAAAGAGAGAGATAAGAAAGTCCATGAATTTTAAACAGGATAGTGAGAGGGAAATAAAGAGGAGGGAGAGGCAGGACGAGCAGGGCAGAATGACTGTGATTTAACTGTCGCACAGCTCTGGACCCGTATCTTCCCAAGGAGATTTGAAATAAATTTCACGTGCAGCATATTCTATTCCAGACCAGAGGCACCATTTCCATTTTTACAACTCACTGAAAACTTTTATGGCCGTCTGTTGGAGAGACATATGAAGGGCATGACATTGCAACAGCGGAGTGGGGTTCTGGACTGCTGCTCTCGTGCACAGACCAGGAGCTGCTATCCATTAGATATCTGTAGGATGAAACTGAGAGCAATCGTTCCTGAGAAATGCGTGACATTTGTCTGGGGGAAGGTGAAAAAAGCTGGTGTCATGTGCTTTTGTGGCACCACGTTTTTTTCCAGGTTATCCAACAAAATAATAAAAACAAATTGCAGAAAAAAGATGGAGCTGATCTGTTTTCAAAGGGAAAGTATCAGAATCAGGACTGACAGTGCTGCTAGATGGCCTACCCTGCCAGAGGCAGCACTAAATTGTAGTTTTCTGTGGAATGATGGAACAGTGGTTTTGGTAGCGCTGACACAAGCTGCTGCTGATGTATTTACAGGAATATAAAGCAGCAACCGGGCCTTAATCTCCAGCATCTCTCCTCCACTGTATTGCTATTAAGACAGCCCTATTTCTTTTTATCTCCCTTCAAGTCTGCTTCTCACCCCATCTTTTGACAGCACCGGCACGGCCTCAGCTCCAGGGCTCGTGGAGGAAGTGAAGAAAGATAGGGGGTATCTGTTGAGATTTATTGTGGCCACCATTTTTGAGGCTTTACAAAGACGGGAGGAAAGGAGCAAAAGTCCTGTCATGTGTCGCTTGATAAATATGTCATTGTTTTAATAATATGGAAATAGGTCTGCTTTTTATTGTTACACAAAGCCCACTAAATCAAACAGTTTCACATATGCCCCAGAAAAAGAAAAAAAAAGCCATTTTTCACCAGCAGTTTGTCTGCAAATACTTCCAACATTCTGAACTAATGCCACATATTTGTATCTGATCAGGTAAGGAATTTTAGAAAGGGAAAAGACCTTTTTAGTTCTGCCAGAAATATAATATTTGGTATTACTTGGCTTTGTCTAGGTCATGCCATGTAGGGATGTTAAAGTGTTGAGGCTGTTGTGGGCGATTACGCACCCATAAAGCTTTGCCGGCTTTGCGCGGAGCGAGGCTACATCTCCAGACCGTGGGTAGAGACGCCTGCTCGTCAGGGGGAATGATTTTCACTCTTAACGACATGCAGATTACGGTTTCCGTCAGTGTAAATCAGTTTTAGTGGCAGGAGGAACCTAGCATGAGTTTTACTGGCCCCGACCATCTAATGTTTACTGGCTTTGCTCTACCAGTGCACGGCACATGAGAAGTGTCAGGTAATGTTTTTAAGAGAAGAGAACACAACACACCACGGTCTGGTTCAAGACATGACAAAATGACAGGCACATAGCACAAACACTGAAGCTTAAGAGAAGATGTATTTCAAGCGAGGAAAGAAAGCTAGATTGAATTTTTATCAAATATTGCAATGATCACCATTTGATTGGACTAATGTTTCAGAAAATAGAAGTGCTCCAGAGGTTGTGCTGTAGAAAGTGGCAGTTAGTGTAACTAAAAAAAGCCCTTCTATGATGTGATTTGCTGAGGCAGTGCTCCTCCGCCGAGCCGGAGGACTTGGAAGCTTCTGTGCTTTGGCTGGCACTACCTCTACTTCATTATCTTCTCTGTTCTTTGTGGGAGGATTGGACCCAGTGGAATTGCTGTCTTTCTTTCTTAAAGGAAAAACTCTGGAAAAAAAAATCTCAAAGAAAAAAATGAAGACTCAAAGTAGTTTCTGACTCAGATTCCAGTTGGAGATGTAAAACTGGGTTGTGTAAGTGCAAGAACAGCCTTATGGAAGCTTAGATTTTACAGAAGTCTCCATTAATCTGAAAGAATTTTCCTTCAGTAAGAGTCGAAAGCTGTTGCAACTTCTGCTGTTGAGGGTGCAATTCCCTGAAGTCCTATCCAGTGGCTTTAAATATCTCCTTGATATGAAGAAACTCACAGATGTGGAAAACTTTGACAGGGATTTCCAAATATGTCAGGAAGTGCACACCGCAGTCATCAGTTTACTGTCCAATTTATGTGTATTATGTGTATCACTACATTTTGAAGGGCAGTGTCATGCCAGAGACCAGTTTATATGTAATATTTTAATTTATTGTGTTTTCTGTTAATTGAAAATCAAAATGCAGCCACTCTGCCCAGGATTGTCCCACCTTTTGTACCACATTGACCTTTTAATAAATCCCACTGTTAACTATTGTCCTTCTCACTGTCTAAACAACCTTTACCCTCACACCTCCCGACTTCTCTGTTACACCAGGCTGTTCAATCACATCACTCTGTGTGTCGGAGAGTGTTTGAGCTGAGCACTTGGGTTTGTGCCACTTAAGGAAAGTCTGCCAAACCAGTCCCACTGAAATCTGTCACATTAGCCGACTGTTCTCCGTGTTTTTGCTTGCCAAAGTGGCATATTTTTATTGGCAGACTAATGGTTTATATTTAAAGTGCTGGTGCAGCTTTTTATGTGCAGAAAAATCAAAGCATAGAAAAATAAAAGAGCATATAATTCAACAGACCTATGTCTGACAATATGTATGCATTTTAAATTCAAGTCCTATTAAATACAGTGCAATTATAATTCAGTTTAATCCACTTAATTTGACTTAGCGCAGTGAAACACAGTTCACTTGCACTGAGTTACAATCTAAGAAGTAGTGAAAGGGGAAGAACAGCTCTAGCTTTGTTTTTCTGATCCATTTCGTAAAATTATTGGAACATTTTAGACCGTAGTGACTGTGCATTTTATAAACGGGATTTAGAGAAACCTCATAGCACCAGGTGCTTCATTCAGCACTGTTAAGTGAGACGTCACCTGAGGCAGTTCTGCAGCTCTGCACAGGTGTGCTCATTGTTCTTTATCAAAAGAAGTGCAAGAAAAGTTGATGACAGTCCTGCTTTTCCACAGCGTACATTCCTGTGTGTGTTTGTGTGCACCCCGGTGTGGGTGCATTCAACTTTTTTGTGTGTAATAGATGAAAGAGGGCAGGCCAGAACAGAATCAGCACTCAAATCCACTTCAAGAGCAGGAATGGCCTGAAGCAAATACATCATTTAAGTCTATATTAATATTATCTGTTTTTTAAAAGATCACTCGATGCCTTCATCTATCTGTATGTAGAATCACATCACAGGTGTTCAGACTGTCAGATCATATACCCATAAAGGTTACGGTCACCGAACTGTGCCTGGAAATTGAAGTTGTTCACATACAAACAGTCAAACATACACACAGACGCATCTTTGCTGAAACCTGTGGTATCCCACAGGATCCATGGTGAATGGGTGGGGCTCAGCCTCGGAGGATGACCGTAATTTCTCCAGCCATAGGTCCAGTCTGGGCAGCTCTTCTGATGGCTCCATCTTTACCCACTGCAGCTTTGCCCAGGCCCTGGTGGCTGCTGCAGACAAGGCAGGCTACCGCCTTGAGGGCACTAGCCTCAGCAAGAGAGGTTGGTGTGTGGAGACAGAGACCCACTGCTGGACTGCAACATCTTTCAGTAGCAGACATTTTGTTAATTTCTGCTCTGATTTTTTTCTCACTGTCATCCACTTGCTGATGTTTCCCTCCATGATCTTGTCCTGCTCTCTCTGCTGCTGCTGCACACAGGCTGTGCATGGTACCTGCTCTATATGGCTATACTGCGGGTATCTTCTTTTCCTTAGATGAAAAAAGCAACTCCTCTGCAACTCATCTGACTGTCATCTTTGGGTTTCTTGGGTCAAACATGTAACAAGGTGGTACTTGCCAGCTTTACAGCCTTCTATCATGGCCCTTTCTCTTCCGAGGTAAACCTTTTTGATGCAAAAAGGTTTGCACGTCTTGATTTATGTGTCATCCTTTGTGTTGACATTCTGAGCCCTGCGGTCTGTGTGCTAGCCCTGTAATGTCTTTATTAAGCAGCTGGCCTTTGCTCTTGTATTTCCCGTGCAGGTAAAGGTTTATCCCACAGGCCTCGGCCCAGCAGTCCATTTTCAACAGATGGGAGCACAGTCGGCACGCACAGCTTGGGCCACCAAAGGGCCACTAGGCCCTCACGCAAACCACGAAGTCAGGGCACAACACCCCACCGGAGAGATGCTGGTGCAGACGGTGAGGCAGCAGCTGTAAAACATATTTAAAATAGGAAGGTGTTGCATGTTTGCAAGATTATATGCACATGTATTTGATTTACTGCGTGGTTCCCTCAACACAGACCTACCTCCTCCCCCCGAGCCTCCTCCCTGTCAGGGGCAAGGACGAATCCAGGGGGCCCGCAGTGCAAGCAGCATGGCACCACCTGCAGACAGGAAGGCCTCTTCTCTGGAGCGTACGCCTATGTCAGGACCCCTATGTGGGCCGGATGACATGAAGAGCTCCATTGACAGACACATGCGAACCTCTCTGGAACATCATCGCCAGGCTCAAGATAGGCTGGGGTCCATGGACCGAGCTGATGATGGACGCAGAGGACACAAAACAGGTAGAGAGGAAACAAAACTGACTAGAAGATGAAACTTGACTCTCGTTAACCATATAATGTAACCATACATGTTATGGCACTCAGTTGTAGGTTTTACACATTAAACACAATAAATAGATGCGTCAGCTGTAACATTTGTTCTTTTTAAGCATTAAACTAAAAGTCAAATTAGTCAGTGATTTGTTTTTTTAACACTACTTTAGTAGTGTTTCCATTTTCATGGGTGAAAATGCAACTGAAAATCTGTGAATGTTTGTGATGAAGGCTGAGAAATTTGGAGTCTTATTTCTGAAAGTGGAAATCCATACAAAGATTGTTGTGTCAATCCAGTCTGTGGCTCTTGCTTTACAGAAACAAGTAGAGATGATATTACTGTCAGAGCCGAGTTATTGTTGCTGGCACAAAAGATCTGGCACATTTTAGGGTGGTTCACTCAAAGCTTTAAATCTGCATTCACTCTATTAATTTTCAAAAATGGAAGACAGAAAAAAACTAGGTTTGATAAATCTCACCTCTGCTCTATCCCTCAAGCAGAAAATCTACAGAATTATTTTACTAACGGAAAACATAATTTCTCAGAAAGTAAATCATCCAGGTTGTGCGTTCTGAGTAACTGCTGTGAAGCGTGGAAGTGAAACATTTATTGTTCTGGATAGAAATATGTATTTGAACAAAGTAAAAAGGAATGAACAGTAGCTGTGGCTGTGCGTTGGTGGTGGGCTTTTTTTCTGGTGCTGAAATGAGCTTTCATGCAGCTTTGTGACTGGGCTCCCATGAACAGATTGCACCGTCTGCCACTTGCTCCGGTTTTCCAGAATGCCCCCATCACCCCCCCTCTGCCTCATCGTTGCCCCCGTAACTGTTGCCAGTGTCAGCCTGCTCTGCTCCAAGTGAGGCAGGAGGCCTCGGCAGCAGAGATGCTCTGTAATCACTTCAGCTTCTTTTTTTTTCTCACAAAACAGCAGCCATTCAGCGCCCCATCTGTGTGTTCCTGCGTTGTCGTGTGCTTGTGTGTGACCCTTCCATGCTGTACTCCCATTTAGCTTGGGCATGTAACAGTACTTTCACAGATAGTTTCTCTGAGACTGTGAGACAAAGGCAGATGCCACAGTCAGCATCTTTACAAAAACCTTGGAGGTGAATTCCCATATGTGTCAGATCGTTGACGGATGCACAGTAGAATCCACTGAGTTCAGGGCACCCTCTATTACAGTCATTAGCAGAGCAGTAGGGAGCAGCTTGATGAGATTTCATGCGATGATGGAGGCTGCTGAGGGTCATTGTTATGCTGCCCTGCAGCAGGGGTTGCCAGTGCAGACTGTGGTCCCTCTGTTGTTGTATTTACCCCCTCATAAGACTGGTAGCTGAAAGACCAGGTGTAAGGCTGGATTAAGTCCTCTTTGTGGCATGCACTGGCACAGTTTGTTGGCACCACCACTCTGCAGATGTCTAGAGGAGGCGTACTCTTTCTCTCCATGCATCAGATGTTAACCATACAGTAGACTCCCATAACAATGCAGGTCACATGTCAACTTTCAATCTTATGGTTTGGGTTCTGTGTGTTTTTAGAGGATGCATGCCTGCCGTACAACAAACCATCTTTCCCCTCCCCTGGGGGCCACAGCTCCTCTGGCACAGCCTCCTCCAAGGGGTCAACGGGGCCACGCAAGACTGAAGGTCCACGACAACCACAACAGTGGACCGCTTTGGAGCATGCAGATTTTCTGGGGACCAATGGACAAGGACAGTACACTGGAGAGTTATGTGAGTGGTGGACAGCATTGTTTTATTATATATGCCAAATGATTAGGTCTAGAAGTGCTTGAGAGTTATGCTTTTGACTTTATGTGCTACTACAGTGGATTTGGTATAAAACAATCAAAATGTGATTGAAGTATTGACTTTCAGCTTCAAGAGAATTCGCAAAAATATGGGATTTAGAAATTACAACCATTTTGAACAAAGTACCTGCATTTTCAGGGGCTCAACAGTATTTAGACATCCCATCCATTCAACGATTAGCTTCCACTTATCAAAATTCTGGTTGCGTGCTCAGGAGCCAAACCAAATAGGCCACACCACCCTCTTCCTGGTCATTTGGTTAAACCAAAGCATTCCCAGGCCAGCTGGGAGATATAATTTCTCCAGTGTATACAGGTTTGCCTCAGGGCCTCTTCCCAGTTAAACATGCCTGAATCACTTTGTGAAGAAGGCATCCAGGGGTGTCCTAGCAAGATCCTGATACCACCTCAGATGGCTCTTCTTGATGTGGATTCCCCCCCAGAAGACTGAACTTCTCACCTAATCTCTAAGGAAGAGTCCAACCACCCTGTCAAGAGTCCTCATTTCAGTCATTTTCATGAGCAGTCTTATTCTTCCAGTAACTACACACAACTTGTGTCTATAGGTGAGGGTGGAACCATAGATCGACCAGTAAACAAAAAGCATTGCTAAATGGCTCAACTTCCTCTTCACCACAACGGACTGGTGCAGATTCTGCATTACTGCAGAAGCTACACCGATCTGCCTGTCAGTCTCTCACTCCATTCTTCCCTCATTCATGAACAAGACCCCAAGATACCCCTCCACCTGAAGCAGCACCTTGCTCCCAACCCTCAAAGGGCATTTAAAGTTTTTACAACTGAAAACCATGGTCTCAGATTTAGAGATGCTGTTTCACGCTCAGATTCAGCAAGCTGTGACCTTCAGTTCTCTTTGGAACAGTTTGCAGCAAACAAAACCACATCATCTGCAAACAGTAGAGCTAGAATCCTTTGACTACCAAACAGATCTCCCTGCCCCTTGCACCTAAAAATTCTGTCTATAAAAGTTAAGAACAGAATCTGTGACAAAAGGCAGCCCTGGCAGAGTCTAATTCCCACCTGGAATGACTCACAACCAACATTGCAAATGAAAGTTTCAGTCCAATTACATAGGGACTGAAAAGCCTGTAACAATGGACCCAGCACTGCATACTTTCAGAGCTCTCAACTCCCAGCAAAGTACAGTTAGGTACAGTAAAGTAAAGTTTGGCTATACTAAAGGTTTTTCCCATCTCTCTTACAGATTTATTCTGTTTCTTCACTTTTATTGAGATCTTCTTGGATTTTGTATTGGTAGTTCCAGTCAAACATCTGCTAAACACCATCTCAATACTGGTATCAACTTAAAACCTTTATCTGCTTCAGTTGTCCTGAAGTAGTGAGAGAATGAACCACACCTGGTCAATTAATTTCTTTTCAGTCAATTGTTCAAAATACTTTTGAGGTCTTGAAAATGTAGATACTATGTCTAAGTATATTTTTCCAGCAAGTAACTTATGGAAAACTGCAACTTATTCATGTAAAAAAACAACAATAACTAGCCTTTCATGGATCAGTGGTCATTGTTGCAGTTTGGAGGGGGTTTGAGCAACTGTTTCTAAGCTAAATTAATCTCCAGCAGCCACAAAAATGTCCTAAATTGTAAACAGCTCCTTTCCAAATCCTGAGAGTGCTTTTTATTCTACTAACTCTCGCATTTTCTTCCATTTTCCTTCCTCCCACAGAGTGATCTGCCTCGGGTGTGAAGTGTAGTCTGCCCTGGTGGTTGGGGCAGTGGACTGTCCTTATCTGTGCGTTCTCAGAGGAAAGGTTCGCCGTAGAGAAAAGCAGAGTCACAGAACTGTAAATGTGATGTAAAAATACAAACATACTGTACATCTCACTATGTTTTTGTCCCCAAGAAAATATTTTCCACCTAACTATGATTTTCTTTTTGTTAGAAAAAGGCAAGTAAAAAACAAAAAAAGAAAACATCCCCATGAGAACAGATTTTCTGGTAACTGCGTTTGGGGAAAAGGGAATTTTGTTTCCTGTAAATATTTTCTTTTTACTTGTTGTTGCATTGCTATGCAAACCTGATTGAGTTCAAGCTTTTTATTTTCATCTACAAAAACAGTTGGGTTTTATCTGGTTATTTGTATTATATGTGAATTGAGTGGCACTTGTGCCATACAATAATTGTTTTATTATCCATTGTTTGTTGATAATTACCATAATTATTATTATTATCATTATTATTAATTATTGTTTTTGCACTGCAATTTTTGGTGATAAGCACAAAAACATAGCTCCTGCTGACATGAAGAACCGGAAGAATATGTGAAGAGGAGTTTCTGTACTGTAAAGTAAAGAGAAGATTATATACTAATGTACAGAGAGATATTAAAGAGTAATGCTTTGCTCAGACAGCCACAAATAAGGTGCCCGTTTCCACAGTTGAAATAAAAATGGGTGGCAAACACACAAGGTTTCCTGAGGGGTATGAAGGGCAGATATGAGATTGGAGGATGCAGAAGGATTCTGTGTCACTGCAGGTTTCTAAGTGGATTATTTAAACCCTAATTTATCGTCCAATAATAGGAGTGTGTCATCAGAAACATTTAATTTGCAGTGTTTTTGGGTAACTCCAAACATTGCATTTTTTTTATCAACTCCAAAATGAGGAAGTACATATTCCTCATTTTAAACAAAGGTCTTTAAGTATTTCAGGTTGTTTTGCGAATGTTTTACTGCCTAAATAATTTTACAACTTTAAGTTTACACTTCTTATCGAGCAAAGCAGCAGAACCTACCATAAAACAGACAGAATACAGGAGGAAAGGGTGAAATCTTTCTGCATGCTGAGGTCCAATCAGAGTGCTCAGAGGCAGAGTTACCATCCTTTCAAGGCCTTAAATAGAAAACGGAAATAGTCATGATTATAGTAATAATACTCCTAAACCTAATAAAATACCAGGATCCACATAATTGTTTACATCTTTTTCTTAAAAAAATATCTATTAGGTACAACCTTTGTTTGCTTTTAAAAGCACTTATTATTTAAAGTTTGTTATACTACCTGTGGTACAGTATCCTGGAAGACAACAACCCATTAACTTGCTGGATGCAGCTAAGATCCCTTAAAAACCGTGATCTGTTGAAGCAGGTCTTGGTGTAAACGTTTGTGCCTAAGTTATCAAAATGTTACAATCAGCACAGTCTTGGGTCAGAAACCTTGAGGGGAAAAAAAACTGTTTGACTTCCAGCGTTTCTCTGAAAACGAGCGCGATAACAGAAAAAGGCTTTGTCTCGTGGGTTCCACTGCCTCCATGTCAATCGCCACAGCGTGAAGCAGAACACTTTCTCTGCCTGACTGCCACAAAACACACTCATCATCTGCCGCTTCTGACGTCTCAGTGTCCAATTTTCAATTTTTGTCATTTCCGACAATAGTTCCGTTGGTTGTCCTTATTTTAAAGAGAAGCTTGTTTCTTTGTATGCCTTTTATGGACTCAAAAACGCTGCTTACAACAATGTTTTTAATTGTAATGTTCAGGATTTTTGTGGTTCGATGACTGTTTGTTTTGTCTTTTTTTGTACTGCTAATGTTGATAAAATGGGTGGGAACTAAAGGCCATCAGATGCTGTTGTACTGTTGTTGTCATGCCATCGTCTATTTTTATCTTTTCTTTTTTCTAACCATCCACCCAGTGGCCAGTGTTCTGGAAATGAGGTGCAGCGAGTATCTCAGGTTATTTTACATTCTGGTGGTGTTTATGTATGTGTATATATGTGTATATATATATATATATCCATACGCATCTCCACTTGGTTTTGCCATTCCATCTTTATTGACAAAGACTTCCCTCTCATGTCCGATCCTGTCGTCTGCTCTTTTCTTTTCTGCCGTGGATTTTGATTCTGAATAAAAAATGTGCTGGTTCATCCACCTTAAGACAAGATGTCAGTAAGAGAACAAACCAAATTAAGATTGATATTTCTAATGTCTAATGCGTTTTAGTGTCTCTTTAATACTCATTGTTTTCTTTTAAATCACAGTGTCGTTTTGTATTTATTAAAATGATAATAAAAGTATATTGTGAAATATGCATAAAGATTTGTGAGATATAAAATGTGGTTTTTTTGTTCCTTGTAAAGTTTGGTGTCAGAGCCGAGCAGCGAGGCCATAAGGAGATGTGCTCACAGCGCGGTGAAGTGCCGGGTTAGTAGTTGTCTGAGTCACTCTTCGTCTTGCATGTTCACTGCACTGCTCTTCTCATGTCAAAACTAAAGAAACTTTTCAACACAAGGAGGAAAAACGCTCACAATTTGCTTGTGAAGACAACAGAGAAAACGTCTTTTTTGGAAGGATGGAAGTGCTTTCCCTCTTTTGTTCATTTTCTCAATATTGTTGGTTCTTTGTAGCCTATCTGTGTGTTGCCTTTTTGATATAAAAGAGGATTAAAAATGACAAAAAAGAGAAAGTTGTTGGCTGAAGTCATTTCTGTACAATATGGGGCAAAACGACGCCTTGATCTAATGCCATTTCTGCAGAACAGTTCATTCTCTTTTCTCTGTACACCACTTCCTGTATTCACTTGCATGTCCCTGTTCAAGAAGAGAGTGGATCAAGAAAAGCAACTTTTACAGTCTCATTCCCATGTTCTGTAAGATAAAGCCATGCTCTTTTATTTCCTTGTACCTGGATCAACTCTTAAATAAAATATTTTTTAAAAATGGAAAATGCTTTAAAGTTTTTTTTCTTGTTGACAGAAACCCTGCAGTGCAGTAGAGTAATGTTTAAATTAAACTGAAAATATCAGAAAATACAGCTACTGATGCAACTGCGGCATTACAAATGTAAGTTTGATAATATCTTACTCAACAGGCACATTTGCTTCGTTATCTCTGCATTTGTGCACACACATGCACTTTAGATGTGTTTAGCCTGCTGTGTTTCAAAGAGCGCCTGAGTCAGCTGTATGTTTCATGTCAAACCAATCCTTACCTCGATCCTTCTTGTGGAGCAGCTTCAAAAGCAAATCCAAATCTCCTAAATCACAGAGGCAGCCAGCTCACTTTCATGCTCTCTCACTCAGGGCTCTTGCTGAAATAACCTGTAAAAGAAGTGGTGCAAAGCTGGATATATAAAATTAGGAGCGGCTTCTGTATCAGCGTTGATATACAACCGTGAACATGTTTTTCCTTGAAGGAAACATTCAAGTGAACATATCCCATAATCCAGCAATTCAGCTGTCCCTGACCTCACTGTAAATACATTTTTTTAACAATACACTAGCTGCCATGATATTTCCAAAAATGTGTTTTGTGTCATTTTGACATTTTCTCTGGGTGACTGAAGTCCAGGTAGGCCAGTTTAGCACCTGGACTCTCTTTCTGTTGTTTTACATGCAGAATGTGGTTTAGCATTGTCTGGATGAAGTAAGTGAAGCCTTCTAGGGAAGATGTATAAATATCATGCCATTCCGACACTGGCATGTATCCTTCAGCCTCACTGTACCTTCAGAGATATAAATGTGTACTAATGCACACCAGTACCATCAGTGCTGCTGGATTTTATACCATGATAAGCCTGTTGATGCTTCTTTCTTTTTTATATTTATTTTAACTTTTGATTGTATTATATCATTGATAGTGATTAGGGTCAGTGAGGAGGGGTGGGTGGGTGGATGAATAGGTGGGATGGATTTTGTTTTTACTGTTAAAGCGCTTTGTGTTACATTTTATTATACGAAAGGTGCTATATAAATAAAGTTTGATTTGACAGAAGAATGTGACATCTCTGATTTCCAAATGATTTTTTTTAACTTTTAATTCCAATTTTTTCATTTTAATTTACCTTCTTTTATTTCTATTTTCCTGTATCTCATTTCGCAGTGATGAACTGTTTACAGTGGTTTTCACAGAACTGATGGCAAGATCATGCAGTGAGTTTGTCTCCTGAATTATACTGCTTGACCACTGAAAGATCACCAATATTCAGTTCTGGTTTCCAGCATCATCTATGTGTCTTCCCTGAGAGATTTTTCTAGATCTTTAAATACTATGCATCATAGACATAAAGTGGGTTAAAGGTCTACGAGGCTTTAAGCAGACAGCGGGGATTGTCACAGAGTCTCACCGTTGTGCAAGGGAGAGCTGGCACAGAGGTACTTGCTTAAGTACAGTACATCCCATAATCCACACTGTCAGTGTTTCCACAGAACTGATAGGAAACAAATTATACTGAGAAGAAGCATGAGTGTCTTCTATTTTTTTCTTCAAATCATGTTGTTAATCGGATGATAAGTAATCAAATCAGTTGCAAAATGAGCAGTTTCCTCTGTCTATTTTAAAAACGTAATTAAAGAATTTTCTCATATTTATTCTCTTATTCATTATTAGCATAGCTGTTTTTTCCAAAATCTGTTTCAGAATGATATGTTTGTTTTCTTGTTTTTGGATTGAACATGGACTTAAAATGCAGACTGTCAGCTTTAATTTTTTAAAGCGTTCACCCACACTGAAGGAAGGATTAAGGAATTACAACTCTTGAATGTGTAGAATCTACTCTCAGCTTCTTAAGTGTTATTAAACTCCAGCTAAAACAAGTAAAATACTATTTTTACATATGTGGGCTCCTCCTTGATTACTTCCTTGTTGAATAAAATTCATGAAATTGTTTCCAAATGCTAATTGTTCATAATTGGTATTTAAGCCCCTAACTCTGTTGTCATTCAGCTGGGTTCATCTTGGCGCTCCTTCTTCTGAAAAACTTAGTCATACATATTTACCCACTTTTTATATTTCAGGTCAGTCTGAAGCCTGGAAAGTTTTTGGATTTGTTTTGTTTACTCTTGGAGTACTTGATCTAAAAGGGAAGTGAAATAGTGAGCTCCAGAGTTGGAGACACTTTTCTGTACTCTACCATGTTTGACGTTTTAGAAATAGTCTTCTATTCAGTTTATTTATACCTGTTGACTTTAAAGGGTTATATTTTTTTATTGAATTTAACCCCTTATGAATATAAGGTTGTATTTTATTTTTCTATTTACCTCAGTATTATTCTAGAATATATATATATATATATATATATATATATATATATATATATATATATATATATATATATATATATGCAAAGCTGTCTTTCTTTTTTTTTAACTTTATTTGTTTTCCCATTTTTTTCCTCCATTTTGTTGTCAACATTCACACACAATTTAAAGGTTTCTATCCCGAAATATATAAGAATCATAAAGCATTCAATTTAAAGCTACCCTCCCTGCACATAGTCAAAGAATAATGTGTGAAAATGTCATTTTCATGATATTTTTAGGGAATGGTTGAATGGTTTTTGCACTCATATTTATTAAAAAGGTTCACCGATCTATCTTGACCCTTTTAAACAAACCCATCAGTGCCGACGGGGAGGCAACCGCCGCCGTTTCTCTCCTCTTCCTCTCCTCGTGCCTGGGGGATAGGAGTAATGACTGCTCTGCTCCTTGCCAACAAAGCAACTTTCCTCCTCCAATCTCATCTTTTATTTCCAACTGTTTACCAGTGTGTACTCAACCTCTTCCTCATTTCTCTCTTCCACCTGAATAAGCAGCATGCATGCACTTTGCAGAGGTGTACCTGTTCATTTGCACTCTCCCTGCAGCCGTATGCCTGCGTAATTGTTGCATCAGACGTCAGCTGCAATGGTCTACAGAGAGCAAAAAGTGGCCAGCCAGGCAGAAAGAAATAAGCTTTGCTCAGCAAATACAGACTGCGGTAGGATACAAGTTATCAGGATATGATAACAGGACCGAGTGTGCATTTGAATGTGCTCGTGCTTTGATGTCTGTTCTTGTGTGTTTGCCCTGGAAGGAGGGAGCTGTGGTGTATGTGCTTGCATGTATCTCTGCTTGTATGTTGATGAAAGGAAGCATCTACTGCTTGTGGATGTTTTTCCAGGATGTTTTTTTTTTCCCCTGCTTCGCTCCTCTTCTTTGTCTCCAGACCGGTGACAATGAGTGGAGGTGAGAGGGCAGCGGTACCAAGGCAACACCATTCATCACACATGTCAAACACTCAGAGCTGCTGGGTGGGACAAACGGCAAAAATTTGAATTTCATTCCTCTCGCTCCCCCTGACTGTCCTCCATCATAGCTCCACATGTGATAAATGACTCCTGAACACATGCAATTTTCCAGCTGCTTGGATGAAAACATGCTGTTATTGACCTGCACTTTCCATATATTGAGCTTTGTGTTGCCAGTTGAATGTGGCTGTTCCTTGATGAAATCATCACCTGGATCTGGTTCTGATCATTGGTGGTCCACAGAGATGGTGGTGGGAAATGGGGAGCGACAGCAACACATTTGTCAGGACAACTTCGGACAATCTTTGTCTTTATTACTGGTATATGCACCTCATGGTCATGGTTTACTAAAAAAACTATGATGAAATAAAATTCCCCCAAATTATTTTGACTAACTTTTAGCTGCTTTCAAATCCAGAGTCTGAAGTTGTTGCCTAGAATTTAAAGACTTGTGGGGCTCTGGGGATCAAAAGCCCATCTTAGCCCAATGGGCTTTTTTGACTGGCTTCATTAATCCAGATTTAATCCTTGATTCCCCTATAAAGGGGCATGTTGCACATTTTACTTTTCAATCTACACAAGTTGAACTTACAAGTACTACCTTTCATAATCAAGCAAATAATAGAAAATTATTACAACAATAAAGCAACAATGTTGGGACAAATACATCAAGAAAAGAATGCTGAGAGAAACTTGTAAAAACATTTAGCATTACTACATAACTGATACACATTTAATTGAAATTATGTAATGCTCAAGAACAATTTGGAGAGCAAAAAAACCCAGTTTGATTTTGACTCTTTTGAAAGACAATTCAGATCTTCTCCAAACCAGTCAATACCACTTAAATTTTATAATAGTTGTTTAAAAAGGTAAAAGGTACATCATTTCCGCCAAAATGCAAGCATGTTGAGCAGTTTATATCTACTCTGAATCAGATAAGTCTTCCTTTTTTTGTTTAAATAGACTACACATTTTAATCAAAAGAAGATGTGATAGAGTGTTACAATACCTCTTACACTAGAGTAGTAAATATTGGTACACAAGCATATCAAAATAGGTTAGAATACTATGTAAAGCAAGCAAGCCAAAAATAACCGCAATTAGTTTTCTAATGTCTTTTACTGCTTATTCATCTTAATATTTAGAAAGCTACATAAAAAAAGACTCCAAGTAGATTTTTCTATGAGGCTGTTAAATATAATGTTTAGACATGTCACATAATGAAGATGTAACACAAATAAATTATTTTGCAGAAACATTTGACTGTTTATGGCAAAGGATTATTGTTTTCACTGAACTAATGGTGGTTTTTAATTGATGCTGAGGGCAACATTTCAAGATGAAAACAAAACAGCATACCATTAAAATCATACAACATTCATAAGTCTTACTAACAAACACTCCAATTTTATAAAATAAATCATCAAACATATTGTTTTGTTGTATTATCAGACATCCTGTTAACAGAGACCTGAATAATGTTCATCACTGACACTGTGGCCATTTTACATGACTAAATCATTGACCATTGAATGTCATACATTCATCCATCCATCCATTTTCTAAACCTGCTGAATCCATCTACAGGGTCACGGGGGTCTGCTGGCTCCTATCCCAGCTCATTACAGGAGATAGGCAGGTTTACGCCCTGGATAGATTGCCAGTGTCATACATTCACTAATCTTTAAATGAAATGCATCTTTTCTCTGTCAATCAGAAGAAGACACCAGTGATTTAACTTTTCACTCACAATTGCTCAGTTTTGTCCAAACTCCATACTGTATGAATGCACACTTTTAAGACATAAGACAGCTTTACAGTTCAAGTTACATCAGTTACTTATGACACTTTTGATTCCTATATTATAACATCAAAGCAAAACCAAAAGCAAATGAAACAAAACAGCTTTATCTTCCATGACAATTTGCCATTTGAGGTGACACAGATGTGTCCAGCATTTTCTTTTCGGTCTTTTTTAGCGCAGCAGATAGACAACATCCTCCCCCTGGGGTCTACGACTTCACTCAGTGGGTTTCCAAAGCCTTCTGTTGTTGCTTATCTGCATTAAACTTCTGGTCACTGTTTAAGACATGTTGTAGTGTTTTTGAGTAAAGTTATCCTATATGTAAG
>JAOWBL010000005.1:4613655-4643950 GCA_028564865.1 Zenarchopterus dispar
TTCAGAATATGAATGCTGACTTGAGCCATTCAAATTTTCTTCCTCTCTGTGTTCTGCGGGGAACATTCAGATACGTTTGTGTTCTTCTCTGAAACATGGCAGCATCTTCATGTAATAGATAAAATAACTGTAGACAGTTTAACAAGGAGGAAAGTATGCAGGCACAGTGCTTGTCATATTAATTATTGTTTATTTCACGCAGTAAATATGTACACAGTAAAAGAAGACAAGATCTATGTTTGTTAATAATTCAACATTTATGGTGGATTTCCAGGAACAACGCATCCAGCTGCTGTTAGTCCATTGGTTGATGGTGCTTTTACTTGACAAATATTTATCACCTGATGATGGTCTTCTCCTGTCCAATCTGAAAATCTCAGATGTTGCACTAGTTGTTAAGTCTTTAAGATTAATTAGGTTTTCACGTGTCCCTAATTAATTATTGTCCGAACCACAATGGAAAACTTACTTATTCTGAATTTTTAAACCTGATGTGCATGTACAAGTTTAAGAACACAATTTAAAAAAATATTGTGGTATCATTGTAGTAATATTGAGATATCAAAACTGACTACTACCAAACTGTACAACAAATCCAATTTTCTTTACACTCGTTGAATTTGCTCACTGAGGACTTCCAAGAACCATGTGAATGCTGCAGGACTCAGCACTGTCAGAACTACTCCAGGACCAGAAATCAAGCCCTTAAGTCTCTGTCACAAACAAATACAAACGGTGGGTTTATGTGAATCTCCCAGTTCGTACGAAATCTGGAGTTCCCAGACATTAGTGGAGGGAGGCTTAGTTTCCTACAGCATTTGTAGGAACTCGGTAGGTCTGCCTTTCAACTTGCAAGAGCAATTTGATACATTCTTATGCAAATTGCAAATATGCAAATAATGCAAAGGCAGTCCACTTATATTTATGGATGTTATATTTTTTCTTCTTTTTATTTATCATTTTTACTGGACTAGATAATCTGAACAACCTGGAACTTTAACATAAGTTTTGATGATAAGGATAAGAGGATCACTAGAGGTTTGATTGAGGTGAGCTGCATCTATTTACTTGTTTATTTAGATTGCTGCTGGCATTCACTGGACCAGCAATGGGTATTGCATTGTGTACGCACTAAAATTGGTTTCCAAACCCTCCCCACCATAAATATGAATAATCTAGTATAGATAATGGAGGAAACAGATGGATGGTTCTCAGACCTTGCTTTAGTGTACCCTGAGGTGTATAAAGAAATAAGTTGTCATTTAATTTTTATTCCCTGCACAGATAATATGAACATAGTGAGTTCCAAAAACAAATGCAAATTCTTTTGCTTTCTCTTCATTGGAACCCCAGTCAGTACTTTTTTTTTTTTTTTTTTTTTTGCAGTTATTGAAAAGTCTGAAGTCAGGTAAGAAACAAATGTCTTGAGAGAAACATATTTGCTTATTCCTTAGAAACTGCTTTGCACAAACTACCAGAGAAGATGATGCAGCATTGAAGAAAAGAGGAAAACCAAGTTCCTGTGGATATTTTCATGAAAGTTGCTGCTGTGTATGACAGCTAACACCTGGTAGCGACAGCTTCAAGGATAAACACTAATATAGCACCAAGAAAACTGAAGGTGGTAGGTCTACTAAGCAATGATAACGTTTAGCATTGATGGCAACTTCACCTTCTTCAAAGGAGCTGTTAACCAGAAGCAGCACGACTGTTGAACTGTGTGAAAATGATGCTATGCAGGTAAGTCTTGAGCCAACAGAGTTCATTACTAAAAGGAAGATGCAACACCAAATTCAGGTGCGCAAATACAGTTTCAACAGTGCCTTCCTCTGACAATATAATCCTAGAAAAATCAGTAACATCTAGGAAAAGAAACTCACCATGGCCAGGCTGAGGAGTGTTGCAGGAATAAGGCCAAACTAATCAAGAAACTTCAGAAGTGCTCATAGCAGACCAAGAAAGGACACAATAGAGTTGTCAACTGTGTCAACTGTTTCCTCAGTTACTTTTTTTTTTTTTTTACTGTATTCCACATTTAATTTTAAAACATAAATTGGATTTTACCCATTCTTGAAAGACATTTCCTCATAAAATTTGAGATATTCAGAGTAATACACTTGATAAAAACTATTTTGCACATATTTGAAAGTAGATGGGTCTTGAGGTTATTATTTGCCCCTTTGGTGAGTCCTGGGCATAAACCAAAAGAAATCCTGTGTTGTAGTGAATAAAACCCAATAGGTGGACAGATCATGAGACTGGTAATGGAACATGTATTTTATTTCTTAATATGCAGTGCACCCTCAAATGCAGCTCTTTATTTCCTACAAGATATTAAAAATCTTTAACGTGAAACCTGGAACATTCAAACATGTCGACTAATGTGTACTATTCAATCTTCTGTACAGCTGAGAGGCTGGTGATGGGTTTATTATGCCGGTCACGTCATATTGAAAAAGCAACACCTGTATAAGGTGTAGGTAAGCAAATATATGCAGTTTCTCTTTGGGATTAAAGTATTAATACAACATTTACAGTATCTGAAGGTAACAATTTCTCATTCTGAAAAGGTAGAAATTTCAAAACTATGCTTGAATAAAATTGCTCCACAACAGCCACTTGGCCAAAGCTGCCTGTCTGCAGACGTGTCGGTATTCATTGTTTTCTTCATAGGTCTCCTGAGATAATTATTGGCTGCTTATCTCAAAATGGCAAATAATCAGCCAATTAATCAGACTCATGCATGCAGGTCTAGTGTTGGCAAATACTGAAGGAGATTTGGCTAAATTCAAGTAAATTATTTTTATTGATTGAGAAAAACACCAAGGAGCTAGTCAATTTTCTAATCAGATTACTGTGTTAGCAGCAGAACTGTATTTTTCTTTTTCAGACCTCAGTGTAGAAATTCAGAAATCACTATAGAAATATTTTATAAAACCTCTGGAACACCAGCTGAATGTAAGAAGGTTTCCATCATGACACAATATCAAGTCTCATCAGAAAAAAAGAGAAAATAATAAATAACCTAAAAGGTAGTCTGAAAATCTGCACACATAACCTCTTCTGGAGCAGAAAGGAGGCTACTCCAGAATGGAAATTAGAAGATTTAACCACCAACTCTGAAATTAAGGTTTTATGAACATGTGTCAACTAAACCCGAGCTGCTGATTCCACAATGTGAATTTGTTCAGTAAACTGTTAGTTAACCCTGAGCTTTCACAGTGAACATATGCAGAGATCTTCTATGGACCATCAAAAGTACAATAATAATAAAGAATAAAAATGGCAAAATGTTTCTTGGCTACAGGTAATCAACAGGTAATCTGGTAGACACTTATGAAGACAAGAAAGCCATAAAAATTATAAAAGAAAAAAATTCCTACTTTTCTGCCGAAGAGCGGTAGCTGGATTGGCAAAAAAAAAAAAAAAAAAGTTTTGCCCATATAAATACATAAATAAATACAATGATCCTTCATTTGTATAACGCAAAATACACAAAATGAATCTGAAGGCATTTTTGATTGCTCATTTACTTTTGGAAATAATTTGAAAAATGCTCTTTTAGTCAATCTCACAACAAAGTTTATGTTTTAATTATGTTTTATTAATTATAAATTTTATTTTATTTATTTCACTAGGTAATGTATCAGACATTGTCCCATTTAGCAAGATTAATTTTAAAACCAACAGGAACAAGGCAGATAAAAACAGGTGGGGAACATGTCCTCTGAGCCTGCAGCCTCTCAGGAAATCACATGGGTAAAGTGCACTTAATGTTGACTGAATATGATTGCAGTTAATAAAGATTTCTGAATAAAGTATCTGGGCTTGGTGTTGCCTGTGTGTAAGAAAGATTCTGTGTACCAACTAAGAAGTTGCCTTTCCAACATGTTCTACATCCTCTGCATTAAATAACTCCCAGATTACTAAAAACAAACAAACAGCAATGTCCAATGTTTGCATAAATGTAGGACAGCTCTGGGGTGTGAAATATTTGAAATGTCATGCTCAATGGAAGGAGAAGTCCTGTATGCATGGAGTCCTGTATGCAGTATTAAAGTTTAGAAAAAAGAAACAATAGCACTTTTAAAAAATGGAGTAAGTTAAAATCAGTGTATGGTCTTATCACCGGCTCATCATGTAAAGCATGACAATTATTTGAGAATCTAAATCTTAATTTCAAAAATACTTTTGTGTGCCAGTGACCAAACTGTAGCCCTGGTGAATGTGGACTTCAGGTTCAGGCTCAACATGGTGATTAACATACCCTGTGCTCTTTTAAACCAAATAGTCCCAAAACCATGTAAGTATAAAATCTGGTTTCTGAAATATGCCTCAGGTCAGATGTATGGCATCTGACCCTGTGATCTGATTAGGGTTGTAACTTAGTAAATTAGTTCAGCAGACCATGCTATCAGGTTAATGTTGACTGGTAAACATCCCTCAGGTTTATTAAATCTGGTTTATTTCTGGTAATAGAGTAATTTTTTGAATACTCTGTCATTAAATCATGAGAAAATTGTTGTCTATGCAACTCGTCTTCCTACTTGACTAATTTGTATTAAATAAAAACTGGTATTAACCGGCTCTGTGCTGAGCTCTCCTATTGAGATGAAATCACAGTGGAAAAATACTTCTTACTTAGAGTCTCTAGTAAAACCATAGTGTCTGTTTCTGTGAAGTTAGATGCTAATGTTCTAATAAAAGAAACACAAATGAAGCAGTTTCTTGCTCTGACACAGTTTGATCAATGCTAATTGTTGCATTGCATCACTGAAAGATGAGATAGCAAAATAAACAATCATTATGAAAAGTGTTAACTCACTGTGTGTCGGGGTGTTTTTCTGGAATTTGCTTTAAGTATCATAAAATAACATATAGTGATTTCTGTGGTAATTTCACTTTAAATGTCCATGAATGATTTACAGTTGGGTGCCCTTCTGTGACACATATGAGATTGCAAACTGAGGTTAGTCACAAATGACCACATTTGTAAGAGATGTTGCTTAACACAGGATATTATTTGCAGTTTCTTTTTTCTCCATATGACATGAGCAGAATATTTTACAACACTAGGTTCAAGCAGGGAGTGATATGTAATTTTCTATTACTATTAAAATACTGATAGTTTTTTATATCTCCTGGCAAAAACATATACAGATCATTGTTGCAGAATGTTTGTGAAATTGTGTTATTTCATAGGAAATGGAGCAAAAACAAATCACAAATACAAAACAAAATGTTAACAGATTACTATTGCAGCTTTTTAAAACAGTTTTAAAAAATGCATTAGAAAAATTAAATTGTTGTATTAATGGCACATTCCCCCCAGATGAAGTAGAAGAAAAAAGAGGTTATCTGTTATGAGGAAAAAAATATGCAATTGCTTTACATAATTTGCATATATAAAAACAAACAATACCCGCTCAAGTCTAAAAATATATATGTTCTACTGTGGAGAGGACTTGCATAACCTCAGCAAGCTGTTGCATCGGGCTGATTGGCAGAAAACATGGCACCAATAAGTTAAATTTGAAACAATGGAAATATAGACAGTGGGGAGGTAAGGAGAGAAAACCCAAAGCAGCATGCCTTGAAAGTTCTGCTCAGCATAAGCAATGAAAAACAATATATAGAAATAGGATTCAATATTTGTGGCTGAAAGAACTTAGATGAAATAAATGGCCTTTACTTAAAGAAAAGTCTAACTGTAAGGCATAATTTACACTTAAATGGAAAAAAAAACAACCTTACAGCAATCAATTTTTTAGAGCTAAATCAACCCTGAGTCTATTATTAGATTGTAATGAGTGTAAACTGTTGTTAGGGACAAAAACGTCATGAATGCAGTTTTGTGTGAGAACTGAATATGTTTGCAGTATATTAGATTTACTGTGAGCCCTGAAGGCAAGTCACAATGTCACAGTAGATTGCTATTTGAAAAAACTCAAAAATGTCATTACACTTAAGTGATGATATGGATAGGGTCCCTCCAGATGAACTAAGGTAATTTAAACTTTGAGAGTGTAATGTTGCTGTACTTGCAATCTGGGCTAACACAAAATGTTTTATTCTGCAAACATATATTCTGTTCTTAACTTAAAACTGCATCAATTCACATCGTTTATTTGACAGTTTGAACAGATTACCCTAATAGGCCTCGGGTTTCACTCTGGAATTTAACTCCTGGTTATTCTTTTAAAAAGAAGCAGTTATGGAGATGGATAATTGCATAAAAGTGATATTTAAGGATAAATCAGAAATCTGGATCGGACAAATCTAGATTTGTGATTTTTACCAAATCTAGACTTGTCCATTCCAGATGCAGGAATGTGTTTTCGGTGAAGTCCCAGTGAAATGTACTCAGATAACTAAAACTACACTAATTGATTGACTGGCCAACTGCATGATAAGAAAACATGCAATATTGTGGCTGAAAATTGTAATGGTGATGTTACATGTGATTATAAAATAATAAATACTTTAGGAAGTCAATGTCTTTCTATTTTGCATTAACACCCCCAACTCCTAATGCCTGATTAATAGATAAATCTGCAGACAGCCCGTAAACACATTATATTCCCCCATATTTAATGCATTTAATATTAAAATCTTTTTTGATAAATTCAAATTGAGCATATTTGTCCATCATTTATTACTTTTAAACTGCTTTGTCTTGCCGGATTGAGAGGAGAAAAAAAAGATAACCAACGTTTTGTGCAACCCTATGCAGATGACACTCAGATTTACATGGTTCTTTTAAAATGACTGGTCTGTTAGACTCACTTGAGTGCTTTAATTAAACCAAGAAAAGACAGAAATAATTGTATTTGGTAACAAATTAAGATATGTTAAACTTCATATTGATAATAAATGTGCTCCAACCCAAGACAGTTAAAGTTAAACTGAAATACGCTGTTTCCCTACACTTTTGTTTGGTCTATTTTACAGCACTGTTTTTACTGATCTATTCTAAGCTCCATTGTATTGCTTCTTCTGTCCAAATGTATTTTTTTATAATGTTATGTCTTTTATTTGTATCCTCATGTTCTTTTTTGTCTTTCTTTCATCTCAGTGTCTTTGTAAAGGACTTTGTGCATGAAATGTGCTTTGTATTGGCTAAAAGAACTCTCCATCATAAATTAGGCATTGGTCACCTTGATTTCTACCAAATCGGTATCAGCTATAGAAAAAAGTGATATGGTTCAACATCTACAGGGAATTCAAGCTGTTTTGTCCTTCAACCTTCAAAGCTAATGATCCTGTATTTTTATTTATTTTTTATTTATTAATTTATTATTTACATCATCAAATATCCCAAGCCAGAAAGTCGTAGCTGGAATACCACGCATCAATACAACCTGGTAACCGGCAGTGACCGATGTGACAAATGCAACGTTGTCTAACAAAGTCATCTTGTTCATTTTTTTAAATTCTTCTGAGTATAAGATGGCTGAGTATGTTGGTTCACATAGACAGCACCCAAGCTCACTTGAAATGACATTTTGCTGTAATGTCTTTTGGGTAAAAAAAAATAAGTGTGCTTATTTGTCAGCGGTGTGAGAAATTGTAATCCAGTGTTGTATTGCTAAAGATGGGTTGTACTGTTAGAGAGGAGGAATAAACACAGTGACATGTCTTTAAGGATTTAATAGTGTCAAATCATATAGGTATACAAATGTCACATTTTTTTAATTGTTTTTGAAAAAATAGCAATATAACTTGGTGTTCCACCCATCTCTTAGTGCAATCAGTCAAATCCCATCACGATAAACCACCAGCAGTATTGTGTGTGATAAATAATTTGTACCCCTTTGTGGGTCCGTCCCATGTTTTATGTCACTTTTACTGGCTTATTAGTATCTTTCTTTTTTGACTAAGTTTTTCCATTATTTTTTGATGGGATTATTTTTCCATTGTATGAACTTTTACGTTTCCATGACACTTGTAGATCTTTGACAAATGTATAGACTGTCTCTGTTGTTTCTGTTCTAACCCTGGGGTTATCTTTCTTTACAAATCTTCTGGCTCATTTTTCGTCTCAGTCTCATCTTTGTCATCATCCTCGCCAGCCCACACTTTCCTTTCTCTTCACTTCTTCGCTCTCCTTGAGATTTGTGGTTCAGCTAGGTATGAAGTGGGAGGGGGCGTTACATTTCACCTTGCAGTCTTTTCAAAAGCAGCTATTCATACGAGGTGAGAGCAGAGATGTTCATGAAAGCTGAGTGATGATTTTATTCAAAAGAGTAGAAAAGAGAGAAACTGTCGGCAGAAATTGGTTTGTCATGAATTGTAATGGCATTCGGGCAAGGTAAAAGCTGTTGAAAAGAAATGTTATTTTACTTTGCCATCTTGAATAATTTCTGCATATGTGTGTGTATGTATATTGCCAGTGGATATTTGACTTTAAGTATATTTCTCAAACATGGTCAGTGTACCAGGTTTTCTATAGGTGGAAGGCATCCTTTTCCTGTTGGTTTTATACATGCCATTAGCTACTACAGGAATGGTTTGATGAACAATCTCTTAATCAGAGCCTAATTGTTTAGCATGATCCTGAGTGACCTGCTTAAGAGAAAGGCCTCCTTGATTAATGATGTGTGTTAACAAACACAGTGGGAGGCTCCCCAAAACCTTGTTTTACTCTTGTTAATTAAAGGCTGCATCTGAGGCTGTGGTATGCGAGATGATATAAGGAGAAATAGATAAATTATATATATATATATATTCCCCTTATATCTATATAAGTGAATAAGGATTTTCTTTTATATGTGCAACTTTTTAAAATTCATGTTCTTTACCAAGGCCAGCTTTTGTCTCCTGTTAGGAGTTTGTTGGGCAGAAATATCCACAACTTTTGTAATAGGTTCACACACATACTCACAAAAAAAAGTATTCTTTTCCTTTTTGTAATTCCAGTACAAGCTTACTCGTGTTTTTCACACAGGATAAAAAAAAAATGATAATAATAATAATGTGAGGTATGAAGAAGTCTACATGTAGAAATGTTTGCTCAAGACTTCCACTATATATCTGCCTGTGCGTTCAATCCTGTAATGCCAGAAGCATCACATTTGATGCATGAATTTCTGAGACATCTGAACCATGCCCATAATCAAAAAAAGGAAGAAAAAAAAAGCATTTTATACAAATCCAAAAATTTATGAAGTATACAAACAACTAAAAAATATACATACTATTGTATTCATAATGACAGGAAAAATAATTATTTGAAACTGTTAAATACAAAATTGGAAGTGTTTTTTATGCTAATACATAAGGCTTCAAAATCATTGAAATAGAAATGTTTTTGAAGTGTTATTCCATATGTCAGGGATTAAAGGGGTAAATATTTCAAGGTTGTGGTTGTTTTCAATGTCGGTGAAGAATGAGGAACTGATTATTTTCATGACAAATTTTAGAACCTGTGCTGCTTCAAGAATAACTCATGTTATATATTTGCTGTAACAGGACTCACAGGGTTTATGTTTGAAACAGTTCAAACTTGCCTTACTGCCTCATTTAGAAGTTATTCTTTTTTGTCAAATGTCTTTTCTTCTTCTCCTGATGTTTGGTATTATGAGATAATGTGTCCACTGCGAAGGATGACCTCTAAGCATGAGTGTAACCATTAGCTGAGGCATAATCAGTAAATCATGTCCAGATGGGCAAGGTCCCCACTCACTTGACTCTCACACACACACTGTCCCACACTTCTACAGCTCAGGTCACCCAAGAGGCAGCAATGGAGCCAGAAATGTAAAAGGTAAAGGTAGAAGAAGAGATGATACTGTATCTATGATATAAGTCATTCAAATTGAATGTTATCTTTGTTTAACTGACTTAAAATGGCTTTTTTCCATGCATGCTGAATACTTCAAAACTGAAGCATAGATTGATCAGTTTTAGATGTTACAGAGTTCCTTGGCTCTGCTTCCTTGTCTAAGGATGTTTGCACACCATTATACCTCCTCAATATTCCTCTTAGACTCGGTTTTCCTCTCATTACTTTGGTCACGGACAATAGCAGATGGTGCAGCTGCTGGTTTAATTGTCTTTATTACTGAGGCATCTGCTTTCCGCTTTTTTAATCCAGAACGCTTGGCATCATCCACCCAGTCAAGGCCATATTTGTGTAATTAGGTAAGAAATAAAAACAAAGAAATTGTTTCTCTGTCACACAAGCTACGCCACTCTTGTAACTCAGCATGTTACAGTGTGCTGTGTTGATGTTCACGCTCCGATATTAAAACACAAAGGAAAAGGTGTTAAACATTTTTGCGTGGGCATTTGTGGATCTTGCCATCTGCCTTGTGTTTTTTTTTTTTTTTGTTTTGTTTTGTTTTTTTGCTTCCTTAAAGTAGAGACGGATCAGAAATCCCCATGGTTCTGTTCACTTACTTTTCATTCTAGTCTTTTTTTTTCAGCTCCCTGGATGTGTTGCACTGAGATGAAGCTACGGGAAGCAACAGCAGATGTTTGGCTCTGACAATCCCTTCATCTTGGATCTGCAACAGCAAAGAAGCTGAGGGAAAATGCCATCCTCACATCATCCCTGACAGTCCTGCCTGAATGAATAATTTCTCTTCTTTGACTCAGGCTAGAAAAAGAAGGTAAAAGAAACTAACCCTCTTACCTTGAAACCTTTTCAGCAGAGAAGTCCTGCATCACAACATGTGATAAGACTGAGGCAAAGTTGCATACAGACATCGTTAAGAAATAAAAGGTTTTTCTTGTAGCAAATGGTTCGGGGTAATGAAATGATTCACCCCAGCAGCTCAGTACGTGCTCTTCTGCAACAAGATGAGATGTGGTTCATCTGTGAGAGGAAGGGGTTGGAAAATTATTGGAGGATTGGTTGGCTGTGTTGAGCTTTTCTACAGTCATGTCAGGAAGGAAGCAGGGCTTTAGAAATGCATCATTGTCACCATTATGCTTAATAATTTGAATGACATGTCAGTGCATGACTCAAAGGCACTTGTACAGGGGCTGGCGGGGTTATTAGAAATGACTCCCCCAATGATGCGTGTCACTGAAGCAGCAAATTAACACGAAGAGATGGAGGCATGTTAAAAGCAGCAGAGAAAGGGAGGGAAGTGCTGAGATGGAGGGAAGAGGGGGAGATGTGAAGAGGAACAGGGATAGATGCGGAGAAAGATGTTGCTATTTTCACTCTCTTTTGTCAGTTGAGATGCTCCAGTTGTGATGTTCCAGCGCCTGCTCTCTTAAAGCTTTTCTTAAACACCAGGTGCTCCTATTGTGATAAATGATTCTTCGCTGAGCCCAACAATGGCTGAAGCACCCAGACATATCCCTCATCAAGTACTTCCCTTCCATAAACTACACAACGAGCACAGCGAATTGTGCTGGCGGATATGACTCTTAGACTGAAGGCTATTTTTTTTTTTTTTTTTGCCTTCAGTTTACCATGTTACTCTTATGGGAGCTGACAGTCCCCAGAAAAACACAACTGGAGGATTTTTCTGCCTGTTAACTGGCCAGCTTCTTGTCCAGCGTCTACAGTTGTTGCTCTTCTCATCCTCTCTGGGTGTGCCTCTCTTCCGTCTTCACTCATCTCTCACAGATTCCTTTGTTTTCCCATCTCCTGTCTCTGACAGATGAGGCTTGATGCGTCTACAGTGCCTTCACCTTTTACCGCCCAGTAATTTATGCTGTCATGGGTTTTATTCGCTTTGAAAGGCCAGGCTTTCATGTGTGTATGCAGAGCACTATCTTTACGTGTCGACACATTCCTTGTTTGTGTTCAGTGTGAGATTGTAGCTGGTTATTGATGGGCATTTAATGCCACGAGCATGCAACAAAAAGTGGGAAGAAGCAAGCTTTTTTTGTTTTTCTCTTTTAACCTCAACAAATACACTCGCCCTGAATGAATGTATATTCACTCATCACTTTGTTAGATTTACCACATGTGCCTGATAAAGTGGCCACTGTGTGTATATTAGACAAACACATTGTAGTGAGTTTAGGAAGGTTTTCCTAATGCAAACTTTTAACTATCATAAGTAAATCCTCAACAAAAAAGAGACACTGGCTTGTTGAAGATCACTGAGCTAAAACTAATTTGCTCTAATGGCCCCTTTTAGACACCACATAACAACACTCCTTTGCTCTGAAAATCATTCTATCCAGTGTGATGCTTTGGCTTCGCTTGCACTGAGCAAAGTGCAGCCCGCCCGTGGGCGCACTCGCATCCAGACAGCGGCAGAGAGTTCAACTTATCCATTCAACTACAGGCAGTACAGAGAAAAAGCGGACTCAATTTGCTTTCTGGATTCCTTAAATTATGATACAAGCTTGCATTTAATGCTTCAAAGAGCAGAAAGTGCCTTTTTGGAAAGCAATTTTCATGTAGTGTTTTTTTTTTGTTTTTTTTTTACCATATATGTATGTAATAGATACGTTGGTCAAATGAATAAAACTGTTTCAGACTCATAATAAAGGCTCAAAAGCATTAAAATTACTACACCTGTTCACCTCCAACAGTTTTTCATGCTTTCATCTAAAAAAAGTAGCATGTTTACATTTTATACTATTCAGCTGTCATGATTGCTCAAAATTTGTGGAATTAATACACTTTTTAAAGCTCTAAAAACATTAAATTTTACCTTTGCATGGTCTAACATGCCTATGTTTGGGATTATATGAAAGTGGCACAAATGTAATATTGCACAAATACAAAACATTTTAAAAAATGGATATAAAAAGGAAGGATTGATGTGGACAGTGATGCTACAGCACCTCAGAAAACCAAATTTAAGCTTTTATAGAAGATAAAAGTTTTGACATTATTTGAAATTTTGATATACAAATCATATATTCAACTTTCTTGGCCTATCCCAAACAATTACTTATTTTAACGCATTCATTAATTTTCTCTCTTGAATACAAACATGCACATATACACACGTATGTTCTGGTGATTTTAATTTTGTCTGATTTGGATTTTTCTTCCCCTGAATTTAGCTATCACTAATTGCATATAAAATTATGTTTGTGGTGTTTGAAATAGACACATTTTATCCAAAAACTATATCAGGCTGCAGCGACTTATCTCTTTATCTCTGACAATCCAAAACATGAAAAAAAGTTCTTCACGTTCTTGAATAGAAGTATAACAAAAAGCATCATATTCCTAATTTGTCATGTAATGCACAAACATAGACATCTACATGCATTGAGACTACTGCTGAACACACAGACTTGACGATCCAACCAAACTGTGAGACGACACACCTAATGATTGTAGTTTTAATTCTACTTTGGCCATGCCACTGACAAGAGATTTCACAGAAACTTGCATGATAAAATGTGATTTCAGAAGAGGACAAATATGATTCTGTTGTGTTATGTCTTGCATGTTTTATTCTACAGCACTTGTGTCTCTGCCACAGTTCGACAAGCAGGTCTTTTCCATATGACATTCGGTTCAGGTCATGTTGTGTTCAAGATGAGGCCTAAAACTGATTTCCCCTGCCATTGACAGACTTCACAGCTGACAGCAGTTGACATTATGCATATGTACCACTTAGCTGTGTACCTCTGTATCAGCTAGAATAACAAGCCATGTGGCTTCCTTTTGTTTCCACAGAATATACCCAAACTTTGCAACAGACACTGGTTCGAACAAAGATGGATGTGGCAAACATGAACCACTTACAGAAGACTGAAGAAACCATGTCTATTTTGGGAACATGTTTTGGTAAAACTATTCATTTTTTGAAAACGCTGCTGTGCTCTGGATTTCTCCTCTTCAGTTGGGAAATCTCTGAGGGGAGGGTTGTGACAGAACTGTAAAAGCTCATGAAATGCAGATTAAAGTTTAAATCAATTTTCATTTTTTAATATTACCACAAACTATCAATTTGAATTAATCGATAAAATCAATTTATTGCTGACCCCTACTGTCAAGTGTTCAACATCCAGTTGACTTCCTGGTCTCTCAGCGGCTACTTTCATTGGCTAGTGAGGTATTAAGTGAGAGGTAAGAATCATAAATCTCAAACGTGTTTGAGATTTACGGTTTGAGATTGGGGAGGCTCAAATTCAACTGGGAGTAGTAAAATAATCGTATTGGCAGCACACACACTTGTGGATTACTTGGGAAAATGATTGCATGCTGACAAGCTTCAAATCTGCCCATGGTACCATTATATTGTAAAAGGTAAACTGGGCTCAAAATCAGACTTCAAATCCAGTGTGCAGCCAACCTAAGTGACTCTAAGTGTAAATCAAGGTGTGAACCAGTTTAAAGCTGTCTGATTGTTGTGGTTATTCAGATTCAATTAGTGAATTATGTCTGCATCAGCCCTG
The DNA here is from genome assembly GCA_028564865.1 of Zenarchopterus dispar. NCBI lineage: Eukaryota > Metazoa > Chordata > Actinopteri > Beloniformes > Zenarchopteridae > Zenarchopterus > Zenarchopterus dispar. The sequence continues at coordinate 4,627,987 of JAOWBL010000005.1, forward strand.
CTATAGATTTGGATCCGGCAAGTTCCATCTCTAATATAAATTTATATTGTCTGAAGTAGTGATTTGTATATCGATCTTAGATATCCATTATTGCTTGAGCAACTAATCTAAAGTTGTGCTGATATGCTTTATCAGTGAAACTTCTGACAAAATTAATTAACAGCATTAGAATAATTGATTAATCACTTCAGTCATTAATCAAGCTAAAAGGATAAATCCTAGTTGTTGCTGGTTCTTCAGGTGCAAAGAAATGTCTCATTATTGAATGTGTTTGTCATAAATGTGCTCAATAATTTTATCATTCTACTTTGAGCTGATGGAAAATGTGATGTGATGTGATTTATCATCAGTGAAAAGCAGTACACGATGACAATAACTGCATCTCATTTTACCTGAAATTAGACCTGCAGTCCATCTCTACGCTGCTACCGCTGTATCTGTGACAGAGCTGAAATTGATCCTCAGTATTAGCACGGCTACATGTTGTGTTTCTGAAGGCATCAACTCTCAAACCCTTGATTTCAGAGTAAAAGCTTTGCAGATTTGTCCTCATTTCCCATCTACAATAGTCCTCTACAGCATTATTAAAGCAAGCATACTGGCCAGGATTCTGCACAAGGGAATTAACTCCATTTATCAGCAGGGAGCATCCACAGCCTGCTGATACATCCAATTTCTTGTTTTGGGTCACATAGCATGGATTTGCCTGCTTTACTGAACCCCCAGTTGTTAATTACTCAAGCTCAAGATCTCATTAAAGCTTTGTGTTTCTTGCTCATAAACTTATTTCATTATCAAGTTTGTTTGTATAACACAATTTTTGATAAATGGAACCAAAATCTAAGTTTCTTTTCCCAGAAGGCAGCTATGCAATCCAGATTTTTATGGTTGGTTTGGCAAAGGAATCAAACAGGAATTTTAGATGAAATAGTTTTGAAACAGTTGAGTGACGAAAATTATTTGGATAACATTTTCATTTTTCTTTGGTTAGTCGCCTAACGAAAGCAGCCAATGCTGTGGTCACAGCTGACTGTAAGCTTCCCATACTGTTTTCCACCTTTGGGTTGATTACTGAACCTGTGTTAACATTCAACCATAAACATGTGCATGTATGTAATAAGGCTTTTTTGAAAATGCCAGCAGGAGCATTGTTCTAATCGCTTTGCAAATATTGCCTCAGAGGAACAAAAATCACATCACGCTTAGATCCAATTTGTGCTACACTCACCAATTACTTTCACGGTCCACTTCCCGTCTAATACAGAAAGGCCAGATTATCCGCTGGATGTCTGGGTGCTGCACACCCTAATTACAAACACAAATTGGAAAAACGCAACTTGTGACAAAAATTCTGTCGCGTGATTTGTCGTTTTCCCAAGAAAAATATTTGTACCAATTTACTTCAGCGCAGAATTCTCAAGGAGATAACTGGGCTATGAGGGAAAAAAGCTTGCTTATGTAAAATGTGAAGAGTTTTTGATCTTTTCATTGGTCTGGAAATCAGATAAAGCTGCAGCTTGGATGTACTGTGTCTAATTGGGTTGATGTATAATTAATCCAAAGTGTAGTACCAGCATAGCTCATTACATGACTGATTACGAGGATGTAGAGAGGGGGAAAAACTGTACATCAGGTTATCAAATTTAGTGGCAGTGCTTTAAAAAGCTGCATGAAGAACTACATTGATAATACCACAACCCAGCCTTAACTGACTACTCGGCTTCACTTGCATCTTGCTTTCTTTTATGTTGCTTCTGCACAACCTCACTGCAGTTTCGCTGTTTCTGTTGGCTGCACACATCTCATGCCTGGACTCACAAAGGACGCGAGGGAGCGAGGAAGGCAGGACCGGTGGTGGTGTAACTGAGGAGCAAACCAGAAGAACTGACTACAATGTTAATGCATGTGAACTTTGAGTCACATTCACTGGGTGCTTTGTGTTTAACGCTGATGACAGCTGAGGGGCATGTCCAAATTAAAGAAGCTCCAAATGTGACACAGCGGACTCACATTAGAAAAGACGAGCACATTAAAAGTTTTTAAGGCAGCCAGTCTTCAATTCAAATCATGCAAAGACATATAACTTCTCCAAAACAACATTCAATAAGTTAGTCTTGTTCTTGGAGGTGTAGCTATATTACCAAAGAGTGACATTCCAGAAGATAAACCATTTAAAAAGACCCTTTTAAAGTCAGAAATTACTTGATTATTATTTAACTGATTGCACATTTAGAAATTAAACTCGTAGCAATACCTTAACTAATGCGTAAACATATTTTAACTTCCCTTTGCCTTATGTAGTTAGTGTTTATTTAAATTCCACCCACCTCAAACCTCAGATAACAGAATAAGTTTTAACTTGAGCAAGTTAGAATCAATCAATCTTCACTGATCCCTGTCGCAAAGTCCTTTCTGAAGAGCTCTGATTTCTCTTGTGTGATTAAAAATGTTCAGACAAAGCCAAATAGAGCCAAGAGCTGCAGGTGTAGTGTGAGCAGAAGTCGGGAAGGGACATAGAGAGAGCAGTTCTTCTCAGCCTTCAAGGAGATAAATGCATTCTTCCACCATATAAATTGGCTGTCGGAAACATTTTATCAGGAAAAACAACAATTGCTGGGAAGTTAGAGATGTGGTGACAATGATGGAGTGATAAAAAAAGTGACGTGGGTCAAAGGGAAAAGGAGGTATGGTGAAAATTGGGAGAGGCCCAATGTTATTGTGAAATCTATCATCAAACCTTGGTAGACTAGAGAAACAACTGTTTCAGAATAAAAGAACTGGAGAGATATGACAATAAATGAACAAAAAGATGGAATAGGTTTAATTCTAGAAAAAGAGATCATCAAATTTCAATTGGGAAGAAAACTGTAGCACAGTCAACACTGAACTGGCATCATTACACTCATAATGACTGTTATTGTTCTCAGAGCCTACAGCAAATCGTCTGTGTATTAAACATAAACATTACTGCAACCTCATAGATGAACCATGACTCGATTAAATTTAGAGTAATAAAGGAGAGAGCCCCACTGTAGAATGGCAATTATTCAAACAATCTGGCAGGTCTGATAAAAATGAATGAAACCTTATGGGTTGGCGACCCAGCTTCATGGTTAATGCAGGACTTCCTGGATGGAGGTGGAAGTTATTGGAGAATTGTTTCCCTGAGGGATCATAAAGTGATTTGGTCATACACTGCAGAGGCCTGCCATATACAGGTAGAGGAAGAGATAGTGACTGTCTGTTGGAGGATGGATGAGATGAGGAAATGAGGGGGAACTAGACAAAGGTTTGGACAATGACTAAGATGCTGGTGACAATATCAAAAGATTGAAGTCAAGAATACTGATAAGAAGAAAGATTTTGCGATTCTGTCTTCATTTCTCTTCCAAATGCTGGAAGTGCAAGATCATATCCAAACGTTTTGGAAAATCACCTCTTATAATCACAATATCATGTGTCATCCCTGTATTTACTTAAAGCTTCATACTGAAGGCAAAAGGTGATCATGTGACCCTTGGAGGGCCAGTTTTTGGTCTCTATTATAGAACAACATCAGGTATTGACATGTTGCAGTAATGATCTATCTTAAGGCCGGCGGCTTCACACAGTAATGATGAACCATGTTTGCCTGCAAGCCACTACCTTTCTTCTCATCGATGCAATTACCGCACTGAGGCATGACTGGCCAAACGCCCCACAGCAAAGAGAACCATCAAAATTCACTGCTCTTTCACTTATCCTGAAAGCCAAAGATGTCACGAAGACTGTAAAACTGCAGTGCTAATTAGTAAATCTGTAACAGTGAAACGTGCAATGTTTTTTTTCCACGCAAGTCGTCATCCAGCATTAACTTTTGCTGATACTCACATGTGTGTTTAGCCCCCACCAGTGAAAAAAGAGATGACAAAGGAAGTAATTTCCTCTTTCTTTCAAGATTGTGGGCAATTGTGTGAACTATAGTACAGGGGATGGTGGCGGGGGTTATAGGGAAGGCTCTCCGTGAGCGCCCTCCCCAACCCCCCCATGTCTTCTGACAAAGGCTTTAATTCACAGTAATTATACAGATGGATTGAAATATACAGCAAGACAGGGAATCACTCCAATTATGCAGAGTTGATTAAAACTTGGACCCCTTGCCAGGGTACTCTAGGAGCAAGGGGGGGGAGTCAAGATGCCTAGAAAGAAAAACTGAGCACATAAGACCAATGAACATATCCACAGCAAGTTTTTTTTTTTTTTTTTTTTTTTTTTTTTTTGCACCTCATGCAGATAGAGGAGAGAAGGGCTTCACTCTCTGCTGCCAAGCTAAAAGCAACAACATACAGTTTGATGGTCTGGTGCATAAGCACAAGAGTCTCTGCTCTTGACAGAAGGGAAACGCCTCGTGCTGAAGTCTCATTGCTTCTTAATGAAGATGGATCAATGCTATTCATTTGCTGACACCCATGCGCACTGTACAGCACAGCCCCTCTCCTGCATTGTAATGCTACACACAGCTGCAGCAGTTATGAGGAGTAGCAGAGATAAGTCCTTGGCATCTGGAGACCATGGTCACTGAAGGAGAGCGAGGAGACAAAAGGAGGGAGTGAAAAAAAACAAGGCAGATGAATAAAAGAGAGAAACGGGAAGGGAATGAGAGGGAGATCACAAATAGGGAGGAACGGAGTGAAAAGGGCAAGACATTTGTCACCCTCTCCTACAGGGCCATAGGAAGAAAGAACAATATCATTAATCTCCTGACATTTCAATATTGTATTAACCTTTCTACTGGAATTCTGTGGGCTCATTAGTCTTTTTTGAGAGGGAGAAAAATAATAATCAATGGAACAAGCGCTGAACACGATCTAGAAATACAGTGCTGTCAAATAACATATAACCACAAGCCAGTCACAAGATGTTGCCTGTCTTTAGCTCTCAACATTATCTACTTTAAATTATTTGGTTTAAAATACACAGAGAAATAAATGGAGATAAAAGGGCGCACTCTCAAATAGGTCATTGTCATAAAAGAGAAAAATGGCAAGGCGGTAAAACAACATGCTTAAGATGGCAACACAAGCACATCAGCCATGTTATGTGAAGAGAAAAAAAAGCCCCAAGGCCACACAAAGAGTGATGAACCCATGTCTCATCTTCACCACTCACCCTGTCAGTGATAGCAAGATGGAAGGAGAAAGTAAAATGAAGGCTGAACCCAAAGGTGCCCAAACACCTCCGACATGTTCTTCCCCTCCCGTTTCCACCCCCGCAGCCCGCTCACCCTTGTCCTCACCTTCCATCAATCAATGCCTGGAGAAACATCCTCCATTCAAACATTCAAATCATCATCGCCACACAGGTCATTTAACTTAAAAAAAAAAACTCACCATAATTTATTCCCATTACGTTCCTTAGCTGAACATCAAACACTGACACGCCTTTTGCCTATCACCATTAACATCTATCCTTCATGATACATCATATCAGTGCTTTGTTGGACATTTGCGGTGAAGCTAAGAGAAAGACTTGTTACTTTCTGACTGCTGTGATTGCATGTTTGCGTCAGGCATACCCAAACTTGGCAATGAGCCAAATATGTTCAAGAGTTATATTGTCATTACTGTCTGAACAAACATCTCAACAAGACAAGATAATTCTCCTTGTTCACATGGGACTAAGTGGGTGGCATTTTACACACTTGGTATACTTTTGGATGAGCGAGAGCTTCTAATTGCATCATATGTGTAATAGAAATAGTATTGTATTGGGCAGGAAACTAATTAAGAATCCGCTGGGAATCAACACAATAACAAACCCCTAATAGAAAATAACTTTGAAGGTTTGGATTTAAAAGCTTAATATATTCTTTAAGAGATTTAGTATTTATGTACAGTCTATGTACATATCTTTTAAGATAAAATCTTTTATCTTTTAAAATCTTTCACTTTTCAATTCTGCCACTACGATTACATGAAATCAATATTTTTAAGACATGTAAGCTTACATAAATTCAAAAAAAAGTTGATAAGTCATTAATGTACAATAAAAGCTAAATATTTACCCTCCTATATGCTTTTTTAATTTTTAGGGTTTTCACAGAGCCTGAAAAATAAAAAGCTTTAACTGACAGTTTTTAAGGTTTGCAGAAAGCCGTCAGGTTGTAGAAAGCTGTTTTCAGTGAGGGGCTTGGGTCTGAATGGGTTAATGTCTTAATGTCTTGGGTTGTATTAGGCCATTAAAACCCAAAGTTGCAAAACAATGACTTTGACTGTTTTATGGCAAAATGGCACATTTTGTACCAATGTGATGAAGAACTGCCTTGACACATAAAACCCAAAGACTGTGACCATTTATTTGCATCTTGAGGCCATTTGACTACATTTTCAAAGTGGGCAGAGCAGTAAAACTTGGAAATGGCTTTCCAGATCCATCTTCTTATGCATGTCACAGAGGAACAGGATTTTTGTTTTCTTTGTCCAGCCAGTAAACATATGAGAGACAACAGCATGTAACACAGTACCTTACATTATACTGAATTTGGAGTTGGGCAGTTTTTCACTGAGGTTCTGTTCAGAGTTTGATAGTAAGACATTTGATGGAATATTTCCACATTCTTTGAATTTCCCACTTAATCATGACTCTGTTATGTAGAGAGATTCCAGGTAACAATGTGCTACTTTTCTGAGTTCTGCCCTTTTGTACTATTTCACATCATTTGATACATCTGAAACATAGATTAGGATGCTTTTTTGCCTAGTTATGGATTAATCCAGAGTCACTCACATCCACATTGTAATGATGTTAATAATCAAGTTTTTTGTTGTTTATTTGTTTATTTGTTTTTATTTTATTTTATTTTACCAATAGGGAGCATTGTCCAAAAGGAGGGAAGGCTGCATGGCAGACACAGGACATGTTTTAGAGATTATACTGCTCAGCTGACTCTGGATCATGTTAGGAATGAAGTTAAAGAAATAAGTGGATGGATAGATTCTACTTTTAAATGTATGGGGGCAAGTTTAGAATCTAGGCTCCATAAATCAACAGAGAAAGTTTGTGTTCAGACTTTTTTGGCACAAATGATGAAAAATGTTTTAAAATAATATCTGATTGTATTTTTTTTTTTTTTTTTGTATTTTCTTTCCATGTAAACAAGAATTAGATATCAAGGGTGGATATTTTCACTTCAGTGTTTTCCACTCTAGGAAAGGTGTACTTTCTTTTCTGATCAATGTACACAATTAGTTGCCTGTTACAGTTGTTGCTGACTGAATCTGAGTGTCAGTGTGAGTTCTCAGACTCCTCTTTTGGCTGTCAAATGCTGCCAACTGGCTTTTAGTCAAACATACCTCATCTTTTTCACAAGTGTCTGCATTTTTTATGAAGTTTACTCACGAAGTTAGTATTTGGCATCCTTTTCATTTTTGTCTTCATTAATCCTTCTCAAGAATCTTATATAACTAATGCAATTACATTTATCAAACTAATTTCTTGGCTTATAGCAGTATTTTCATAAGCACTGTGATAAAGACCATGATTTATCAGTAGTAATGCAGTTTGGATGGTGATGCTAATCAGAGACAGTGAAGAAAAAGCTGAGGCATGGAAGATTTTGATGGACGGTATGATGAGGCCATACTGCTATGAGTTAATTGTGAAGACCCCTCAGGCACTAAATAAAGATGGTTTGAAGGACTGGCTGGGTAACAAATGGATTTACAAATTGCATACATATATATATATATATATATATATATATATATATATATATATATATATATATATATATATATATATATATATATATTCCTCACTCAGTACATCTGGTGGTCTTTCACTGATTCTCATTTTTTATAAGAATACTTTTTAGTTCAGTATTTGCAAGCTAAAGTAAATGTTTAACACTGATGTTAAAGAGGAGAAGAAGAAGAAGAAGAAGAAAGTCTTTTTGTAATGATGTGAAATTGTTATGAGCTGGCTTGTTATGAGCTAAACAAGTTTTGACTGACTGTCTGAAGAGGTGGCGTTTGACCTGCAGCTGTAGTGTAAATGGCTGTGGAGAGGTGCTGGTAAGCTGTCTAAACACTGTGCACCTGCCATGATGGGCTCCTCGCTGGCGTTCCCGCGGAGACTTGCGACGGTAAGATGAGTTGTCAGACAGTGCACAGCTGTTCACTTAATTACCTCCTAGTATAGGAAGGAGGTTAATGAAGCAGTTTGGTGATCAGAAATGAGAGACAGCCTGAATGTGCACAAAAGAAATTAGTTTTTGGCTGCTGCGACAGAGCTGAGAGCAACAGCAGTTTAAATTATTGATTGCAAAACGCTAAAACACTGCAGGAAGTTGATGGAGGAGAAGAGTAGTCTGCTTTGCAGATTTGTCCATGATTTGCATTTTCTTTTGCACAGTAATTAGGCATATTTGTAAATCTTTTAGACTTAATTCATTTTGAAAAATTACTTTATTCATTTGAAACTATTTGTTTCAAACAAAAATGGTGAACTTGATGGATGCTATTTTAAATGTACCAAAATAATAATATTCCTCATACAATAGCTTTGTCCGTGTAGTTGGTGGTCTAGGAGCATGCTGTTCCCACTTTTAAAATTCTAAAATACCAAATTATGATTACTGAATGAAACATTTGACTGTAAAAGGCCCTTTAGTGGCCAGCTGCATTAACAGCATTGTGGACGTGGAGGCTCAAATTTAGGGGTCCCTGTTTTGTGATTCAGAAAAACTTTGTCCTGTGTCTAGGGTTTCAACATGCTCTTCAACCTTCTCTCCGACTGTCACAGACCTGCTGATGCTTGATTTTACTCAGTTCTCTTTCCTTCTCAGTTGGACGTGTGAAGGTTCAGAGTCAAAAGTCACTCCTGGATAAAATTCTTTGACCATGACTGTCTAAATTGTTAATCCAAAATAAATTATTTGAATGAAGAATACTGAAGATCCACTTAATCCCAAGATTACACTTTTGTATACAAACTTGGTTCTAGTTATCAACAAAAAGTAGTCCACACAAAATATAATTATATTCCGAACTGAAATTCATTTAGAAAATGAAAGAAAAGCTAAAGTTGAGTGTGAAAATTTAAATTAAGAGTGCTACAGTTACATGAAATGATTTTTCAAAATTTCCACAAAACTGTGATGTCTCTGTAAAGGATGAAAAAGAAAGTAACAACCCGTGAAAGCCATTTTGGTGCACAGGAAGCTGCCCAGAGGAAGTCCTCCATTCCCTGTCAGAACTTGCATTGGCTATAACTATTTCCACATCACAGGTGTCAGAAATTCTGATGACCCCCTCAGGCTCCTGCCAGGAGAAAACCTTACAAGAAAACCTTACAAGGCAGGAAGCAGAAGGTGGGCCATCAAAACCAGTGTTTCTTTAGGTTAAACATGACACGAGCTTGTGATAAAATACAAAATGATGTTAATCCATAAAAATTGTCATACCCTGGGAATAATATCAATACCAAAGCCTATATTTGCCATCACTACAATCAAATTCATGCCAACAAGTTTTGACTTCATCAGGAGTTTTGACCACCACTCTTATGTAACTATTGCCACATCTTTGAGATAGAAAGGCTTCCTGTCATCACTCTGGTCTTCCTGTCCACAGATACTGGGTGGAATTCAAACATGGACTGTCTCAGCTTCTACAGTATTGACAAAGATTGATTTTGTCTGCAGTCTGTTTTTCTACACAATTTTATTGTAGTTACGTGTTGCAAGATGTTGCATACCTTTTCTAAGTTGTATGTTGGGCCATTCGCATCAGAGTAACTGATAAAGATGGCTGTCTATGCTGTGGACTACTCTGGAGTCCCTAGAGTTGATTATGGAAGGTCATCCCTGCCCATCGCAATAACCATTTACACTGATTACTCTTTTCTTTCATTAAAAAAACACACACACCCATGTTCCTCTGTGCTTTTATTTCCTCATCCACCCAAAAACATTTTAACTAAAAACCTGTACTTTGTCCAGAGGATATTTTGCTGGGGCTAAGAAAGTTTTTGTTTGCCTGATGGTTGATGAGTCCTACTTGGTCCGTGTCCACGGAGACAAGTCTTGTGCATTGTTAGCTTAAGTGTTTGACTGGACATGCCAATATCAGTATTGTTCAGAAGAAAACTAAATAAATAAATAATTTGACTGTAGTCAGCACTGCTCCCAAGGCATTTGGATGATAAGGAAAGGAATTGTTCTGAAAAAGAGGACAAGAAAAGTTAAATAAAACACTCTGTTCTTGACGTGGCTCAGCCAGAGTCCAGAATACTTTGGGACTCACAGAGGACCAGGATGATAGAAGGATAGCCTTTCTGTAGTTTACACCCTGAGAAAAATATGTGGATGAAAAGCTGAGATCCAGTGAGGACATACAAAAACCTAAATAGCAAAGAAAACTTTTAATTATTGTGACCAAGTACAAGGTGTAAAAAATATGGAAGCTGAATTTTTCATGTACAAGTTCATTTTTACATGATTTTCTTACTGCTAGTCTAAGAAAATTATGTGGTTACAATATATTATGGTGGTTAAAAATGTTAAGAATAAAGTTGTCATATTAAGATAAGATAATACTTTATTTTCATTGTTCCTTTTTAGGGTGATAATGAAATTTGAATGTGTATCTGGCCTCACTTACAGCAGGCAGAAAGAAGGATAATGCGAGAGTTTAAAAAAGATATATATGCATGTATAAAAAAATGCTAAAAGTTGCATTTAAGAATAAATACTAAAAATTGCACTTAGGGAACAGGGTTGCACTTAAGGATGATCGGTTTGTATTGCCAGAATTTAAAAGAAGTTCATAGGTTTTGGGTAGAAGCTGTTCTTTTGTCTGTTTGTCTTGGACCTCATTGTCCAGTACCTCTTCCTAATGGCAACAGCTGAAAGAGGCAATGACCAGGAGCTGACAAGTCCTGGCGGAGGCCTGACAGATGTTGATGGCATCTGTTGTTGATGGTTGATGATTAGGTTTATTTTCATCATTCTTTTTTAATCCCTGTTAGTCCTATAGTTGCTTTCCACCCAGCTTAACTCCAAAATCCTGTAATTAGTTCAGACAACAAAGAATGAGAATCACAAGTAGAAGCTCCTCATGAAAACAAGCAGATTTGGTTTGAGTGTTTTTTGTTTGACGGAATTGCTGGAGGCTTGCTGATGACCTGTTAATTGCTTATGAATACGACTTCTGCAGTTGGTCACACACTTTTTTAACACACTATGTGTGTTATGATAGGTTATCAATGCCATGTGTTCAATATTTGACCTCAACACTTCAAATCTTTCCTTACATGTTTTAACCAAAAAAGAATTCATATTATGAAGATAGCACAATGAACCACGTGACAAAAAATCACAGCTTTCTGTCTCTATTCACTAAATACTACGCTGAGTACTTGCTTTTGTGTAACACCACAGACTGTCATCTTTCCCTCACCTTTTATATATATTTGTTTTTTCAGTTTGAGCTTGTATTAATAGGTCTAAAAGTGGAAAGTGTGGTAAAATATCTACCAAGTCAGAAAAAGTCTGCAGCCAAAACATGTGAGAGGCTAATGATGCTGTTGTCAAATTAGCTTTGACTTCATAGTTGCTAACGAAATAGAGCACAAAACTGTGAAACTGGAAACTATAGTTACTTTACCCGAGATGTTTGCACTAATATTCACACTACAGCAACAGCAACATTATGTTGGCAGCATGAAATAGTTTACTTATCATTTGCAATTCAGCCCTGTGAGTTTCTAGCTTTGAAAAAGTACCAACTTTTACTATTATTCCCAATGCTATTCCTGTGGCCTGCCGACCTTTGTTCAAAACAGCCCTCTGGGAAGTGTTGTGAAAAGAAATTTAAAACCCAGGAAAAACAAATTGCATCCACTGGGATGTAGGTGGTCACCTTTTCCTTCCTTTCTTTTGGAGAGGTTTTGGAACAAAAGGTAAAATGCTTGGTGAGACATACTAGCAGATCTGCTGGGATCTCACAAGCTCCTAATTTTCAAAGGTGCAAACGAAGTTCTTGCTCTTCTCAATGTGCACTATTCAGAGAATGACCAAGTGAGGAAATTCTGCTCTGTATGACCTCATGAAAAAAAAAATCTAAAGAAGCATCCTGAAAACCTAATTAAGCATTGGAAAGCTACATGTGTTAAACTTGTATTTATTTTGTTTTCAATTGAGTCTGTGGACATGTCTAAGATGACAATCATAACAGCCCTGTAGATAAGACAAGAGATTGGATTTTAGAACTGTTAAGGCTTCTTACAGCGCAAGAAACACTAAAACATGTTAAGTTTAAATATCCACAAGTGAAAATGCACCAGAATTTATAAAAATAGTGATCAAACAAAATGTATGTACATGCCATTTATATGTATATGTATATGCACACAGATATGACCTCATTTCACTTTGTTCAGTTTTAATATGATGACGTGTCACTCCACCACTGAACATTTTTCCTGGACTCACAGGTAGAGAAACCAGATCACAGCAAATGTAGCCTGGACTTCCTGTGAATATTTATGCCATTAAGGAGGTGAATAACCCCGGCTGCAAGTGTATCCGCTTAATATCCCTAATCACCAGCATCTCATTGAGGGGCCAGGACACACCTCCACTCATTAAAATGATGGATGGAGACATAAGGGAAAGCTCCCCCTCCATTTCAAATTTGTTCTTGTTTAGAAAGGTACTTATTAGAGAACACCTGAGGGAATGGAGGGGGAAGGGAGCTCCAAGAAGTGCGGTGGTGAAGGAGGAGCAGCTGGAAGAGGAAGGTGGTGGGGGGTTCAAAGGCTACGTCTCCAATCATAAAAACATTAGTAAATGACATGGATATTTTTCTAATTGTAATGTCTCCGTAAACACCAGGTGTCAGCACAAATCATGTTCTTCTATTTCTTCAAATAATGCTGATTTCATCATGATAAATACAGCCAATATATCATCATGTGATCCAGAAAATCCATAGCTACTGGTAGTGTATGTTGCGTGACATTCATTGGTAGATGGTAAATCTTTTGTCTTCAGAGGAGGACTCAGAGAAATCTCAGTGATACCGCTGCATATGGATATCAAAACCTCCATTAATTGGACCTAAGCTCCTGTTCTTTTAGGATTAGCTGGCAACAGTTAGATGAACTACCTCTTCTTTCTTCATCACTGATGTTTGAATAAGCCAGCCAGAGAGAATTTGACATTAAAGGCTCCCATAGGCCAAGTTATTGGCTCTCTGAGAACAAGCAGTAGGCAGGTTAGATGTAATAAACTGGAACAAATGTATTTCAGTTTCCAATTAGGATAAGTTGCTGTCTGGAGTCAGTCTGTGGTGACGGTGTCATCCTCTGATTTTATGGACATTTTGTTATGTCACCTCGGCAGCCACACCACCAGTACATGTGCGATGATGGACTGGATGTGTACTGTAGTCGCCTGCTTATGTAACCTCATTGAAGCCTCCTTACGCCTAATTGGCAGCAATCTAGCCCTTACAAATTGAATATAATCCCTTTGCTGTTGGTTTTAGCCTCCCTCTATGGCTCCAAATGCCTTTACAGAATGACATTGCATGCTGATATTGTGAGTAATGGAGAATGCTAATGGAATTGGCATTAGGTTATACATTTGAAAGCTACAGTGCAGAACAAAAATGGCTGTTTAGCCACTGAGGCAGGGATATTGATGCTTTTCTCCTTGACAGTTGTTTGAGTACGTTTTGTCCTTTTGGTTGAGGCTGGTTTTATTATTTCTTGTTAAAATATATAAATTTTTTTACAAGGCTGCTCAGTACAATCACAGATAATTACAATTGGAAAAACAGAATAGTCCTTTATGAATATATTTATGTCTACCTTACCTTTGTGTACTCACTACTGAGATGGATAAAGCAAAACAGTTCAGAAAAGATTAGATGATACTAACAAAACTACATAAAAAAGGGCAAAAATCAGTAGTTTTTGAAAATGTAGATATCCCATTCTTCTCTCCCATTTCAGGGAATTAATGTTACCTTTGGCCTTGAAATGCCTGGGGATCCCCAAGAACCAGATGAAGAAACATGTGGGGTGAAGAAACATGAAGACTACCCTGCTTCCTCTGTTGCTGGGGCAACTGGACTCTGAAGTGGTAGTAAATAGATGAAAAGAAACACTTGCCTTTAGTAGGTATGAATGGATTTGTTGGCTGTTTGATGACAAGGGATAGGAAACTTGGATGAGAAATGCATCCATTTGAACATTTTTGTAGAATTTGTTGAGTAGACCAAAAAAAATTATACTTTCAGAAAATGCTGACAAATGACAAGAACATAATTTATAGTTTCAACTTTTTTATTCATCTTTTTTTCAGTTCTTTTTACTTTTTTGCTTTACGAAACAAATGTTTGCAGATGTCCTATTAAACAACAGCACCCTTTCTTCTTAAAACAGGGCTCCAGCAGCCCTTTCCCCAAGAAAAGAGACTCTTCTTGTCCAGTTACAACCTCTCCAGATTCCCAAAGTGACGTATTTCCTGTATTTGACATTCATTTAAGTGCATTTGTAGGCAACACGACTATTTTGATTAATGTGCAATAGCTGATTTTTGTGGTTATTGTGAAAAGTATATTTACATTGCAGCTATGACTCACATTAACTGTCTTTGTCATCACTTGAGCTAGCGTCAGAACTGGAGAGGGAGACAATCACAAGGAAAGGAGTCTCCTTTCAAGCACAGCCTTTGTTAAGAAGCAACCTTTACCTACGTCGTCATCAGGATTAACTAGGCTCTTTTGTCATACCTTTTTTCCTCCAGTAAGACAAAAAGGTTAATAGATAGAATGGTTTAAAATAAAGTTTAGTGATTGTGCTTTTAAAACCAAAGTAAAACAAAAACATCAATGACAACACAGAACATAACAACAGTGCATTACAAAAACAAAGAAAAAAAATGGACCCAAAGTGGCACTTTCTTGGGCAGCTAAATAATATAGCAATTTACAACATGGATGGAAATGATAAAATAATTATATTTACTGGCATAATAAAATTATAATCTGCAAAATAAAACAAGGAAGACAATTTTGAGGTACCACAATGGGTAAAACAAGAGGACATCATGTAGACACGCATATTTACAGACAGTTCACCCCTCTCTGCTTGCAGGTGTTTTGTTACAGTAACATTTTACTGTTTGGGCTCTCCAAAGTTCCTGTCGAGACAAACTGAGTGATGTCAATGTCTGGAGCAAGATGGCACTCCATATTGCATTGGAATTTAACATAAATATACCACTTTGTTTTTGAATGCATCGTTCTTTTGTCTTCACTCATACCACTTTTTTCTTCTTTTTTTTTTTTAATCGGACATATAAAATGATAAGAAAAAAACAACATTGGTCTGTTTTCCAGATGGAAAGAAACATTACTGATGTACAGTATGATGGCAGCCAACATAGTGAAATACTGAGATTTCTTTCTTTTTTTTTCTTTTTTTTTCTTGTAAGAGAAACAATGGTGCTCCACTCTTGAAAAAAATCTAAACAGTTCCTCGGTTTCTTCCTCTCTTCTTCAGCTTTCTGCCATCTGGGTGAAACAGAAAAAAAACATTGTGGTTAGTGTCTGTTGTGGTTGAGACTAGATTACTGCAGACAGATCAGCATTTTTGCACATACTGGCAACCAGAAAATATATGTATAATACAGATTGTTATGACAAAGCCTCATACATTTAAACATTTCCTTTTCTTCAAAGTGTTATTGGTGAAATGGTTCTTGATTGTATTTTATCTAAATGGCTAACATGGTTGCTTGCTTCTCTTGTCTGATCATTTCAGTTATAAAACAACAAAACAGCATTAAATAGGTAATTATGTAAATAAGCTTTTATATTTTTTAAATTAATTTTTTAATTTTTACTTTAAATAATATTATGTGATAACTACTTTTTTTTCAGATTTAATGGTGATATATTACCTTTATTCATTA
>JAOWBL010000005.1:4644050-4683943 GCA_028564865.1 Zenarchopterus dispar
ATGATATATATGATATGTATATATAAATGATATATATATATATACACCTTAGTTAAAAGAATCATATATAATTGGTCAAAAGGTAACATGTTCAGTGTACAGATTTTATAACTAAAGACATTATGGATGCCAAAAAATGTCAAATTTAGTAAAACTCCACATCAGGAAGATATTCTGTAAATTAAGTTCAAGACAGCCAGCCGTAGAAATGGAAAATTTGGGACAAAGATTATCATCAGCTGAGTTAGTAAGACCTGGCTTCCTGCCTTAGGGCTCAATGTAATGCTCACATGAAAAAAAAAGGTGTGTTAATGCTTCTTTCACACAAAATGCACCACTTTCCTGACACTTCAAAAGAAGAGCAGAAAAATAATAATAATGCTGCTGCTGCAATTCAGGCAACAGAGGAAAGACAGAAAATCATTAGGCTGGTGTAGACCCACAGCCATCCAGGTCAGGGTATTTCTCAAAGGCTTGAATCGAAGCATTTTGACTTCCCTTTTCTGGATTTTTGAAGACATTTTTTTTTCTGTCCAGAAGTCTTCGTTAGTTCAAACTGTCTGGTTGGGGGTTTCGAATTATTAGTTGCAGGAGGTGAATCACTGACGCTCCTGTCAGTGACTCCAACAGCTTGTAAGCTTGAAACTCCTCACCTCTCAGTTTGAACTCAGGATGGAAAGTATAATGTCTTCAAGAACTAATAAAAGCAAGTCCAGTTGCCTTGATTCAGGCAGAAAATCATTACCTTGTAAAAAGTAGAAAGTTTAGTGCACTTTGAATGCTGTCATTTATGTGATGCAGGTGCACAGAAAGCTTTAGAACTTTAAACTTGTTTCTCAAAAAGTTTTTTTTTCCTTCCCCTTACACTGTCTCATAAATAATTTTGTTTGAAGTTCATTCATCAAATGATCTTTGATGCTGTGATGGACTGGTGACCTGGCTGGGGTGTGAATCGATATATCAAAGACATGACTATTATGATTTATTTTCTCATCTATGTTGCACTGATTTATTTAATATCAGATATTTAGAATGGACCTCTCAGAAGATAAAGTATAGAAATCCTATTCTGCTTTCATGGTTTCCATACCAACATGGCCCATCACCTGGAGTTTGCTCAATCACAACTGGAAAGCTTCTGCGGAGGTATGTTGTAGGATTCAGTGGGTTTGAATATTTAATAACTGACATAAAAACTTTTTAATTCAACATCAATTTTTGGTCAAAGGGCTGATACAAGTTCACGTCAACCTGCAGGACCAACTATCCAGAGTGGTGGCTAGAAAGTTTGAATCACCAATGCATTCTGATTAAATTTGGTTTAAAAAGCGTCAGAATGTTAATATGCACCAACAGACTTGTTAAATTATTGCTCTTTGTTGATTCTAGTCCTCTGGTATGTCAGTCCTGTCCATTTTACACTAGATGTTTTCCTACTCCAACACATTTTATTAAAATGAATCAGCCTGAGATCTACAAGTGATCGCCAACATGTTTGTTCTCATTTTAAACTTTGCTCATAATACTGTAGTACTGTACGGATACTGATTTGAGGATTTTGTGGCTCTCAAGATAAAGCCAGGATTTGCTGGGAAAAGAAGTGATTTGTGTCACACATTTGAAATCTTTGATCTTAGTGTAAGATGTCAAGATTTAAAAGTGTAAATCCAAGTTTATTTTTGCATCAGGGATTTTTTTTGGCTTGCAGGTTCATTTTTGACTTTTTTGAATCTAATGTATACAAACATGTTTGATTATTTTAGATTCACAGCATCAAAGTTGAGTCTAAATCATGAGACAAGGGAGCACGTCTCTAACCTGCTGCAGTCAGACTTGCTGAAGGCTAGCTTGTGAAGCTGACATTAACTTGTACCTCGAGTTCGTCATCTCCTGGTTGGAAGGCTGCAGAGCTGTTAAGGCCCATTTCTCCGGGGTTCCTGCGGCCTCCTTCCCCTCTCCGTCGGCCTCCTGAACCTTTGGAGGACATGGAGCTGGAGGAGCTTGGGTCACGGGTGCTGTTGACTGTGGGGAACTGTGGTCGGCTATAGGGCAGAATGTCTTCTGAGCCTAAGAGAAATCAATGATTTAAGGACTTGAGACTCAAAATGTTCCTATAGCAATGAGAATTTCTATTGGATTATATCACAGTTTAGTTGTACCTTGGTGCTGACGTGGCTTGTTGGCATTGCTATTCTCATGTTTATTCCCTTTCCCTCCAGGAGCAGTCTTTTGTCTATCTTGGGCATCTCTGCGTTCAGATGAGCTGGTTCTGGCATCTGAGGCCTCCTGGGGTCGATAGCCACCCATTCCTCCTCCTCGCTTGTCTCGACCTTCTGCTGCTTTGGGAGAAATTACTCCCCGACCCTCTAAAGCTGTCTTGGAGGGATGTGTGGGAGACTTGAGCACTGCTGGGGGTGGAATTGGTGGTGGAGGGAGATCTAATGCACAAAAACAGAAAGTAAGAGCACATTAACCACATGCATCAAAGATTTGTGCATTTTGGAAGTTGTGCAATACCAAACAACAGATCTGTGTACTCTAGTAACTTCCAACATCTGTGACTCAGTTGTCTCACACCTGCAAACACAGCTGCTGTGTGTGTACATATACAGAGGTGAACTCAGAGCCATGCTGACCAGAAACTCCTCTGAATGGAGTAAACACAACACATGACATGAGAGAAGCCAAAACAGGCTAGAGCTACAATATTTAAAGAGGAAGCAAGAGAGGAGGAAGAGAGGGGGAGTGTGACGGTCAGCAGCTGGCTCTCCGGCCTGCTTGACTTCCCCAGTCGATGAATCAATGCTACTTGTCCTTGAGCCATTATTCATATGAGACCAGCCACTGGGCTGCCTGGCCTCTCACACATCACAAAGCCATCTAAACAAAACACGAGCAAAAAGCCTTGTCGTCCTTCGATCGATGGCTTTTCATCTTTTCATCAGCTTCCAACCTGAAGGGTGGTTTTGTTGGCAGTCAAACCTATAAGCCACATAGGGTTTGAAATCTAATAAACAGTGTGTGTCACCTCCTTAACTTTAGCCCCAATCGCTACCTAATAAACTTCAGAGATTGGACAAAACGTGATATTATGGGGATTCAAAGCTTTTACTTTCCTTTCTGCATACACACAAAAAAGACAGATGGGGCAGGTGATGTCTTTGCTGGGTTTCTACGGCAGAAGTGGGCAGCTTCACTAGACTTTTCTGATTCTCCTCCACACACTCCTCCTGAATACAAAAGACCATCCGGTCAATATCATACAGCAGAGAGGCGTCTGCAGATTTTTTTTTTTTTTTTTTAATATCTGCCTTGCCTCCTGAGTTGTGCCTCAGTCAGAGTCAGATCAATGCCACAGTCTGTGAGCTATGGCTCACTTCAAGGGAAGAGCAGAGCGCCTGTTAGATTTACGAGTAAATATTGGCGAGGACAGAGCTCAGGTCTGAAAAGTGTCTCTGAGCTTGCCAAGGAGGATGAATCTGAGGGCCTGGTGGTTAATTAGGCAGACGAGGCAGAGACAGATCAGAAGGGACAGGAAAGGGTTACGTTCAGAGGAGAAAGTAGACAAAGGCATTAGAGTCAAACATAATATTAATCATTGGGGGAATATAACTTGGTTATTTCCACATTCACTGTGCAAAAGAGCAATATGGCTAGGTCAAAAGAGGGGTAAGAAGTGGAGACGTGAGTCTGTTGGCATGCCGAGGTAGGCGGGTTGTCTCCCTTACTGTTTTTTTTTTTTTTTACATTTTTTATTGCCTCCTTGACTGCTAATGTAAATGTGAATGTAGAGTGACATTTCTGAGCAGATTCGTTTTCAAGTAATTGGAAAAGTACAAGAGCATGACACAAATTAAAGAAACCGATATCACACATTGTGAGACATTGTCCAAGAAATGCAGGCTGTGTGTCACTTCTTTGTTCTGAGTATCATCAAATCACCTTTCCTCACCTATCACCTCAGCTGCTGTATTCCAGACCACAGACAGAGTATGAAGGGTGGCTGGTTGGGGGCAGGGGAGGCAATAACCTCCAAATGAAAAACAATCCATTCAGATCAAATGCAATCAGCAGGAGGACTGATAGACAGAACTGAGGAGCTGTCAGTCTGTTCCCTCCCCACTCAAACAAAGACTGAGGAGAGCACGAGACGGGAATGAGATGGAGAGATCACTGCAAAGGGAGGGGCAGAAGACAGGGAGAAATCCAGGATATAAGCATGAGGGAAGGAGGTGGAGGGGCTGGATATTCTGCAGTGATATAGCTGGTCTGGCTCCCAGTGAGCTGGATATTAAATCTCCCTGTCAAGTGCTTCCAACACTCAAGGACACCTGACACTAAGAGGAGAGCCAGCTCTGGGACATCAGACACCAGTATACACACCAGCGAGAGCATCTCCACACACATGCATACAGATACATCTTTTAAAAAAATGATCTTTCCACAAGATCAAAGCGGAAAGGAAACAGGAAACGAGGGGCTTTGCACTGGGACACTTCAGTGTTTAAATTAAGCCATAAAAAGTCAATTGCTCTTTTATTTAACAAGGTTAAAGCTTTCCCTTCCATGTGCAGCTGTTCTGGTATTTAGCCTGTTTGGTTTATGCTTGATCCCTGTTGACTAAAAGGTGACTCTTCAGTGCACCTGCATCAGTTTCACTGAAGATCAGAGTGGAGGGACACTTGTCACATTGAAGGAGTGAGGAGGAGAGATGCCATGTATGCAGGGGCATAAACACAAAAGAAAAAAAAGGTTTTAAATCCGGTCATTTACACCATCATAGTAACTTATATTTCTCCCACTATATCTTTACAGAGCAGTGAGCGTAAAAGGAGGGAAAGCTATTCACTAATCCTGCTGGTTATTAGCTGGTTGAATCTTCATTGTCTTATGCCAGTTGCTGTAATAACTTTAATTTTTCTTACTTTGTGGTTACTTGGATAGGAATCTGTATAACCCTCAATATTTAAAATTAGCTGAGGTGATTTAATCATTTGTACCTTCACTGAAGGCTTCACGTCGCTGGTTTCCTGGGTGACCTGCAGGGTGCTGTTTTAGCTTTTTCGGAGGCCTCCTGTGTATAGCTGCCATACTCATATTACTGTCTGTAGACACCGGGCTGCTTGGACGGTGACCTGACGGGTTTATTTGGTATTTTCGTGCTGAAAAAAAAGGGAAAAATAACAATAGTTTTAGCAATTCATCATAATCCTTCGAGCAGCATCTTCTTGGATATGCCTTACCTGAAGCTCCTCCCACTTCCTGGCCCTGTGAGTTGGGGTACTTTGCCACTCTGAGGCCTGAGTACTCTGCAGCAGCGGCGACTGCTTGAGCAAAGTCGGCATCTGTGAAGAAGGATCCATCTGATGAGCTGACTGCGCTGGACCTCCCCGAAGAAACATTGTCCTCCTCGGAGGCCGACCCCCATCCGTTGATCATGGAGCCAGTCACTGAGCTCTCCAAGTCCCCCATACTGGACGCAGGTGTCTGTTCAAGCCCTCGTAGCAGCAGCCTTCGTGCATGCATCTGGGGGTGGTGAGGGTGTGTGTGGGGATGGGTGTGGTGGTAGTGCATCTTGGCCACTTCTGCGTCTGTGTCATCACCGTCCTCCTCTTCCTCTAATATATCCTCCTCCTCCTCCATACCGTCAGTGTCCAAGGCTAGTGGGCTGCTGATATACCCATAGGTGTGTGAGGGGGAGATGGGTCTTGGTGGGGGTGGGGGGCTCATAGCATGGCGTCTGCATGAATTTAAAAAAAAAAACAATTTCTATAAGTTACCTATAAAATACAGACTTTTTATCACTAAGATGAAAAAAAATCACATACGTACCTGCGTTCATGGCTGTCTGATGCGTCCTGGAGCATTGGCTGCATCTCCTCCTGGGGTGAGGGGGTAAGTGTAGCTGTGGACTGATGACTGTAGGATACCGCAGCAGGGGAGGAGGCTGCCCCACGGACAGGAGGAGTGGGCCCCCTCTCCATCTCTTCTTCCTCCTCCAGCTCATCAGGCTGCAGGTACATATGGGAAGGAGGCATGGAGCACTGCATGTCTGGATCACAGCTGCTGGCAGATAAAAACAAGCCTTGTTAGCTACATAACACTCAAAGAAATCATAAATGTTTTTGTATACTGAAGGCGGAAAGGCATCCACTCAATATTCATGCCATCCTTCTATCGAGGTTTGACAAGAGCTTAGTTCTAATAGATAGAAAACCTTTGGGGCAAATGCTTGGGATGAATGCAAGAAATAGTAGAAAAAAGGAATGAGTATATAAAGTATGCATGCTGGTCAGACTCTGTGTGTACCTTTCTTCCATCGATAGAGAGTACTCCTCTGTGTTTCGACTTGGGGGTGGGTTTGCAGGAGGAGGGGGCAGAAGGTCGGCCCAATTCATTGTGCTTTGTTTGGGTAGTTTGGGGGTGCGCGTTCCTTTTTTATGACCCTGACTCCCTGCTCAAAAAAGAAAGAAAAAACGAGAAAGGAAACTGTCACATGATACCTTCAGGTGCACATACTTGAATTCTGTATATGAAAAACAAATAAATTATTAATGCCGAAGAACCCACAAGCTGAAGAGAGAAACTGACAGCAGATATAATTGCCATTAACAAGGCTGGCAGAGAGGGAAATTATTTTACATGTCTGCATGCAGAAGCTAAAGCAACTCTCCACTTTTTTTGTGTGCATATACCTCTACAGTTAATAAATGGTGGGAAATGCTGTATAACAGCCATTTCCCCAAAGGGGCATGAGCAAGAAAAAGTAAGGAAAAAAACTGGAGAGAAGGGTCCAATTAATGCTGTGCTATTAAAATTGTGAACCAATGAGCTGTGATGTGCAGCGAGCACTAAAGGCCGCTCCTTAATGGCTTGAATTTCAAATGCAATATCAGAATGGATACATGGCATTAAGGTGGCAGTGTTGCATGCCGGCTGTGATATGTAATCGTTTGTCCTTGTCCACAGACAGACATCGAGGCCCTGATGAAATTAAGCTGATCCACACTGGTTTTTAAGCATGGGCATTTAACTGAATAATGCAAAATAAGCAAGGGCAAAACAAATAAGATTTTAGAAAACATAAAAAACATGAAACAATAAAAAAAAAATTACTTTTATTTAATTTGCTTCCAACCGCCTGGGAAAAGAGTGCACTCAGAAAACAAAGGAGGTTGATGCAGTGCAGCTTCCTTTACTTGGAATACTTGTTACCAGTTTATTTTCTTTCTTTCTTTATGTTTTAATCTGCAGTTTGTCACTTAACCATATTCTATTGGTGTCTCAACTATGACTTATTGCCTTCAAGATGAACAGGGATTTCAAAATTGTGTGTGCATGTTGCTATATGGTTCACAATAATAATTAGCTGAGAAAATGCTTTGGCACCAAAAGGATCAACTTTTAAAAAGGGCTTTTGGATATGTTGATGTCTATGACCTCTGCACCAGCAGTGTCTCTTAGATGCCCTTGATCATCTTACCAGAGGTGCTGCTGCTGCCTCGGTCGGAGCTGTTGTACGAGCCCCCAGTGTGGCTGTCATGAGTCTGGTTGTAGGGGATGGTGGCTGGCATTGGACTGTCACCTCCTCTGTAGCGGTCTGTTGGTGGGGAGAATACAGGGGGAAGTTAGAAAAGACCAGAAAGTCCTCTCTTTGCCCAGAAAGGTTAAAAGAAAAACATCCAGTTTGTCATGAGCGCATAAATGAAGGACAAAATATCACCACTTCATTTTTAAAATGTGATTTTTTCTTAAAGTGGAATGTCATCACACTCAAACCAGAATTAAAGAATTTAGACACAAAAGGAGGCATGCACTCTTAATTGTTAGGTAAGTATGTGAACGCGTGCAACAGCCACAGAGAAATCTGGAAACTATCACACCATATGTGGTTCCTTTCTACAAGTACAACAAGGCCATGATAGCTTCACACAAAGACTTATCTTTGTCTTCTCTTTTAGAAAAGTGACACTGCAGATATCCGTCACACCTGCCTTCACCACAATATGACATCCAAGATACCATGAGATGACAGTTACTCAAGCATGGGCCACATTTAGCAGGAAATTTTGCATGGAGGATGATGAAGGGCTACATGAATGCCAAACAGACAAGCAGAAAGAAAAGATGATGTCTAGAGTATGTTGACTGAAAAGGACTGACACAGAGCCAAGGGGTGAATGAGCATGAAACTCTTCTACAGGCATCCACAGCGAGGCTGAAAGAGCCAGGAGAGGAGAGAACAGAGAGGAAAATCAGGTGGAGGAAGATAATGGCGCAGAGTTGACCTCCGCAGCCATGGCTGCCAGGTCTCAGGTTCCACACACTCACCCTTGTTTAGCTTGTTTTGCTCCATGATGTTGTATTGCAGCTGGGAGCCCATGTCTTGTTTCTGCTGCTGCACCGAGGTGGGCTTCCAGCAGTGTTTCTCATTCACTTCCCCTCCACCCCCAAGTCCGCCGCCACTCCCTCCGGTCCCTCGCTCTGAGTTTATGTTGTTGCCCATGATGGAAGACTGGATGAGCTGGGTGGTGGCGTAAGGTGTGGGCTGGCCCCCTGGACCTACAAAGCGGCCGTCTTTAAGGTTTGGGCTGTTGAAGGTCTTCATCTCATTGATCTTGTTGGACAGGTCTACATCTCCATAAACTCCTGACTCTGGAACCATGAGGTTGGTCTGTTTGTTTTCCATCTGGTTGTTATAATTGGCGATACAGTCGGCTGGAGAACATGAGGAGGGTATTTGGTCAGTCTTTTCTACCGCTGATCAGCTTAACAGCAGTAAGCCAGTAAGTTAGAGGATTTTTAAACAATCTGATGTAATGAAACATTTTTATTTCAAGCTTTCTAACCACCATAGCCCCCCGGGGAGATATTTCTGCTTCTCTTTGAAGTCCCAGGTTTGTTTGCCAAATAAGGATCTATTTTTAGGAGAGTGATAAAGGTGGATTTACACCTTTTCCACTTAGTCTCTTCTCAGTCTCACCGATGACTCAGTGTGGGTGTCATGTCTGTTCTTTTTCATCTGACGGTGGGAGCATCTTCGCTCATTGAGAGGGACGGAAAGACATGTCTGTATCAAAGACATGGAACGAGGCATGCAGTAAAAGCACAGCTCCACTGACAGATCCAATTTTCCCTGGCTCATAAAATATTCAAATCCTCCAGCAGATCTGAGAGCCAGCCTTGCGGTAAATACCAAAGACGGCCATAGGTACAAGCTGCTCGTGCCACGCGCCTCACATTTCAGCTGCGCGGGAAGAATTCAACACTTCAAAGGGCGATGTGTGAAAGTGCCCCTATGGCTGAGATAAAGGGACATTAACTCCTATTCCTTTGCTCTGTCACTTAGTCAGCAATCCTCTTAATGTTCACCAAGTTTAGTTCTGGCACACACACAAAGCATGCATCTGGCAAGCTCCTTAGTGGCATACAGCAGGGTGTCATGCGAGCAGTAAGGGCTGCCTTTAACCTGTTATTCCCTGTTAAACATCTCACACCCTGTTCAACCTCAGAGGGGTGATTAGCACGAAGAAAAACTAAACTTGACTATAAAGTCTGCAAAATGAATTATTAATCCTCACTGGAAGAGGTTTGAAGTCAGGAGAAACTATTGAGTGGCAGGATGAATATTAGCTCCAACAGCTGGACAGGAATTATGTGCTGCTATTAAAGGCATAGCCCCAAAGAGGATAATTTACAACATAAAGCATTTCATTGAAGCTCAAATTTCCATGGGCGGGGTTGCTGTCTTTCATCCAGGCTAGTATTTTGACGACACATTTTAGACAGGTCACTATTTTTAGAATAGTTTATATGAAATAGCAAAAATGGAAAAAGGAATCTAAGGACAAATTAGTCTCTGAATAAAAGGAATAAACTAAAAGCACCCACCCATCCATCTTTGCTTCATTCACACGCTGCACATGCATCCCAGTCTATCTTAACATATATTCTTCATCACTGCTTTCTCCCTCCTTCTGTCTTCCCGCTTTCAGGTGCACCCCTCTCCCTCCATCGTTCTCTCTTTCCCTGCTTCTGGCCACCGTCTGCAGTCCTGCTTTGACCTCTTCGCCCGCTGCACATTTCTTAAACAACTGAGCACTTAGGGGAAATTACATTACCAGCTATAACAACTGTATGGAAATCAGCAGAGCAATTTGATTAGCAACAGAGTACAGCTATAAGCCCTGCTCAGCGTGCTCCTGTTATTTCCTGCCTAAAACAGCTCTACTTTAACCTGAGATAAATCAAGCACACAAGCACACAGCCTCTCTTAATCCTAATATTTCTCCAGGTTTTTCCTGTGGAGTCCTACAGAAGGGAGAGACACACATATCAACTCTCCAGGGAGCTAACCTAGATATCAGATTTTACTTCCTTTTTCATTGCAGATTCCCCTCCATCTCCCACGTTTCTTATCTCAAGTTATTTTGTCAAGAGCTGCAACACTGCCTTTGAGAGGAGTGTTTATTTTGGTTGCCGCCTCCATGTGAATGATACGACATGCACGTACCTGGTCTGCTGTATGTTGCCAAGTTGCTGTCGCTATTTCCGTTGCCTGCAGTGCAGCAGTTGATGCTGCAGTCATTGTGGTTGGAGCAGGAGTTGGGCCACGTGTCTGCAAGCCAGGGCTGAGTGGCAGATTCACCGATGTTTAGCAAACCGGGCCTGTAAAAGATGAGACCAAAATGTTTGACAATAGTAAAAGACTAAGCCAACACCACAATCACATTTCTGTGAATAAACTGAAACACCCGCAGGAGCATAGTATTTGAAAGAGAAGATTATGTGGAGTTATTTATCCAGCTGAGAAGAGGAAAACTGAAAATCCGGCTTTAGTACTTTTTCCCTTTTGGCCAAACACAAACCAAGGGAACACATTAGGGGGAAAAAAAAACAGGCTAAATAGATTGTGTGTGCTTGACTTGCTCAGAGCCTTTGACACTTTCTTTGAGCCCTCGTGAGCATTAGCGATCCGCCTGGATTAGACAGCCAGATAAAAATTCAGTCCCAATGTTGCGAAATGCACATCCTGAACATTCAGCGAGACACAAGCGCTGCCTGAGCCGATTCAATGGTGTCACACAGTATCTCCTTCATTTAAAATTTATTTAGCTGCACAAAAGAAGGCAAACACACAACAGAAGCTCTCGTATACCAGTGTTTCACTGTTGTCTGATTATTTATCTCTTTCTTCAGATTTCACCAAATATAATTAATAAAAGATCACTTGTTTATAATGACTGTACTGTACAACCTAACCTTAGGCCAAATACAGAGTGTAAAACAGGGAACAGAATAAATCTCTGTGTTGCTGATGAAGTGAATAAATCTGACATACAAAGAGAGGCCAGTAATCTCTAGCAAGGCCATATATTGTTTTGGTATTCAAATCTGCACAGAATGACTCCCAGTCTGCATATCCCAGCACTGAATTACCATTAAATTACATTTCCTCATTCCTTCCTAAATGACTCATTTCTTGGATTCATTTTGGGTAATGAACGCATTTGTCTTTTACAGCCAAATACAATCTCACAGTAGCTCCTCAATCACGCTGGCAGTTGTATGTTGATATTTAACATCCATTGTTTTTGTGCCGAGCTAACACAGCCTAGGCTCAATTCAATCACACAACCGGGTAATATAATGAATATGGATTTACTGTTGATGGCTTCAAGCTAGCTATTCATTAGCACACGAACAACACTCAAACACACTTACAGTGCAGCTTCAACTATGTTCTGTAAGCCAAGCACAAAGCAGGGAATAACTAAACGCATATTCTCATTTTTGGGGGGGTTTGCATTTTCCATTTACCAACTATATGACAACACACTAAAGGCCATCTAGAGGATATAGAAATGAGTTATGGCAAGCATAATACTTCATATTTTCACTGTTTATGGACAAAGCACCACACCACAGCATAAAGGGGTGTGCTTTTGCTGCTGTGTGCATGCATGCATCTCCATTAGTGTTTTATGCTGAAGCGATGGCACAGCCTTGTGGTTGGATGTGGCTCTCCACCATGTGGGATGAGGATAGGCTCCTGGCAGACATGGGTCTTTGTTCCTGTAGCTGTTATTACATAGTTAATAGACCTCTCTACTTCTCTGCCCTGTGCTACTTTTACAAAGGAACAGCTCTCCCCCTAGTGTTTGTCAAAGAAAAGTGCACATGCCCAACCCTTTTCATTAGATTGGGATGTTTGTTTTTTCTTAAATGTTTCACCCAAATCATGCTCAAGATTGTAAGTACTGTCATGCAAAGGCTTAAAAATACATTAACGCTTACCTTCCAGCACTGCTGACACCTTCCCCACCTCTCTGATAAGCAACTGAAAAGAAAAAAAAAGATCACATCCTCACTTCAGGATTTTGCAAGCGCCATATTTGATCAAAATTTAATTTAATTTTGAATCGTCACTTTTGTGGGTCATGATGGAACGTGGAGGTTTAGTATGACTTAAGGTGAACAAGCGAATGAATGCATGTGCATCATTTCAGCTGAGTCACAGACACAAAGCAGCACATGCATGAGCTGGAGGACTCATAAGTGGCTTATGAAGAACAAAGATGCAGAGCTCTTTGGTTTTCTGGCTCAGCTTCTGTGTTTTTGAAGCTGCAAGTTGGACTCTTTCAAGAAGCTTTAAGCTGCTAGTGTGTGAAAGGGAGATAAACTTCTAACTTTAATTACAATCTGTACCCTGAGAGAGGAGTAGGTGGGAGAGGAGCGGGCTACGTCTCAGCTGTGTTGCTTTCTAGTTTATTTTTCTCAAATAGGAGGTGTATTTCAGCCTCTGCATTTTTGCATCCAGAGGACAAATCACGGTCTGATTCTAGATAAAAATCATAATAACAGACTATTAAAGTCCTCTTTTCATGAGGTACCATGGTGGGAAATTTCTCCCTCGGTGGCAAACATAAGCAAACAAGTGAGGCATTTCATCTGAAAGATATCCAGCTGATAATGAAACAAGCCTGAGACTGCAAGCTTTTTCTACCTGATTGCACGCCTGGAGGCAGACAGAGACAGCTATGCTACTGTAGTTACTGATACAAACTCTGCACAGACAAGATCAGCTAGTGGAGCCACAAAAATACTCTTTCACTCTCTCTCGCCAGCTCTCACTGTTACTTCCTCTCATCTCCACGGCTGTGACATCTACACTGGAAAAATAATTTCAGAAGGATGAAAATCCATGAGTGAAAGGAAAAGGAGGACAAGACCACAATTGCTAGTATGTCACTCTCGTATAAACCCATCTGATGTTGTCGGTAATCCTTTGTTCAAGTAACTTCCAGCTTTAATAGGCTCTTAGTAGTGTGGCCTTTGTTCTTTAAGTACTGACAAAAGCAAAACATTCAGCGGAACATTGGCTTCCAGGTACCTATGTAAACGACTGTTTCTTTTTAGTGTCCCTCACTGGCTTGACTACAAATCGATTGAATCTGTTTAGATTTAGATGCTCACTAACAAGTCTCTTGCTGTAAGACCATTACAGGAAGTGTGTCACAAACCTGGCAAAGTGGTTGGTGCTGGGATACCAAAGAAAAATTTTTAGGAGAATTGTGCTCACCTGTTGGTGTGAAAGTGAAAGATGGCACTGTTGGGGGGAAAAAAAGAAAAGAGAAATAGATTTTGAGCATCAACTTTGACACAATTTTCATGCTTTCCAGCTAACAGATATATCAAGTGCAGAGGTGCTTAAACTTGTATTCATGCACTACTTGCAGCCCCCTCATCTGATCCCTCAGGGGAGGGGTAAAACAATGTTTGGCCAGCTGCTGGTTCTGATCCTGGCCCAGACTGTCGGAGGCCTTGGGTTTGGGGTCACGCACATGGGAGATATGCCGTACGCTCCAGTGTTTGACATGCACATCATCACCCTCACAGTTGAATGACTAGCACTTGGATGTGTAAGAGACCCCTTTTTGGAAAATACTGAATAGCTGTCTGAAAATGTAGTCTGTTTGTTGTTTAATATATGTTGTCTTTTCAATTTCTCACTTTAAAGAAAATAAGAGAGACGTTACATTGAACCCAGGACACCACCTTAAAAAAGCGCACTGTAGAATTGTTCCTATGTGACTTTAACCTAAAGAAATAAACCACTTCTGTCACATTTGACTCCTGTGCAGTACTGGCAGCATCAATCTAAACAAGACCATTTTATCAGGTTTATATCTCTTCTCTCAATATTCTTTTTTTTTTTTTTTTTTTTTGCCTTTGAAGAGGAGACATAACAGCCTGAGAGAAACATAAATGTGATGCACAAAACAACTTCTCATCACCTGATGTTTGTTTCCAGGCTGGAAAAACCTGTTTCAGAGTCATAACTCTTGATTTAGATATTATTTAATCAGTTTTTAAAAATTGTAGAGGATTTCTTTCAGAACACAACAAATGTGTTTTGCAAATGAACATTATTATTGAAATTATTATTATCAGTATGTGCATAAATCGTTTGATCTCTGTTTACAGGGTACAGCGCTTTTGTCTCTACAATCATACGCTAATAAGCATATCATAATGTGTAATCTGTTCTAGACAAAACCGGCACACACTGTAACACATGCATGAGCCCCAATTCACACTATTTCACCCTGAGTGCAGCTTGTTGATTCATGTGGTTGCAATTATGCTCTTTGAAAACATTCTCAATTACCAGTTCCACCAAAGACCGTGGCCTTTGTGGTCTGGGTGCACTAAAGGCGGGGGATGACGAGTGCTTGCACACTGTTCCCCTGAAGAGCTCTTTCTTTCTTATCTGAGTAAACATCAACATATAGAATCACAGAAGGACAAAGGGTAACCTCATTCTACATGCCAGTCTCCTCTCAAGCCTGACCGCAGGGCATTACTGCATTCTCTGATCTGAGACATAAGCCAACAAACCCCCCCCCCCAAAAAACAATACTCCTAAACATCACAGAACACAAAAGGCATTTTCAAAAGGTGCATGGAGGTTCAGGAAACTTTTGCCAAGGACTCCCTCATCTGATATTTTCTGTTAACCCTGGCTGATAGCAGATTCAGGGCATGGCCTGTGTTTTCTGTGTGGCAGCCACAGATTATCAGCCAAATCAGTCCATTGTTTGTGCATCAAGGTTGAAAGGTGGATCTCCTCTAACCCTGGCAGTCAGTGGTAAACTTGAGCCAGGGAGCAGGTAGCGCTCCCAGCAGCAGCTGCACAGCCCAAGGCCACACATTAAGCCAGCTCACACATAAATACCCCTCAGAAAAAAGGGATAATAGCTATCTTTACACCCCTGCCACTGTGGGCAGATCCTGGGCATGTCATAAACTCTGTCACTCTAACTTAAATCAGGTACAAGTCCACTGGGTTATGCTGTAGTTACTCGACCAAGTTTGATATGTAGCCAAAAACACATGGGTGTCTTGGAGTTTCAAAACATTAAGATAAACCGTGTTGATTCGTAGGACTGCTAAATGCTCAACTCCTCCGTGTCCGAAGGCCTTCAATGAGAGAACAACAAGAGTTCTTCTAGTGTGTGAAAATGTCAGTGTGTCCTTGATAAAGCGAGATTATAGCAAGAGACTTTGTTTCCCAGCGCAGTCAGAGGGGCCCTGCGAAAAGGGAGTAGCTGGACCTAAAATGTGCTTTACTGAAAACACTCTTCGCACCCTTGCAGAATAAGCTTGACAGAATTATGATGAAGAAATAAAAAAAGCACCAAAGAGACCACAAAAGTGTCTCAGTGGGAGCCCATATTATAGGATTTCATTGGAGAGTTTGTGAGTTAGACGTCACGCTGAGTGCTCTGCAACAAAATCAAGTGACAAGGCAAGACGTGAGGTATATGGGCTGCAGCTGGGATAGAAAAAGAAATGGATAACAGATACATTACCAACAAAATTTGTATCAAAATGTATGTTCTTTTGAAAATTTTCATTTAAAAAAATAAGTCTCTGCTCAAACCCTTACAGGAAGGCTCAGTCGTTTTTAGAGTGAATACTTGTTTCTGTTTCACTCGTGTGCCTACCTTTGCGTATACCTGCATAGCTGCTGGACAGGCCATTCCTTTTCTTCCGGTGCCGATACAGCCAGATACTGAAGACCATGAGGATGATCCAACAAGCAGCTCCGATGCCCGCTATAAAGGCCGGCTGTTTTACTACGTCGGAGATCTGCTGGGATAGTGGGTTTTCTCCGCTCACGGAGTCTGTCATTCGCCCAGACGAATCTATGGATGGGAAGTGTTTGAAGGAGATGTGAACAGAGGATTTTTTTTTAAAAGAAAAGCAAAGGTTTTTTTAAATAAAGGGAATTATGATTGTGAAAACAGCAAATAGAAGAGGAGGTGAAATACTAAATCTCTGAGATTTAAACTGAGAGGCAAAAGCCTGAAGCACAGAAATGTATTTTTAAATAAAAGGAGCCTGCGCAGTACATAAATAACATTCCTTTCCTTGATGCTTAAAAAGATTCCTCATCACAGCAGGTGAGTATGAAGCTTAGTTGAGAAAATGGAGTTGTTTGTCTCGATAATTCAAAAGCCTTTCAACACAAATCCCAGTCAACAATGGAAGGCATTCAGACAAAAGCAGCCAAAAAGATCCTAAGCACCAGAATGGTTTGATGGGACTGATTTAGAAAAAAAACCCCAACACATTTACACAAAATAGTAGTGAGATTCCTAATCGTGTAAATAAATCCACAGAGCTCATCGTCAAATACCGACACCACAATAATTAGCAAACGGAGGCGCGACTCTGAAAGACTGAGGTGTCAATGCCTTGAAGCTGTTTCTGGTGTGAAGTGTAACTGTGCAGAGGCTGTCTGTGCAGCTGCTAATAGCAACCTGCTCTCGGTTTGCTCTTCTCCTCGATGCTTCTCCCTCATGCCTGATACATGAAAGACTTCTCTGACGTGCCCCGCCCTCTGCAGTTCTGAAATTTCTTTATGCTTCTGTTACTTTGTCTTCATTTCTTTTTCTCCAACCTTTCATGTTGAAGCCATTCTTCTCTAGCATCACTCTAGGCCAGAGGCAAAAACACTTCTCCCAAAGATGCTATCTTCCTGCATGTACCCTTCAATAACTTCCTGTCTCAGTCACTCAGTCTATGTCTCCATTTGGCTGCCTTACTTCTCACGTATGTCTTCTCAATTTGTGACTCCCTCTGGCCAAGGGAGTCGAGCAGCCCACGAGGGACTGCACAGGTATGGAGGCTGGGATGCAAGCTGAGAGTGTGACAAATGCATTCGGGTGAAGTGCTGGTCCCCGAGGCACACAGTTCCGGCATGCTGTTGGAACATGTCAACAACCACCACAGGAACCCTTCAAGTGAGATAAATTGCATCGGTCACAGTGAACGCTTCTTCATGCCTATCCCAGCCCACTCAATCGCACATTTAAAACCAGATGGAGCTGTTTCATTCCCTGTCTCATCCTGCTAGTTTTTGTGTTTTTCGCGTTGTTCATTAGCAGGCCAACTAAGAGGTTTGAGAAACAAAAACTGATAGAATATCTTAAAAACACGTGTCCATTTGTACTGGGCAGACAAGAACACCAGAGGTCCATCACAACAGCTGGCCTGGGCTGTGTTTGCTTGCATTAACAACATGTCTTTTCAGAATAAAG
Source organism: Zenarchopterus dispar (assembly GCA_028564865.1). Classification (NCBI taxonomy): domain Eukaryota; kingdom Metazoa; phylum Chordata; class Actinopteri; order Beloniformes; family Zenarchopteridae; genus Zenarchopterus; species Zenarchopterus dispar. The sequence goes on from JAOWBL010000005.1 coordinate 4,661,660, forward strand.
GCTGTATGATTGCCTTTGCTGTTTGAAGCAGAAAACGCAGCATCCTTGAATAGAAAATGGAGAAGGGTGAGGCAGTCAGCTCAAAAGCTATGCCACACATGAATTTAATGTGCCTGTGCTGATCACACTGCCAATTCCTGCAGCTCAAACCATGTCACAAATAAAACTGTAAAACCCACTGTCACTCAAATGCGTCATGCTCCTCTGTGGCAAGTTTGATGATGTCTGTGTACCAGCAATCACCTAAATTATAGTTTTGAAGCACCACTGTTGATGATGAAAGGGAAAACAGGTAGAGGCTTGAGCATGTCTCTTTGCTACAAAGAAGAGAATTACATAAATTTCTGTTTACTTGGAAGAGGGTCACATTAATGGAAAGGTCTTTATTTGAGATTGGTGGGTAAATGCTGTAACTATTTGCCAGTTGCATGGTTTTGACAGGGGACAAAGGCACTGAAGTAATGTATTTATTAAGGAGAGTGGGACTGGGGAGACAGAATAAATGGTTGTTTCTACTCACCAAGCTGGAAGAAGGTGATGTCGCTCTTGACTCCAGAACCTGCTCCTGTGCTGGCAGCTACCTCCACACTGTAGCGGATCCCAGGGGCCAGGCTGGGAATCAGCACTGATAAGGTTGAGCCATCAACTGTTCGGTTGATGTGGTACCTACTCTCATTCCCCAAGCACCAAATCTGCCATAACACAGACAAACGTGAAGAGAAACTTGAAGGTAACCTCATAAGGCTTTTTTTTTTTTTAAGTTCTTGTCAACAGTCTACCAAGTAACACATTTTTCACAGACAAATATTCTGTTACATCTCTAAGTTAAGAAAACATACAATGGCATGGTTTTACTTTTTACAGGACACCCTCAACACAGGGACAGGTTTAGTTGAGGTAGCCAAAACATGTCTTGGAGTAGCCTTAAACCATTGAAAAACAAATGAGGGCTGGTAATCACCCCCCAAAAACCCAAATCTCAACAGAAGTCAGGAGCTGTCACTCAAAAAAAGAAAAGAGGACTTTGAGACTCACTCAGACCAAGGTCACAAACAGAAGTGGGCATTCAACTCAGCATGAGGCCTCCAACATCCTGAATGTGTGGCGTTCAGCTTTCATTCCCCTCACTTCCTCCTACCGCTTATCTGCATACTTTGGTGTGTATCATGTATTTCTGTATGTGTAATGGAACCACAGAGGCTTGGCATCTTTGTGTGTGTCTTAGAAATTGTAGTGAGTGGTGGTGCTTCTGGGAACCGGGCTCAGTAATAAGCTCTCAAACTGGACTTAAAAACCATGAAATTACTCTAAAGTATATGACCAGAAAACATCTACCTAGAAAATTAACAGCCCTAACTATTTCACAGGCCTTCGCCTCATCTCCCATTCCACCCCTCACCTATTTCCCAACACTCAGGAGGGCTTTACAATTAAAATACAGAGCTTCCACAGCATACTGTATGAGAGGACAGTGTTGTCCAATGTGAGGTGACTAAAAGGGCTTATATTTACTGTATCCAGTCAGTGGGTGGAGGAGAAGCTTTGGAGACACAATATAGAGGAAAAGATGCTCAGACTGAAGTAATTATGTTTTTTATGTCCTCCACCAAATGCTATAAACTTCTTTCTGACTGTTATGAATCATTTGACATTAATTCAATTGTTCATATGTTGCTGTATGTAAATTAGACTATCCTAAAAACATTTTTTTCATTAGTATCAGTAATTTAAAAAAAGGCAAAATACATAAATTCTAATGCACAAATGGGAACATATGTTTCTGGCAAATACAAGCGGTAAATGAAAATACCACAGTCAAACAATAGAAACTGCTCCTGACTGTTCACCTTTTGAGACTCTCGGCTGTGCGAGTAAACCGTTTCCAACAGATGGCACTGTTTCATAACTGTTATCAGGACCTCCTGACTGCCTCTCTTTGCTGTCTTTGAACCCCTGTCAGCACAGAGAAGAGGAGCGCTGGTAGGCACACAAAGGTACACCTCATCCAGGAATTCATTACCTTTCCATGTCTGTGAATTGTCTCTCTCTCCTTTGTCTGTGTAGTCTGTAACCATGTTTGTGTTTCTTTCCATGAATGTGCAGAACAAGTCCTTCTTGTTTAAACCTGAGGTAACTGCTAGCTGCTGGTTTATTTATTTATTTATTTATTGTTACCTTGTACTCTTGGACCACCCCATTCTGCTCCTCTTCTGGAGGGGGTTGCCAGGAGACGACAATGGCTGTCCCATTGTCCCCGCTCTCTGTCACTGTAACCTTACGAGGAGGGGCACTGGGGGCTGGTAGGAATACACAAAGGAAAAGTTAAAAAAATAAAAAATAAAACATATGTTCATATATGATGCAGTTTTTTTCCCCTCCATTACTGCGTCCATCTATCTCTGCCTCCCACATGCAATTTAGCTGTCAGGATTCATCCTTTTTCTCTGCGTGAGACTCAGACTGATGACAAAACAAATGACTAATCATGAAAATTACAAGGCTTTTATCTGAAAACAGAGTTAGCCTAATATAAGTGCTTTTTTAAGTAAATAAAAGCAAATAATGGTTGACTCCAAACAGGAAGGGAATAATGGTCGTGGTGTACAAGGTGGTGTGTGATTGGCAACCTGTGGTCAAACAGAAATCTGAAATAATCACGAATGTAGCATTAAAAAAAACATTTTCTGTTTAATAAAGAAGAAACAGCGTGTTTCAAATTCCAAAAACAACTATTAAAAAACAGAAGAAAAAAAACTGGCAAAGGAGAAACACAGAAAAAGATCAAAACCCTCCCACACATGCAACACAAAAACACACACTCTAGTAAACACACTGCAGTGCATTCTCTTAACCGTTTGCTACAAATTAACAGTCACAGTCGGGTTCTGAGCAAACCTCAAGAGCCTTCCACAACCACACCCTATGAAAAATTAGTTTAACACATGCACTGGGGTGTTGGATATGAGTTTCAGTATGCAGGCATGCTTGAGTACTCCACGTTTGAACATAATCCTGCCACCATCCTGCCCTGGCTGCCTGCTGTGAACAGCTGTTGTGTGCTCTCGCACATGTTTGAAATTGGGAATCTACATGAAAACATGTATGGACACATGCACAAACACCAGTGCACGCTCACACACTGTCATCCGCGCTCAGCGACTCCCACCTTCCTCCAGCGTCTTTCCAATTTTGACATCACTGTCTGTTCCCTGGAACTCATTGAAGAAGGGGCGGACTTTGAATTCGTAAGTGATGCCTTTCCGAAGCTGTGTCACGACTGTACTATCCTCCCCAGGGGTCCGCACCTCAAACACAGCCCATTCACTCCTCTGGTGTCCCTCTGGTGAAGGCCTGTACATCACCTTGTAGCCTTCAATGTACTGGGACTGCTGCTCCACCTAGTGAACGACACCACAGAACACACAGAGATGGAGTTTGCTTCATAATTCACATCTGAAAAATAAAAACAGCAATGTGATATGTTGCAGCATCACTGAACACTTATAGATTTGTGAGACTGAAACAGCAGGCATTGGATGCAGTGGGGTGCTAACTCATCACTCATTTTTTTTATCTATCTCCATCTACAGCTCTTCTTCTAAGTGTCTATGCATCATTTGAAGCAGCAGTGATTTGTGCAAACCGCACTATGAGGTCATTGGCCAAAGGTTCCTCCAAGTCTGGAGCTGGTTAAAAAGGCCCCAGACTCCCAGAACAGCCTGTCTCATCCTGTCCTGCTCTCCACTGACAGCTGAAGTCAGAGGGGGGGAATGAGGATCCTTGCACAAAGTAACACAATGCTGACACTATAACAAGTTAAATTACATCTGATGTAGCAAAAAAAGATCATAAATGACATTAGAGGGTAATTCCTCTGTTGGTTTCTTCAAAGGATAACCAATATTTTAGCATCATCCAGGAAAAGAATAAGAGCCAGCCAGCATGCTAATATCCCTGCAAGTAGTGTAGAAGGCGAGCAGAACCAGCTTGTAAAAGAGTTTAGTGATTTCTTTATCCCTCCTCTATAAAACATGCTGCCAGCTCAGGTGGTCTTCATTAGCCGGAAAACTGTGCAAGTCTTTACCACAACACAAAGGAAAATGTATAACCAAGAAACTCCAGATTGGGAATAAATTTACCGCCGCCAAAAGAGGAAACTGTTTTCCTTAACGACTGTGTCAGCCTGCCTCATGTCATGGGTTTTACTGGGACATTCCAGGGAGAGACAGAAACTGGCCAGTAACGTTTTAAATCGGTTCTGACATGTCAATATCCTTTTAACGTTTCCTCGGCACCGTTTATCACTTGCAGTGGCACTTCATAATACTTAGAAAAGCAGGGGGTGGCCTCGTGTCAAAATGCAACAATGAGATTGTTTTTAAACCTTCAATGACTCTTCCTGCAGACTAATAATGACTTTGGGAGGTTCAGTGCCATGATGTGTAGTATTGTTCTCCAATAGATACTCTGACCAGATCAGTTACAGGAAGACATTAGTACCTCATATTCAGCTTGTAGCAGCACAGAAACACCACTGTGAGCTCCTTGTTTGACTTCTTCTGCACCAACTGATCCGTTTCAACATCTGTAAGCCATTTCCACTTAAGAGCATGAGTTGGCCGCCTCCTCCTTCTCACTAGTATTGCTTTAACATTTGTCAAGTGTTTTCAATCTAAGGACACCGACTGGCACGCCACACACTGCTATACAGGACTGCATGTCTCTTTGCAGTGGGTTGGACACTATAGTTTAGTTACTGTGGAAAAAAGCTTTAGATTTGTGGTCTCAGTCCAGAAGACCAATTTAAACCCATGCCAGATGGAGATGAAGACCATTTGGGGCTGCGTTTTAGGACACTTTCTGCTCTGTCCATGCTTCGCAGGGGACTAGGAGGTTGGTACTTTACATTACAAATACTCTAAGGTGATACATCTGTGGTCAGTGAAATAAAAACTGATCAAAGTCCATCCCAGGAAAAAAATCATACTCACTGTCCACTGCACCCGAACAGATGAGGAGGAAAGAATGGTGGGGTTATGCAGGTGGAGAACCACATCTCCCAACTCCCTTTGGATCTGACGATGGTCAACACCCTGACTGGTGGGAGGAACATCTGTGTGCAGGGATGCAACAAAATAAAATACAATGACTGAGCTTGTGCTATATGTTGAATTAATGCAAGTAAAGAAGCCAATCATCACCTTGTATTTTCACAGCATCAGTGATGGGACTGGGATCACTCAGCCCATAAGCATTGGCTGCTCGCACTAAGAAGAGGTAGACTGCACTGGGCTTCAGGCCCTTCAGCACAAATGACTCAGTTTTCACATGCTCTGCCAACGTCTGCCAGCTGCTCCCTGATGCATGACTGTGAACACACAACACATATAATTAAGGTTTAAAGAAATCCATGCCAAAAAATTCTTTCATCGATGGTTAAGCTTTACCTGAAGGCCTCGATGATATAGGAGGTGGGTGTGGCTCCAGCATTAAGGTTAGGTTTCCATGAAAGAGTGACGGCGGTGCGGGTAACATCTGTAACCTCAGGTTTGGAGGGAGCACTGGGGATCAGGTTTGGGTCAGTAGGTCTGTTCGGCTGGACTGGGTTTCCAAATTCTACATGTGGAGCAGAGCAAAGTGAAAATGTGGCAAAGATACACCCACCAATGCACAAGAATATCACTATTGAACACAATATCGGGTCAGCCTTACCTTGGACTTCTAAAAAGGCTTTCCACGAAGCCTCTCCACTCGGTGTGGATGCTATGCAGGTGTATGTGCCAGTGTCACTGAGCTGGAGGAGAAGAAGGAATTAATAAATTGATGTTATTTAAATGTTTCCTGAACATTCTCTCTGTCCACTATCGCTTCCCTAACCATCAGTACTCTGCTTATTGACATTTGGATGGAGTCTGTCGCAAGCAGCTGTCACTGCCTGATAATCTCACTATCTTCTCTTTTATAACAGAAAACAGAGGATAGCAGCTGTAGAGGGGAGTGGAATACCATTCCCAGCCAAATGGAAAATATATTCATGGCACCATACTCTAATTGGAGACCTATTTCCCTCTCCACTACCCTCCTGAGTACAAACAGGAAAGTGACTACACTGTGCGATAGATGTAGTGACCATCAGAGAGGCAATGAGTCAATGAACAGAGAAGTCTGATCAAACTGATATATTGGTGGTTCGATCGCCAAACTTGAGGATAAAACACTTAACATCTGAAAATATCTAAGCTTTAAAAAAAACATCATTTAAGTGTGTATCGTTTACCAACATAACTAAATAAACATTGAGTTCTGGACTGATCATGCATCACAAAGTTGTAATCAGGAAGTTTTAAAAGCTATAATCACGATTTTCACAAAATGGATTTTTAAAAAGTTTGCAAGACAAAATATTCTGTTGCACTTTGCTGGTAATGCATAGTACGTGAAGGGCTACTTTCCTGTGATGTGAGCAAAATAAACAAAAGTCAGTTATTTGAATAATGGAATACAAACCCATGAGTATAGATATTTTTTGGTCTGTTAGAAAGAAATCTATTTAAATTTCAGAACAGCAGCCCTTGAAAACCATATTAAGAAAATAAATTACCCTACACACTCAAACATCTTCATTAAAGTGTTGTCTGAGTGAAATGACAAGTTCATTAATGTAAATCGCCTGCAGAGTTTCGTCCGCTTCAGGACACAGGGGAGGGTTTCAGATGCATCACGTCCCGCCTGCCTCACACTAGCAGCCCAAATCACACTGCAATTTTGTCTCCGTAAGACGTGCCAGCATTCATCCAAACACTGTGAGCTGATGTGACCTGTGACCCCGCGACGCCTCCATCTGTAAGACACGTCAGCACCCCCTACTTGACTCTGCCTAAGAGTGTGGAGCATCACGCAGCCTGCCGTCACGGCTGCACACGAAACCCATGCGTTTGTGCTTGCTGACTGACAGGAAATGCAGACTGTTAGACTTCACAGACTCCATCTGAAACCCGCACCAGATGACTGACAGCCCGCTGAGCGCTGAGTGCTGGCAGGAACACATGCTTTATATACCAACCAACAGGGGAGTGCCAAGCACATTATGGGTCTGATATGGAGGACTTTGAGGATTATTGGAATGGATTTAAACATTAAATGTGGTTCCATAGAAAATCCTAATTAGAAATTACAATATAGACTGTGTGTAAATATGCGGTGAGTTTACACGTCCACATGTGGATCATAAAATAATTCAAAAAGTCACAGAAGCAGTACAAGGCACTGCAGCGTGACTTTAGCGCACACACCTGTTAATAAACAAGACAACGAGGTGTCTTACCTTTGCATAGCGTATCTGCAGTCCACCTGTGTCCAGCAGTTTCACCCTGGAGTCATGTGTGGACACCAAGACACCATCCTTTCGCCACAGGATGGTGGGGGTGGGGTTACCAGATGTCACACAGTTTAGCACCACAGTACCATCCACGGCCACCGTCTGATTGGTGGGGCCCTGTTGTATTACCGGTGGCGGGCGGTCTGAAACAACTGTGGAAAAAGGAAGCAAAGTGGGTGATTATGTGGAAGGGTGGACGCTGCAAATTGGTGTGGAGGGGCAACAGGGATCCAGGTTTCAGGCAATTATACCAAGCTGGGAGAAAGCACACTAAAAAGTACAGAATGGCGAGAATTGGACAAGCAGTGCGCAACAACGTACGAAAGGGGAAACTGCAAGGGTAGCAGGAGAAGAATTAAATCCAATTTTAAAGAACTGGAAGCAATTTTCTAATCATTCAGCAGCGGGAGTCGACCTTAGCCAAATAAAAACTGTACAATTAAAATGAAACAGTCTCAGTTGTCTCGCTGTAGATCTACCAGAAGCCTTGCGGTATGTATTAGAACACTGGCAGTCAACGATTTAGGCCCCTTCCCCCAGTAATAAAACACCAAACAAAGGGGGAAAAAAGGCTTAAAAAACATGTGGACAGAGCAGACAATGTAAGCATGAAGATGCTGAAACTCCTCCCTGTCTCAGCCCAAATGAACCATAGGTGTTCAACCAGCAGGCACAAAGCCAAACAAAGGCGTAGAGAGAAAGCTTGAATCCAACGCAAAGGTTGTAATACACTGAAATCAAGTGAAGCTGGAAGGAAACAGAGAATATATAAAATGTACCTTAATTACATGAACCAATGCTTTTTTGTCCCCCCTTATTTTATCTCTACTGTGAGTGATTCATTATATTCCTAACTCAGGCTGTGATCCTCTCTTTGATCATTTTTATTATTCATAGCGCTATTGATGACCATCGTGGTCAGCCCCGCTGATTTACTACCAAATTATTTTCAGTCAGGAGAATACAAATTAATATCTAACACGCTGCAAAGGCAACATATAATGATATACGTATGTGTCCATAGATCTTTAGAACCACGCTGCGGTGTAATCTGTGGGCTGCTTTGTCTCTGCTTTTGTGCCGGGGATGGTGCAATTACTAAAACATTGTCAGCATGACCTGTTATTACCAGATCTGCCTGCGGAGAAGTGGTGGCCTCAGAGCAGCCTGCTCACTTTAATAACTATTATTATTATCCAGAGAGCATGACAGAATGAGAGAGAGATGAGCAGGGAGAGAAGGAGCATACCAGTGTAGGCCTTAAATGAAGAAGGACATTTGGTAAATGACGGGATGAATCTAGGTGTGTCATGGACAAAGTAATAGCTGCCCAGATAACTGTGGGAATAGTGGAAGTGAGGCACGGTTAGTCCACGAGGCTGACAGAGATTGGGTAGCTGGGTAATTAGAGGACCGAGTCCAGACCTCACCACATGGCTACAGTCTTCCAAAAGCAGACAGCAGCAAGCCAGCCATGGAATACTGAAGGAGACATTAGCCAGTGTGAAGCCGGAGAAGCCAAACAGTGAGCCACGGTCTGGGTGCACAGGCACCAGAGAGTCTCTACCCCTGACAGGAACATATCGACCAGGCCAGACCAAACCTCACAAACCTCAAAATGGATATTAATATCCTCTACAGCCCAACCACAAAATTACGGATAAACAGTATTATACTGATGAGCAAAAGATTAACTTAAATTCAACTATCTCTCCACTCCAGTTTTCTCTCAGCATTCCTAATTTTGTCTTTAGGCTTCGTTGCATGCAGACACAGTTTTAAAGGAAGCCCGCTTACCGTCAGTAACCTCTAGCAGAGCTTTGGTGATCACGCTTCCAGCAATGTTGAGGGCCTGGCAGCTGTAGTATCCCACGTCTGAGCGTTCAGCATCGGTGATGGTCAGGTCTCCAGTCTGAGACACGGAAAATCGGCTGGAGGGTTGAGGAGGTTGGTAGGAGAACAGGAGGTTCTGGGACGGGTCAATACAAAACACATGAGAATAAACTATATGGACAATTTATTAAAAAAAAGAAACCACAACACAAAAGTGATTTTACAAAGCTGTTGGGTCCACTGCTGCTTCACCCTTGATTTTTATGAGTTTGTATAACCTTCTTGGTGGAATGGAAAACAGTTCTTCCATTACATTCCCACATTTCCTTGATAATTTTGGTGGCGTCTTCTTTCTAACACATGTGGCCCAAATCTCCAACAGCATGTGTTAAGATATCATGACAGTGAAAGCTGCAGTACATGAACAATCGTCATGTCCATCAAACCATTCAGTCTTGTTTCAGTCTATGATTGGGTACACCATCAACCCAAGAAACTCCGATATGCATACAAGTGTGTCATGTCAGGATAAGGGTGATAACCTAAATCAGCTTTATACTTGTTGCGGGGATCTTTTCTCCTAACAGGAGGAAATTTTCCATTTTCTTTACCTGACTGCCTTCCCGTTGCCAGAAAATTGCTGGTTGTGGGTTTCCAGTGGCCTCGCACTGGAAGGTGACGGTTCTGCCAACTCCAACCACCTGGTTTCTTGGTCTAACCACAAATGCTGGGCGCACTGCAGGACAGCCATAAGAAGTAATTAGCCACTCACTAGACCAATATGCCATAATAAGTTACAACAGACAATAAATATAGTAAAGTTACTGCCAGTTAAAGTTATGTGAGTAGCTCACAAAAAAAAATGCATAAACATTTTTGCTTGTATTTAAATCTGTTTTTTTAAAGACCAAACTGCAAGCATATCATAGATATAATGAATAAAAATACATGGTTTATAGTCATACCCCAAACAATCTGAATGGAAGCAGACTGCTTTACACCTTCAATTTCAAATCTCTCTGAATAGGGTCATAGATATTAGAATTCTGCAAACATTGTTATTCTTTTTAAAGAGAGGCTGCATGATACATGGAGAAAGGCAATCTGAAACTTGTCACTTGTAATAAAAGCACCATTTGTAAAAGAATAAGATGTCTTTTTTGAAATGCATAAAAAGTGAAACAATAGAATGAAATGAGGCAGTTTTACCTTGGAAGCCCAAGATGAGTAAATACTTTTTTTTTTACCCACATAATGTCCTTTTGTCACCGTTGCCCATGACAACTGAAACATGAGTGCTGATTGTAGAGTGGAGAGGTGATGGGAGGAGGATGGAGGGGGGTTGTGACAGCTTCCTGTCTCTGTCAGAGCAGTGAATGGATGACGGGTGACATTTCAACTTACCAAACACAACTAAAAAGGAAACAAAAACACAACAACAAAGAACCAGAGGATGAATAAATAAATCATAAACAGCATGACAAAAACAGAGATAAAGAAAACAACAGTGTGATGTCCATGGGTACAAGTAATCATGTCATTATCATCCTGTCAATAAAAGACATGTCATGTTTCATCTGTGACTCAAACCCTAGGGAACACATGATGCATGCAGCAAAAAATAATTACTGTGGAGAATCAGGAATGCATTAATAAAAAAAGATACATAAACACAAGAACATAATCTGCCATAGTCTTGGGACATTTTCAGGGACAGGAAAAAATACTGGAATAAGTGATACAACATAAAAATAAAAGGTCCATGGATAACAACACGAGACGCATACAAGGACAGAACAGATGTTTCATATCTCATGACAACCTGCCCTGTTTATCTTTTTCCCTCTCTACTCATGTGTTGTGTGAAGGCAAACATCCCTACAGACGTAATGAGATTTCTGAGCACCCCAAAGAGCAGCTAGATCACACTTCCTCAGAAAATAGATTTGCATATTTAAGCCCAGACCATAAAAACATAAGGTGAATGTTAACTGTCACTCTGTGGTCATAGATCTCCCCTCGACAATCACTCACATTATCTAATCTGTCTGCTCCAACGGCTTCCTCAGAAACATAAATGCTGTCAGTCAGAATAATGACTGAGCCCTTCCTCCTCCCCCTGCCTTTTCCTGGCCTTTAAAATGCAGATAAGATGAACATCAAACGCTCCTAGAACGCAACACTCATGACCGTGTTCTAGAGAGAGACTCTAGATACGCACAGTCATGAGGCACCCACAAATAAGTAACCTCCCTACCACCACACATCTATTCATGCAAGTCTAAGCCTTTAATTAGGTAACTTTACAACTACCATGCTGCTGTGATCACAGTTGTGGACCTAAACGGGAGACGTGGACCTTAAATCTGACCTGCGTACTTTGTTGCGAGCTTTCTGCATGCTTACAGCTTGCATAAACTGATCACACCAGTTAAGAAAAAAAACACACCGAGTACTGAGACCTCAAGGCCAACAGGAAGCAAACCATGTACAAAAGACCACAACAGAAATGTTAATGAGGACTTGCCATAGTTACAAGAGCACACATTGAATATCTTACCCCTCACTAAGATTGTGTTTGTCGTGTATCGACTAAAATGTGATTGCCACAACTTGGTGTAACAGCAATACACAGTCAGGGTCATGCTGGTAGTTAAGAGCAACTAATGCAGATGTGGAGATGTGGCTCAGGAAATGATTGCAGGGTTGGTGGTTCAATCTCCAGCCTCTCCACAGAGGTGAAAATTATGGAGGGGCTTGGGATGGGGGTGTGGAACCGGCTTGTGCCATTTTACATAAATGAATAAAATCTTTTTCAAGTACCCCTGCTTATTATAGATGCCACACACATACACACATGCTTCCAGTGCAGCTGTTCAGTAGTATCTCAAGTCTTGTGTATGTCAGCTACTTTGTAAAGGCTTACTTACAAAACAATAGATGTGTCAACCACATTTGTTTGTTTTTACTGTTAAAGTACAGTTTAATCTTGTGAGTCAATATACAAAATCAAATATCATTATAATTCATTAAATTTACTAGTGATAAACTCGTGACAATTCTGTGATAGCAATGGAAGTGAATGTTAACATTCAGACTCTTTAGGACAAAGATCCACATCTGCTACAGCTCCAAGCTGGCCAGTTAACTTGGGTTTCTCTCAAAAGTGGTGACATAAATTTGGTCTTTAAGGTCAAATAACAGCAACAAGACTCCAAATTTTCCTGAAATTTACGACTGGTTGACTGACAGAAACGACACGAGTGTGTGATGTATACATTCTGTCTGGACGTGTTCTGTTTTAGACTCAGGAGTGTTTGTCATCCTTCCATCAAAAATAATAAGAAAAACATATCTGAAGTCAACGTTCAGATCATATCATGTTGTTTTCCAGCACAAAGGCAGATATTTTTCAGCAGTATATGAATGGCACTGGTTACTTCAATATGCATTATTTGATGCAAAAAACATTTCTTCTTTGCTTTCTTGATTATGTATTGGTTGTAATATCATATGTGTGGTGGTGTGTGGGTGGCTGATGGTTAAGACCAGTTTCAAGTGTGTTCTGCTGTCTGTTCAAAGAGACGCCTTGCTCAGTTTCAGCGGGAGGGGTGGATGGGTCAGAGTGATGATGGCACCACAAACAGGAGTACATTAAATACTTCTCCTGACATTAACATTTCCCACAAAAATCAATAGAGAATTAAAAAAAATATGTATAAATTTATTACTCCTCAGCAGCAAAAAGAAATTCATGCCAATGCCCTTCCACAAACTCCACTGTGTACTGGTGTGAGAGAAAGATTGCAAAAGCACTTCGTAGCTCTGCTTAAGTTATCTGCTAAGGCGGCTGACCAAGTTTCAGCATTTATCATGGCTGTAACAGCACACTCCTCCCATTCACTGTTTTTTGGCACCAGCTCCAAGCCGCCGTACAGACCCTTTACATGGCTTATTAGCAACACTGCTCTGGGGACTATAATTCTATTCAAGATTTTTTTACACATAAATCAGTGCAGACAGCAAACTTAACCAGCTGAGAAAAAGAAATAACACATGGACTTTTCCAACTTCTGTTCAATGCAGTCGGCACAATGATTTTATATTATAACAGCATCTGCAAGTGAAGCTGAACATAAAACACTAAACAATATCAAATACATCACACACCTTTGAATGGGTTCTGTGTGAGCACACGCCTTTGTTCGTCCCTCTGCTACATTCACGTGCAGCTGAGATTAACGATTTTACAAGTGAATCATAAATATGACTGGTGACTTGGTCAACTATAAGTTTATGCCATCAATCATTTAAATATTTTTCTTGACATATTTATGGGTCCAGAGGAGGTGTAGAGGACTGACAAACACACGTGTAAAACGATAATTTACTGATCGGGTTAATAATGAGAGCAGCACGCATTGAAAGAAAAATAGCCCAAGGCGCCACTTCCACAATGTCGCCTTTGTTTGCTGATAATCTGACCGCAAAAGTTGTGAAAGTCTCCCTGTCCACAAAGAGGAGGCTTCCTCTCATAAATGCCAAGTTCTTGTAAGAGATTTGCTCTGAAGGGCACTATCCTAAATAATATGGGACTTTAAAAATTTCTAATAACGCTTTAATATAATCTACAGAAGCAATAAAAGACATGACATAATGACCCTGCAGGGATTTTATATATATATGAGACCCATTTTAAAACATTCAATTTAAATGGTTTTATCTTTCCATTACAAACCACAGAACATTCAGTAGGAAAAAAAATAACTTTAATTCTAAGAGTATGTATAGTAATTCCATTTCAGCCTTATACAATCAATTAAGAGTTTTGTGGTGTAGTCCTATGCCTGTAGCTTTCCATTTCTGAATTATTTAATTTAGTGTCTAGGTTGTTCTTACGCAGAGCCTAAGTGACTCTGGCCAGCTTGGAGTTCTGATGCAGGCTGGTGGCAACGCCCACTAAACCCACAGATTAAACTACTACCCCCTGCGTTACAGTTGCATTCCCTTCTGCAGCAACATCTCACTACCTATGCAGCATTTTTTCTGCTTCAGCCCATTTCGGCCTACAATTACCCAGCTTTTCTTTCCATTCCTGCGTCTGTAATTAGAAGCATGTCATTTCCGAGCGTGGGACTGTGGCCCCGCTTGTCTTTAATTAGCTGGACTATTCAGTACCCACAGCCTCGCTGGCCTTTCGTATCCTGGGCTGGATGGTGTGCAAGCATCTGAAGAGTAGATGGAAATGCTTCTAGGAACTCTGAAAGCTCAGAGCTTCAGGCCCCAGTCCAACTTTGAACCAATTTGATTTTTCCTATACCATTATGATTTTCTCTTAATATTACATTGTTGCTACTTTTTTCTTTAAAACTGGCAGAGATTTTACTTGCTGAAATGTAGTCAGTTTGAGTGTTTTTAACTTTCTTACTCTTATTTGCTGGCATAGTTGGAGAGGCATGATGTATCAAAAGGCGGCCAGTGCTTTGCTTCTTCATGCAAGCAGCAGGGAATTGGCCTGAGGTTAAGACATTTAATTTCCACTGAGGACAGGGAGGTTTTAGCATTTCAAATATGATTCTAAGTCAGGAGAACGGCTTATTGAGCCATGCATCAATGCTGTACCCTTTCATTAACTAAGCTTTCATCAGGGAGAGAGGAGAAAGTGAAAAAAGCAATAAGAGAAGTAGATATATTGATGGATGTATTGGCAGGTGTGCCTAATCTTATGCCTGAAACCAATCTAAAGATTGCCACCCTGCAGAGCAGAGAAAATGGTATCCTTGTGAAGATGAAGTATCTATTTTTGCATGTGGGGGGTTAGCGAAAGAATAGAATTGCCTATTTAAATGTATGCTTTGCAGACTACTGCTGATGACATTAATATGACTGACCTCACCACAGAATCTCTCTCCCCCCTCTCCATCATCGCCCCAAGCCCCAATTCCCAACCCGTTCTGCATCAATAGTGAGCCACATCCAACACCAGTGTACTCTCTATCCCTCCATCCAGTCCCAACCCTTTTTGCTTTAAGCTTCCTCCTCCTTCCCTCCCCTCTTGTCTCACCCGACTCCCAACATTCCTATTAGTTTGGCGTTAAATGGCCCCTGTGTTCCTCTGATTCTCAGGAGGGTTTTGGGGGTGATCCCACCCCCCAGTTTCCCTGAATGGTTTCTTTCTAAATGTTCACAGTCTGTGACCACCTGCTTTATATTCCAACTGTGTTAATAAGAGGTCCAACGAAGAGGGCCACTGGAGACACAGATATTCCATAGGTTCACAAATAGTACTGTATTTCTTAAAACATTAAGGAAGACAGGCCTCATGAGAAATGCCACTTGTATAAGCCAAATGAAATCGATTGGTGTTGAGCTCCCATGTGCACAGGTCTACAGCTGTTATGGATTTTTGCGTTTCTTTTTTTTAATAGAAATCAATCAGCTAATTGAGAGAGAAGACTTTAAAGTGATGACCATATAGTAGCAAAGCTCGTGACTAGTGCTGCATTGCGACTGAGCTAAACGGCATTTGAATGAAGCTGCAAAAAAACTAAAATAGGAATTCATTTACAACTGTCCAAGGGGCTATTAAAAATGTATATACATCTAACTAACCAGCTGAACAATGTGAAAATCAAATGTGTAAACACTTAATTGCTTACCGTGGACGGTGAGCGTGGCTGATGCCTCCGCTTTGCCCACCATGTTTTCTGCCACGCAGGTGTAGGAGCCTACATCCGCCGAGATCAGACGACGGATCTTCAGGGTGTGGTCCTCGCGGATCTCATATCTTCATGAAAACAGATACTCATGTATTAAATGTTGAAAAATATGCAAAATTAGGCAAATCCACAGAAACCAGCATGATCAGACAAGACAGAGGAAGGTATTTTCATTTAAAAGAAGACCAGGTGATGAGTCATACCTTCCTTTGGGGAGTTCACCGTCATCTTTTCTCCAGCGTACAGTGGGAACTGGGTCACCTCGGGCTTCACATCTAAACTCTACGCTTTGGTCCACTAACATCACCTGGGTACTAGGGCGACGTACGAAACTGGGACGTTCTGCACAGATGGTAGTAGCACACAAATTACAAACAGAGTACTCGGGAAGTGTGAAGCTTTGATTCACACAAACGCACTACAGATCCAAGTGTGTTGCAGGCATATTTTTGTTAAGTGAAATTGTTTAATTTTTATTTTTTATTACAAGTGTGCAAAATATGCACAATGCAAAGTGAATTATATTATATGGGCATTGCATAATACAAATAGTTGCTTTGTTTACATTTTAATGGTTTTGATACAAGAAGAATATGACTTTCCTTCAAATTATTTAAGCTCCATTTAACCTGGAAAAACTTGGAGGATATTACATTTCTTTTGTGCAAATATCTCAGTCAAGATAAACAACTCAGCTCAGCAAAATATAAACACAGGCAAAAAAAAAAAATCATATAAATCCATATGAATATTAAAAAAAAGGAATTCAAACAAAAAAAGCCCCCCAACCTACCCCCTTCAAAACCCTGCAATACCAATTACCATAGTTATGAGCAGATACATTTTATTCTAATATTTATTAAAAAAAAAAAGTCCTTCAGGGTCAGTTGATGTTGAAGTTGATGCAAAAGGAGGGAGCTGCACATTCAAATTCTGGTTTTCTAATTCAGTGCTGTATTGGATTTAAATACAAAGAGTTAATCATTGGAACAAGACAATAACTTTAAGTACTATCCAGGAAGCTGAAGGTCTCCAGATACACTGAAAACAGACCAAGAATTACATTATGGATTAGTTTGAAAGTAGAGGAGGAGCAGATGGTCATCCAATCTGTGCTGACAATTAAAACATGAATTAAATCATGTAAAATATCACAGACTATACTAAGAGCTTTTTGTAGCCTATAAAGAGCCATATCCGGTGTAAACACTGGACAGTACGTCATCATATCATCACTACTACTACTACTACTAACAACAACAACAATAATGATAATAATAACAATGATAAGAAAAACAACAATAATGATAATTCTGAATTTCAAGTTCATGAATTTTGTTAGAAAACCATTTATTAGCAAATATATTAATAAATATCAATATAAAAATCAATACATTATTGTGTAACAAATTTTATCTAAATATAGAAATGAGGTGTTGACTTATTAAATATCTAATTGATGTTTTAGGACTTAGCACCTATCCAATCTAAATCTTAATTGATTCATATATCCAATTGAAAAAATACTTAAATAAATGCTTATAGTTAGAGCTGGAACAATTATTTTCATCAGTGTAAATCAAGAGCTATTAAGGAGATGAAACAGTCCAAAACTACACTTATGCTGCCAAAGTTTGGTTCAAAAGCAGTTGAAGGGCTTATCTGAATATATAAATGACTTTTTCATTAACTGTGAGACTTAAATTAACAAAATAATGTGGCATAGTTATTTTCTACACATTATGACAGTGCAATGGTGAACTGTTGGTTAACTGTTAACTGAAAGCACAAGACATAAGTACAGCTTGGAAAATAGGAGCTACTTTGGACACACGATACAACGCAGGCCAGTAAACATTAACTACTTAGCTGTACTTTATATGCTTTTATTGCACATGACAAGCCACTAAATCGTTTGAAGACAAGACACAGCACAAGACCTGACATGGAGCGGCTTCTGTCGTCTTGTTAACTTGTTGCCACATTTCAAATGATTTAAGCACAATGTTTTTTTTCTTATACTCCTTTCATACACACTAAGATTTAACAAAAAAAAAAGTTCTTATCTCCTCTTAGCTGATCTAAACACATATCATCAGATGGGGTTTTAGTCCGGACAAGTAACCAGGGTGGTTTATAATTAACCAGAGTTTCAGGGTTATAAACCTGACTCTGAGGTTTGGAGTGGCCCTTTGTTTATTCTTGATTTCCTTCAAAGTAATTATTTATCTTGGCTAAAGGGGCTTGATTGTCATCCCTTTGACAGATTACAAGGAGAAGCAAAAAGGAAGTGTAACAACGTCACTTCAGTCAGGAGTCTGGACATGCTCTCTGGTGGGGATGTACGGGAGTATCGGGTTAAGAGGTCACTTGTGGTGAAATAGAGAACAGCTGGTCTCAGAGGAGAAGCTGCAGAGGCTTCTCCTCTGAGAGGCAGAGGCCTGGGAATCAGAGCAAAGTGTGAGATTATAGGTGATCTCACACTCTGTCTGATATAGGTCAGCGTCATCATCTACCTGAGAGGTAGATGGTCAACACATCTGGATTTGTGTTTTTTTGTTTGTTTATGCTTGACAGTTTGTTCATGTGAATAATAAAGCAGACAAAAGAATGAAATACTATAATAGAGGAAAAAAAGAAAGTGTAATTACCCAGCACTGTCAGTTCAGCTATTTCACTTTCACGTTCTCCAACCATATTCGTGCCGACACAAACATACTTCCCAGCGTCGCTCTTGCGGGCATTTGTGATCATCAGCTTCCCTCCACGTTTCTACGAGAACAAAAAAGAAGGTAAGAGGCTAAACATGGAGAGGGGAAAGGATTATTAGAGTTTGAGAGCTTTGTGTTGATACACAGAGAACAGAAAATGGCCTCTAACATCTCAAAACATTTCTAGATGCTCTAAGAAATACCTGTGATCATTTACATAACAAAACACATTACAGTTTTGCTTCAGTGGTATTCACTGAAGAAAAACCAGCTGTATTGGTGAGTCTTTTTAGCCATCCTGAATTATTTTGAGTCAGTCAATGTGCCGGTCTGCTCCCCCTCAGGGTACTTTGAGCAGAAGAACTCTGTCCTAATGCAACTCAACAACGGGTCCCTGAAGTAACACCTAAGGCATTGCAGCACTCATCCAGTCATCTCAAGGAACTCGAGGACAGATTTGTCTATTATTGAGTGGAGTATGTTTGAAAGAACAGACATCTTGGACTGTTTCTTTTTTTCTCCCAGTGTGCATACAACTACAAGTAAGAGCAAGTGAGCATACTGAAGTAGAAGTGAATGCTGCACACACCCGGCAGTAAATGCGTGTTCGTCCAGGTGAATGTCATGTCTGTTATTTCCCAGGGCTTTGATTACAGGCCAGGGGAGATGCTTTGTTCTCTGGCAGTCAGAGAGGCAGCTTCGGCCCCAGCACAGGCCCCTCACGGCCCCGCTCTCAGCTGACAGC
This sequence comes from Zenarchopterus dispar, assembly GCA_028564865.1. NCBI lineage: Eukaryota > Metazoa > Chordata > Actinopteri > Beloniformes > Zenarchopteridae > Zenarchopterus > Zenarchopterus dispar. Next base: position 4,681,046 of record JAOWBL010000005.1, read on the forward strand.
CATGCCAGTCAGCACAGCGACAGACAATAGTATGGTGCACCCGTGATCTCTGTGGTTTTAAATGCACACATCAGCCTTCAAGACCTGCACCACCCCCTGCAAGAATGTAACTGATATCCTCATTAGAGAACCCACGACAGGAAAAATCTGCTCAGTCCGTGACCATCATGCTAAGCCCCTTAACAAGTATGATGCATACATGCAATGATGTTTCTGTTAATCTACATCACAACATTTCCAAAGCCCAGTCGATGTTGTCCTTAATTTTTACAAGGTAACCAGATCAAATCTGTAATTTCTTTAAATGGCTGACACATTATTGTGGTTTTAAAGCGTTCCTTGGTCTATCACACTGTGTTTTAATAGTCATAGTAAAAGCAGGAGGCAGAGGGACTTGAATGGGCTTTGGGATGCTGGCTTATTTAGGGCACCCCATGGTGCTGGAGGGGTTTGAAGTATCATTATGTTACTGTTTGTTTGAGGAAAGGCTTAACAGCTAAAACACTGCGACACACACAAAGGCCCAAGGTCAGAGCAGAGAAAGAGGGGCGTGCACTGTTGGTTCCATGGGGCTTTGACATGAGGATCCACTTAAGGCCTTGCCCGCTCTGTCCATATTCTTTATGTCTGCATTTCTGTTGCAGTTTTCCCACTCTACCCTGGCATATTTGGAGTGCCAGAGCAGCAGGGACTCTGAGAGCTGACGAAAGTAAATGAATGCAGCAGTGGTTCTCTTTTTCTCTGCATACATATCCTCTTAACACAACACAGCGCGGCACACAGGCCGCTGAAAGCCCAAACAATCTGACCATTATCCCTGCATTATGGGGAGATGGCTCTATCCTGTCGCCTTTTGTCTCATGTCATTTGGCGTTGCTGATAATTCAAAACCCCCTCATTCACCATCATCTCAGTTGGTATTCACATGGCAGTTCATTTTCCAAGCTGATAATTAGCCACAACTATCGCACAAAAGGAAGAGGACAATGTGTTGCATTTTAGCCATTTACGATGCTGCCGACGAGCTCTCGCTCCAAGCCGATTTGAGCCTAGCTTTAAACGCTGGCATTTTCCCTACTCCTTTCTGTTTATCCTTCTGCCATTGTTCTGAAAACACCAGTTAGACAAAGTTGAAAAGAACCTGGCCAGCTGCTACTGCTATTGGCACAGCGGTACTGCAACGTAAGAGAACAACCCTGTTTTTATAGCTCTGTGGGAAACCTTTCCAACCTGCCCCACATGAAGTCATGAATATTTGAAATGGAAAACAGTATGGATATGATGTTCACACACAACCACTTGAAACAGCTAGTTCCTGAACTTACTTTTATCTTTTTATGCTCTAACCTTTCTTCCCTGTGAAAAGAGAAAATCCCCACTGCAGGTGGTTTGGGACCTTGGTTTGATCACAAGTGATCACCAAGGAGACAGCACGTTTCGGCATGTTACATGGGAGGAGGAAGGATCTGAACCGAACATTATACTGGCTGAGGGGGAGCTCAGCTGTTCATCACATTAGTCCTTTATACCTACAGTATGATATTCACCCACCAAATTTACCCTAACAAACTCTGGACTTCATCCAATGACTTTCCAAATGCTGTTAACACGGTAGTCCACAGGACACCATCCAGACTCCCATCTGTCACCAAAGTTAATTCCACATGTTTATATGGTCATACATGACGTCAAATATAACTTTTAAAGGAGTCATTTGGGAACAGTCAGCACTGTGCTTCACAGGAAGTTTACAGTGAGCAACACCAGCTGTTCGGCCCTGTTTTCAGTTCCACAGAGGGCCAAAAACTGCTCTGGGCTACAACTCTGAGTCACTTAGTCTGTTATAGCAACACTATTCCCAGTGTTTACTCAAAAAACTTTTAAGTATTACATTCACAAAATCAAAAGAATCCATGGTCTGTTTTGTATTTTGAGGGGCAAATACAACACAATGGGACAGGAAGTGTGTGTGTGTGAGCTCTACATAATACTAAGCTGAAACAAAACTGCCTTGTCCTTAGAGTACTTCACTTTTAATGCTTTAAAGTTACAGTCTGAGATATTTTGCCTTTAGGTGACAAACAGAGAAAAGATAAATGATGAAATAGATTTAAGATGATCTTTCATTTCTTTTCAAGGATCAAATATCCAACTGGAATTTCTTTGATGTCTGTGCAGGTAAACCATGAGAGACAGTAAATTCCTTCATTTGACAAGAAATCACAAGGTGACAATGCTTCAGTTCAAAACCACTGACTTCACTTTGGGACAGATGCAGGTGCAAACCTTAAGTTTTGCATTCATTAAAAAAAAAAAAAATTGGAGTGAAGTTCAGAAAAACAAAGAAGCTACACTCCTACTGATGTTGTAATGTTGTTATGACTTAGTGCATCAAACCTATGTGTAAATCTGTTTAAAGCTCTGTGCTTGTGCTAGCGAGTTTAACATCAATAAAACACAATAAAAACATATTGTACACAATTAACAGAGGCTGACTCTCAAATGTACAGAGTGGAGCACCATAATTATGAATTATATTTATCACTTGGGTGAGGTATAGGCTCAGTTTTAGCACATTGTCAGCAACAGAGGGCAAAACCAACGAAACAGCTTAACATACAGTTAGAAAGTTATAACATGAAAATATGGCTTAAATCTTCTGCTGCTACTCACTCACTCCAATCATGTCAAATTTAAGCCAGTGCCTTTAAATCCCGAATGCACAGTTACACAATTACTAAGACAGGATTGAAATTAAGTACAGCGATGCACCAATTCAACTTGTATAACTCATATAACTATCTATCTATCTATCTATCTATCAATATATATATATATATATATATATATATATATATATATATATATATATATATATGTGTGTGTGTGTGTGTGTGT